>CM053789.1:139853488-140143488 GCA_028749045.1 Cupressus sempervirens | reverse complement strand
GACACATAATCCTCAACATGTGTTCTTTATGTCCTTAACCCCAATCCTCAAGATATCAAATCTACTAGGAAATATAACAAGTTTACCAAAACTTGCATAACTTCTTCTAGACTTATCATTTATGCTTCTGATGTTAATTACATCTACTAGATACTTAGAATTATCTCTCGTAGCCTTAGGTGGTTATCATGCTCAACTAGTTGTCCATACCAAATTAATAGTTTTTCTATTCTTCTGTCAGATACCATAGAAGACATCAAACATGATTTGTTGACATCAATGACAAACTCAGTCATGAATGTAACATATCATCAAACCAATCTTCCAAAAATCTTGCCAATATTCCAACATACACTACCAAAACCAATGCATAGAATAGTTCAAGGATGACTGAATAACATCAAAACACCAACTGGACTAATACAAACACTTGCACAATGTTTAAAACCCAAGTTCACCTAGCAATTCCTAGTAGATCTCCTAGACTTGTTTTTATGGGTTAACTTCAAAAACTTCCAAAAAACTTGGAAAAATAATTAGGGATTAAAACACCCTTTTAGATGTTACATAATATTCCAAAACAATAGCTTCTAACTCCACTCTAGCACCCCCTTTCCTCGTAACACATCGCAAGGAATTAGGCTTGGATTACAAAGCAAGTATGTGGGAATGGGTTCATAGAATCAATTCAAGTTCTCAAGAAATTTTTTCACACCTAATTAAAAACAAATCTGAAATTTCAACTCTTCAACTAATTTATTTCTCCCTTAATCAATCCAATCTTCTTGCTCAGCATGTCAAATCCATTGAGGCACTTGACCTAGGGCTAGTTGGGAAAAATAACAAACCATCTCCTCTAGTTTTAAAACCTTGGAATATTTAAGAGGAACCATAAAAATTGCATTCACCAAGAGTCTGTTAACATCCATCCATGGGAAGGCCAATTAGAGGGCCATTTCTTCTTGCTCAAAATTGTTGTAATTTAGAACTATATGTACTAAAATAGTGATAACTTGCACAGAACAAACCTAAATTGAATTTATAAAAATGAAATATAAAGGTGAAAAAAATACCTACATCATCTAATCATTGGTTTATGTCAAAAAAATTGTACAATATGGAAGAATCACAAAAAATAGTTAATTTTGCTTTAAATCTACACAATCATTATTGTTTTTTCTCCCAATCCGTACAACAAGCCCATAATGAACTCGCCAATGAGTTTTCCCTTCTTATAACTCCATTTCCAATGTTTATAACCAATTTTCAAATGGTAACAACTACCACATAACTAAGTGCATTGTTTAGCAACTTTACAACTTTGCATTATTGCAACTTTAGCAATAAAAATGCAACATTTACATTTTTTGACAATTTTGAAATACCATGACCTTGGAAAGGTCCACAAATGTATAAAAAAATGAAAAATTGCATAATTTATACCTCCTATCCTATGCTAGAACATGAAAAAGATAAAACATGCCCTTATCTTGTTGTAATGTCAAATTTGGCTAATAATGCACCAATAGTGACTTAGGCCCACAAATTGGGTCATTTTAGTACAACCTTGGATGTTCATGAATAATCCATCCTTTTCTAGCATTACTAAATGTAAAAAAATCTTTAAAAATGTTATTTTTCTTTTTACTCTACACCAGTTGTGAATGAAATTCTCATTCTACTAGAAATTTGTCTTATGTTGTAATATCCCCAATTTTCAAGTAGTAATTGACTAAATTCATTTTTACTAAGTTGTCCATGAAAAGTATATCACGTTTGATTCTACCTACAACAAAAGATATAATCTTAAGTTCATAAACAAGTATTTTTGTTAAGGAAAATGGTAGTCCCAGATTGGGGATATTTCATATATGTGGGTCTTGTGATCCTTAAAGAACCCATTCTCTGTGTATCCCTCTACCATAACTATTTGGAAATGTTTTGTGTTTTTTTTATGCCAAATGGGTTAGGGCTCAATCCACATCTTAGTGGGATGTTTTGTTTGGTTTTTGTGAGAACTTTCATTAAGACAAGTAATTAGTTCAAGAATGATTAGTTCTCATCTACAAAAATATTATGGTTTTTATGGCCTGATAGGGAAATATTGATTTTTTAGGCAAAGGATTGGGTATTTGTTGATTACTATGGTGGATATAAATTGATAGGCATTGATGTCCCTAAAGATTGGGTAAAAATTATCCTAAAGGATAATATTAAAATCAAATTGTATATTCTTATTTCTTCAGAGCTTGGTTTGAATCTAAACCCCAATCTATAGGCATTTCATAAGCTACTTGTAGGTGGATTTGTTAGTGTGTGGCATCAAGTGTGCCATTATTTATCACTTGGTCCACAAAGATGAATTTAAAGGTATTGGTGCAGCTATGGTAGGTTCTGATGGTGTGATGGACATATACAATCTTGATAACTTGATAAGATCATTGTGTTCAATTCCAAAATGTTGGGTCAAGAAATGCCCTAGGTACACTATAGTCATCAGTTAGAAAATACATACAATAATTGAAGATGAGGAATTGGAAAAGAAACATAAGAAGCATATTTAGTTTTTTATATTGAATATGCTTTTGAAGACAATCTTATAGTTTATGAATATTTAACTATTTTGGATAGTTTTGATAGATTGGTAATATGAGGGCTTGGAAGCCTTCATATTGTAGTTATAACTTTCAACACATGATTTTGTATCCTTGGTATTAAAGATGCTTCTTGAGCCATCTTGTAAAATATTTTCCAAAATTAAAAGTTAAACATTCAAACAATATTATTGCTAGACCATTGAATATGGTAACTTAGTCAAAAAGCCTGAGATTATTGGCATTAGTTTACTTTTAACTTTTTAGTGTCTAGACTCCAACCCAATTAAAAATTTGGAAATTGGCTTTAGATAGTAAAGTGATAAATCAAAGTGATCATTGTTAAAATTGATATTAGAGTAATCATGATTATCCTAGTAGACATCTAAAAACATAATATTAAAAAACATACAGGATTCTCCTCAAATTTCTATTTTTATTAGGAAGTTCTCCCTCAGATTACTTAATCACTAGCTCGAGAGTCTACCACTTCTATCTTTGTGATCGACTAATTTAATATGTTTCTTCTATCATCAACTAATTTAACTCTAATCATTGCCATTGAGAACTAGATTAGTTACTTTTATCTTATGGGCTCCCATTTTTTATGTAGTTGGAGATAGTTATTATTGAGTTTCCACCAGCTTTCCTAATGTGGAGGAGGTAAAACATAAATCTTGGTTTCTTTAACTAACACATTGAGATTTTTTAATCATGGCTTACTATTGGTGTAAATATGTATTTAGTATTTACATTTTACTTAAGTTTACTTAGGTTAATGCATTATTTTATTATTTATTTATGTGATACATTTAGGATTTTGCGTACTCTCATGAGTTGTCATGTTGACAACACTAGACTAAGCAACTCTAATTCAAAAAATGGTGTCTACAGCATTATTTTTCATGCTACATCTTTTTAGGCTTATCCTCTCATCATCACACTTACTCTCGTGATTAATGGAAGATAACCCATATCTATTGGACATGTGCCTAGTTGTATGACTTATCATGTTGCTAACTTCTATGCATTCTAGAAGCTTTCTAGAGGCCTTTATATACAAGCACTCCTAGTGTACTTTTAATCTAATATTGAATGAATATATCATCATTCTGGTCATACTCACTTTGGTCTACTATTATTCTTGTGTTTGAGTTCCTTGGTCTTGGGTGAATTTTTCCCCAAGGAAAATTCTTTCATGGTGTCAGAGCTTAGGGAAATTCTCTTCACACAACCATTTGAGACCATTGTTGCTTCAACACCTCAAGCCGAATCTAGATAATCTACAAAAATTGGGAGCATCTAGAGAAAAATTAGACATCACCATTACATCCAGAATGTCAATTCAATGAAAATTGGCTATAAATTTTCCTATGCTAGGCTAAAGTCGATCGTGAGACAAATTCTTTTCGCAAACTGGGACCCAAAGGAACCAATTTGCAACCAAGGTATGGTCTTTTATTTGATCTATTAATTTATTTCCATATCTAAATTAATTTATTCTCTACATTAGTTTTTTGAATTAGGTATTTTTTGAATATTTTTCACCTAGTCAGGCTTGTAGAGAAAATTTTTGGGTATTTTTAGAATTGTTTTGCCCAGTCGAGCTTACAAAGATAGTTTTTTGAAGAATTAGGTAATCACACATCGGCCCTACAAGGAATATTCTAGTTTTATTTAGCAAGTACTCAATTAACACCAGCCGACAACCACATTCTTGGCAAAATAGACTGCACCTAGCATCTACCACAACTAGCTAAGCACAAGCCCAATGGCTTCATTGTTGACTAAACTAGTGGCATTCTTTTAAATGACTTTGGAGTCTACCCCCATCAATGTGGGATTTTAAATAAGTTTTTTGGCCTACAAAATATAATCTGGATTTTTTGAAGTTACCAGTGGCCACAGATTCAAATCAACGGTAAACATACTACTACAAATAGTAGTCTTAGGCACCCAATCATAATGCACCATGCGGCTTCCACAGACCTCACCTACTGCAGGACACATGGCCAAATTCTTTTTGTCCATGTTGTACCTCTCACATGGGTTGATAAGTCAATACCCTATGTCAAGCCACATCTTCCAACTATAATGTCAGCCATATCTAGTCAGTGTATGGTGACACAATCAACAATCCAATGTAACATAATTGTGTGTCAAGTCAGCCACCTATACTAGGACACAACTTTTTTTCCATACAAATCTATATAATGCTAACATCATCCTAACATCAAATTGAAATCATCATAGGGCTTGGGTATGTTGACATCATCAATTTACATGCCCAAATTTGATGGTTATCTAACCATCATTTAGTGGAAAAATAGAACTACTACAATGGTTATATGACCATCAAATTTAACCCCATCTTTTGCTAATGCAACCCCTCTCTAGATTGATTTTTATTTTTGCAATTTGACTTTGGGAGGCCATATCTTAGTCATTTGGACTCCAAATTAGGTGCAATTTTTATTGAAATTGTGTAGAATTTCCTAAACTTTTTAGTGGTGTAGCTCTTTTCTAGTTTTGGTGCATAGATTTGTTAGAAATTACATATTTTGGCAACTATACCTATCCAATCCTACATTTGGCAACTTAAAATGCTCTATATAGGCTCATCTGGACATGAAAATAGGTTCCATGTTTTTGAAAGTGCATTATTTTTTGTCGACATTCCAAATTTGCAATAAAATTATAGGGTTGTGTGGATGAAATTGTCACTTTCAGAATTAGGTCCTTTTCTGCATTGTAAGACTTTAATATATCTTTAGAATTGTTGTATATCTAAGATACATTGTAATGTTCTAATTTTGAACTCCATAAGGAGGTTGTAAAAGGAAAAATCAAAAGTTCACTAAAACCAAAATTGGCAAGTGGCTATTGTAATCACACTACATCTAAGGCCATTGTAATTGCACTATATATAAAGTACCAAAAAGAATCTTTTTTTTTTTGTTGGGGGGGGGGGGGGGGTGTGTGGGGGGGGGGCTTTCTTGATTTAGTGAATAGGCCAGGGGTGTTCTTGGTGTTGTGTTCCTCTTTTTTCTATAGTTTTCTTTCATTTTTTGCATCATGGGAAATTTTAAGTTTCCAAAATTAACTCCACATAACTATGGTACATAGTCCATTAAAATGTGGTGTCATTTAATGCATAAACTAGTTTCTCAATATGTAGATGGTACCCTTCCTACACCAACAAGTGAGCAAGTATCTGCCAGTGAAATTACTGATTGGAAAATCATGGATAGGAAAGCCCTAGGTGATATTTGTTTGGGGGTTGATGACAAGATCATGTATCAGATTCAAAAGTCTTGTATATCCAAGGTAGCTTGGGATAACCTCCAAAACCTATATGGTAAAGTGTTAGAGGCAGATGTTTTCAAAATTGAAGATGAGATTGTCTCCTTAGATCCTAAGGTATTTGATTCCATACAATATTTTATCATAAAGGTGAATGAATTAAGAATGAAACTAGATGATTATGGGAACCCTATTAAAGATGACCAATTAATCTATCTCATTCATAATAAGCTTCCATCTAAGTACTCCACATTTATTTCTACTTATAACACCTCAAAGATTACATTAGGGTTTGCCTATCAGAAAGTCTCTTTTGATCATTATGCTCAACTATTTGATAAAGAAGAAAAGAAGTTTAAATCAATGGGGATTCTAAATTCACATAAGTCTAAGTCATTGGTGGCCAATAATAAGGGTTCTCAAAATTTAGTTTGTTAATCTTCAAATAAAGGAAAGGGCAAGAATAAGAAATGGAAGAATAAAAAATTAGAGGATGTAGAAAAGACAACACCATCATCAAATCAACAAGTTAAGTCTTCCTTGAATTCAAATAAGAAGGGGGACAGTAATAAGGACAAGAAAAAGTGTGCCTATTGCAAGAAATTGGGTCATGAAGAACATGATTATTACCATAAAAAGATTGATGAGTTGATGAACATCATAAAGAAACATAATGTTCCACTACCTAATACTTACAAGGAGAAAGGATCTTCTTTAGATTCAAAGAGAAAAGGGCAAGCCCTCATGGAAAATTCAAGTACTTCAAAGGAATGGATTCTTGACTTAGGTGCCTCATACCATATGGGTTATTCAAAATGATATTTTTATTCATTTACATATTCTAAGGTACCACATGTCTTTGTGGGGATTATACAAAAATGGAAGTTGATGGGAAAGGAAATGTGGAGATGGAAAATGGAGAGTTCAAATATGTTCTCTATGTTCCAAACCTATGTTCTAATCTCCTTTCAATTTGCCAAATCACTCACCTTGAAAATAGTCATAAAGTTGAGTTCCTTCTTCACTTAGTAAAGGTGAATAGTCTAAAAGATGATTTAGTGGTTGTAGTGGAGAAGGTTAATCATGAAAAAAGGTTGTATTCTTTCTCCCACTTTGTGTCCAAGTCTCCTTCATAAACCTTGTTGACTCAATCCAATTCACACATCCAATTATGTCATGAGTAGTTTGGTCATCTTTCCTTCGGCTATCTTTAGCAAATTTTACCACAAAAAATGGTCAAAGGTCTAGCTACAATCAACTTTTCCATAAGTTAATGTTCAATAGGTTCAGTGGATATGCATCTAGAGAAGAAGTTAACTAAAGGGAAGTCTTCAACAACAAACGATTGTTTCTTAGTTGGTTCACATGGTACTAGTATGTTCTTTTGTAGTGACATCAGTTAGCCATGGTCACTACATACTTACTTTCATTGATGAATTTTCAAAGTACACTTGGGTCTACTTTCTTCATCACAAGAATTAAGTGTTGGAAAAATTTCTACCCTTCAAGACTCATGTCAAATAGAAATCTAGGAAATCCATCAATGTTCTTAGGATCGATAATGAAAGTAGATATGTGAACAAAATACTTAAAGACTTTTGAAAACTTGAGGGTATTGATCTTTAGAATCCACTAGAATTCAGTCCACATAAGACAGAGGTTGCATCATTGAGAATACAAACTGTTAAGTCCATGGGAAGTTGCATGATACAAGCCAAGTCTCTAGATCCATCACTTGAAGTTGAAGTAATCAATAGTGTCAATCACATACTTAATAGGTCTCCTCATCCTACCTTAGATGAAAAGACTCCTTTTGAGGGATGTTGTGGTAGAAAACTAGTTATGACACACTTTAGAGTCTTTAGTTGTCCAACATAGGCAAACATATCTTCCAAGAGATGCAAGGCAGAACCACAAAGACCTTATACCCTCATCGGATAGGAAGATGATGTTAAGTCATATAGACTTATGGATCCCAAGAAAAATGAGATCTTTGAGGAGAAGGATGTTCTCTTTGAGGAAATTTCACCCAACATATCCTCTAATCCTCTCTACACATCATACATTGTGGAAACTGATAGTGACACCAGTGATAGTGCTTCAATAGATTCAGATACATGGGGTTCTATCAACAGTTGTAGCAAAATGTCATGGCATAAATATAGTCCACATGCATAGATTGCCATAGTGATAGGTCTATCACAGTAGGGTACACTTAGTCTTCTAGATTCAGTATCAAAGGATGACTACATAATAGTTATTTCAAGTTTGTTTTTGGAGTCATACATAGTCGATTTGGGGAACATCATTGATGATATACATCTTCTCTTTGATGGAGAAGATCCTTCTTTAGTTGTTGTAAGGGCTCACTCTGACCCTCATGTCCATTCTCTATATGATCAATCTTTACAAGTTGATATGTTTGTGGATAATTATGTACAATAGTTGTAGGAGATCTCTTTATTATTCGAGACAATATGTTCTTTAGCATAGGTTCTACATTCATCCTTGATAGGGATAGTTAAGAAATTTTTTGAGACATCAATGATCATCAAGATTCTTTCCACATATAGTGAAATCATCTCACTTGTACCAATGGTATTGTTTCTTCCAAAGGGGAGGAAGACTATTTAGCATTCTTGGATCAACTTCTACATCAGATCAGCTATCACAGGTTGGCACTCTTCATTTGGGGGAAGATTACCTTGTCCCTCTTCTTCTTCTCTCTTGTAGGGGGGACCTTGTCCTCTTTTGGGATAGTGTTCTTCTCACATTTCTCTATTATATATACTTGATGTATTTTGTAATGGGGGGGTCTTGATTACTCCATCCATCCATGCATCTAGTTTTTTCATCTCTCTTTTTTGGGGAGGGTTTTTCCCATGAGGTTTTCCCTCTTTCTCCACTTTATGAGAGATTGCATTTCATTATGTACATGGGTACCTAACATGGTCTAGTAGCCAAGACCCATCATGCATTTCATTCTAGCTTTCATAAGCTTAAGTGAATTCCGCTAAGTTGCACTTAAGGGGGGGTGTTGCTATAAATACATATTTACTATTTACACTTTACTTAAGTTTACTTAGGTTAATGCATTATTTTATTATTTATTTAGGTGAGACACTTATAATTTTGTGTACGCTCATGATTTTTCATGTTGATAACACTAGAGTAAGAAACTCTAATTTAGCACATGGTGTCTAAAACATTATTTAACATGCTACACCTTTGTAGGCTTATCCTCTCATCATTGCACTTACTACTATTCTTAATGGATGATAACCCATATCTACTGGACATGTGCTTGGTTGTATGACTTATCATGTTTCTAACTTCTATGCATTCTAAAAGATTTCTAGAAGCCTTTATATATAGGTACTCCTAGTGTACTTTTAATCTAATATTGAATGAATATATTGTCATTATAATCATACTCTCTTTGGTCTACAATTTTGCTTGTGTTTGAGTTCCTTGGTCTTGGGTTAATTTTTCCCTAAGAAAAATTCTTACACTTACTTTTGGTTAAAGTATGTTAAAATTATGTGGCTATCCACCAAACTAGTCATTGGAATTACCATAGAATCTCAATATATTGAAGTGAATGCAACAAAGAGAAACTATGGAGCCATGGGCTTCGATGAGTAGAAAACAAATAAGGCATGTATTATTTAGTTTTATTGAGGATTCTTTGGCACATGTTGAGAGATAGCTTTTTTCTTCATAGACATTTGTACAATAGGTAGGATAGGTTGCTACACAAGAGGAGATTTGATCATATATAAAGAAGAAGAGAGTAATGGACGATGAAAAGGGAAGAGAATTTAGCATCCAAGAGTAATTTGGAAGAAATATTTCTAGAATGAGATTTATGGATGGGGGATTTGAAGAAATGTGTTAACTATGAGATCTTGCATCCTAGGGCACTCAAAAGCACAGAGATTATGAGGGACTATGAAGGAAAAAAAGTGTCAATTGATATAGAAGGGGTCTCATTGTTTTGTTCCTTCATTATTCTTGTTTAACTATGTTATGGTTGCCTTATTTAGATAATATCATGTTGAAAAAATATGAAGATTGTAGTTTTTTTTATATTCAAAAGGGTTATAAGTTCAAAGGGAAGTCTTATATTGCATGTTTATTGAAAATTGTGGAAGATTGGATTGAAAAAATTATGAGCTTTGAAGTTGAATGAGGCTGTGGTGTATGGGGATGGCCTTGTGGGCACTTGGGAAAAGCTCCTTTAAGAAACCAATTTGGATACCAATTTAATTGTTGATTTATAGCAGATGGAAGGCCATACAGAATGTTAGGTATGGAAAAAAAATACTCAAGGCTTTCTATGATTACTTAAAGTCTATTATGTAATGGATTCCTCCCTTATAAGCATTGAGAAATCAAGGTGTCATTTTTATTAGACAATAATTTAGATTATTGATAAAGAAAGCCTCACCAAAGTATTAACCCTATTTTTTATGGTTGTGTAGATCTTTAGCTTGGGACCACCAAAAATCTCTACAATGATATATTCTTGTACTGAATATACTTTGTCAATAGTGGTGTAAAGGAAAACTCAAAACTCAAAAATAGGTGCATGTTCCCATTATAACATTTTTGAGATGAACTAGCTTTGTATCAATTCAGCACAAATACCACATAATGGTCTATGCATACTACATATATTTGCTTATATATACCACTTTATCCATAAATTTTTGGATTTTAACACTCTATCAAAAGTGTACCTGGCTAAAGGATTTACAAAACATTCACTTGGAATGTCACCCTGTTAAAGGCTTTGTACAATGGTTGTTAAACCAATCTATCTCCACAGGATTTCATTCTACTAATACAATTGTTAGAAAGTATAGTAGAATGTATGACCTGATTACTTGCAATCTACTATTGCTAATTTTAGATCCTTGTTCTGACCAATCGGATCCTCACTGACCTAGTATGAAACTATTTGTAGTACTGTTATTCTATTCTTCTAAGTCACCTTTAACTTGATCAATTCACCCCTTTCACTTCCTTCAAACTTTACTATCACTATCTCCTCACATGCATTCCTTTTTCTCACTTTATAAAGTATGAGGCTTCAACCTCCTTAAAAGGATTTCATGACTTAGGGTTAGGTATGAATATACAATTGAGAGTCATCCAACTTTCCTGCTGAAATCTCTCTATTTTTTTGATTGGTTGCATGTTGATTTCATAGGAAATCCAAATAGATTCATTCTTATCTTTAATCCTTCAAGATTTATTCATATGTCAGCTCAAAAATGGTTTGCATCTTAGGTTTTGAAGGCACAAACTCTTATGTTGATTTTGTGTTACTTGACACTTGCTGATTACTGATGCTCGACACATACTAAGTTTTGTTTGGCTCAACACTTGAACTTGTTTAGCATCTATTAGTCACTCAGCACTTGAAACTTGCTTGGCATTTTCTATTTGCTCATCATCTTAATGACTCAACACTTGTTGAATTTTTGACTTGGCACATTTTGCAACTCAACATCCATATTATACTTGACACTCAATTGTTGATCCTTTACTAGTTCCTCATTAGTTATAGTGACTTTAATTGTGGAGTCAACCTTAGCTGATGTATCTTGTGTAGCTTTCTCTTTAGGTTGTCAATCTATAGCTATAGGGATGATAGAAGATATTTCTTGTGTTTCCATCTTATCCCTAGTCAAGTCATCTACTACTTTTTGCAAATCATCTACATTGACCAACACTAGATTACTACATAATTGTGCTTGTAGAGTTGTTTGGTCAAGGAACTTCTTGAGATCCTTTGCAATCAACAGGTTTATGTTCTAACCAAAATTTTTAGGAACATTCTTTACTTTTATTGTTTCTGTAGGTGTAGAATTTTCATGTGGAGGACTTTGAGGTAGCAATTGTGTGTCTTGCACACTCTATTTTGTTTGGTGCTCTTCAGTAGTTTCCATATCATTTCTCTTTTGCGTTTCTTCCTCCATAGTTTCATCTACCTTTTCTTTTTCACTTCACCTTCATTTTCATTACCTTCTTCTCCATTGTTTCTCCACTCAAAGGGATCTTCTTCTCCTTCTTTTATAGTTGTGAGGCCATAGATTAATTTCCACATTTGAGTGGACTTTTTCACAACATCTTCAACCTTATGTTGGAGAATACTGAATGCTCTATACTTGGGTGGAAATTTTCTCCTGTGACTCTTATTTGCCTTGGTTATTTTCCCTTTTGTGAGCTTAGGCATTACTCAAGCCAATGTTGACTCTCTTTTTTTTTCTCTATATTAAGGCAATAATGCCATTTATTTTCAACAATAGAATATAACTCTTTGGCCATTGAATTGTCAAGTTCAAGTGGAGTATTCTTGAACTTGATCATCATGGTGTAGATTGATTATTCATCCATGTTTTTTTATCCTCTACTTAATTTATTAAAATCAATGTTTTTCAAGCTCGATAAGTTTGCATTATCTCTAATATTATCACATATATTTTCTAAATCGGACTTGGTGGTGTGACTTACCACTTTAAATTGGCTTGTGTCTTTTGACTCTATTTTCTCTACATCTGAGTCAGGTTGAGCAATATATTTTCTTCTTAGCTTCTTATTTTCTAGTCCTTCCTACTCAATAGCCTTCTTCTTCTCTTGCTCCTTAGCCTCCTTTTTTGTATCTCTTGTACTTGTCCTTGTAGTAGGCTTAGGTAGACTTGGCTTGGCAGTTTTCTAACCCTTAAGTTGAGCTACAAGCTATTTTTGAGCTTTTCTCTTCTTTGGCTCTAGCTTGGTGGGTGCTTCCTTAGCTTCCTCTTCCTCCTTAGCAACATCTTCCTCTTTAGCATCTTCACCCATGCTTTGTGTCAAGGCTAGTGGCCCTTGGTCCTGTTCTTCTTCTTCTTCTTCTTCTTCATCTTCTCCTTCTGCTTCTGCTATCCCTTCACCAAATTTGGCCTTAATCTTTTGGACCATTTTTTCCTTTTTCTTTAGGGTTGAATAAATTTTCAACTTCATCTCTACTTTGGATTTCACAATATCAAAAGTGCCAAAGGGTTTTTCACTTTTATCAATGTCTTTTGTAAGCAATAATGTGATTGCTACCGATGCCTCATCAATGTTAATTTCATATCCAAGTGGCCTCAGCCATCTCACCCTTGGTATTTTTTCTTGAATATAAGTGTAGTCAATGTCAACTAAGAAAAAAATTTCATTGATGTACTAATCTACTAAAGAAACTAGTATTTTGAGCCTTTGCTTCATAGACTTTTTCAAGTCTTCAAAATATCTTGTCATTAAGGTTTCAAAGTTGGCTCCCATTTTCTCTATGTACTCATTTACTTGTACTGATATAAATCTATTTGTTTTCAAACTTATTTTACCAAAAGATGGGAATTCATTCTGAACATAGAAAAATATACATATCAACTGCAATGCATGATACACTATTTAGTTGGCTTGACTAGTAGAATTTATGGGATATACCCGTAACAAAAAATTCTACAAGTGGGTCTTTGATTGTGTCAATTGTCATGCACCTTTTGTTCCACTTTTCCCCAGTGTTTTCTCTATGGCTTCTTTTGAATCACTCCTCAGGGTCTTTGGCCATTCTAGGGTTGGGTACCCTATTACCCTATGTATGATTATTATTGACAACTTAACATTACTATTATTTTTTCTTTTGATCCACTTTCGACATCCTTAAAACACTAATCATTTGCATCATCGAACACTATCTAGGTGCATTCTACCTATGATTCTAGAAGGGCTACCACTTAGAATGCCTTGCATTGCAAAGATGTCCTTCAGAACTTGGGTTTTGATTTTGTGAACCAAACAGCTCAAATATTATCACATGCCTTGCTAGATAATGCACATCAATGTTGAGTCAAGAAGATGATCTTGTTTGTAGCAAGATGTCTTTTCTCAATAAATAACTAAGTTGTTAGTTTAAATTTCAATATAGATGCAGGATCAAAATTCATCTAAATTTTCTTGGGGTTGGGTTTAGATTTTTTTTGGGTTCATCTATACAAAAACATGGGTAAATACACAAACTCATGTCACCCTTTTGTAAAGGAAAAGGCTAACAAAAGTATAATTTTTCACATTCAATGACATAAAATTGGTATTATTATTTGGAATTTGAAAATGAAGTAAACTAATGAAATTTCTAGAAATTAATGAAGTTTAGGATTATATTTTATAATAATTATTTGGAATAAGAATTGATATATTTTCCTAATTTTTATAGATAATTCTTTAGCTACTGAAAAATGCTAAAAATTAGGGGTCTAGTTCCCACCGCAAAACCGAATGAAAATAAACTTATTTCCCTTTGATCTTAGACTATGTTATAGATAACATATATAGCTAGAACAATCAAAAATAAAAAAATTCTTTAGACCTATATTTTCTCTTTTATAATGATTGAAATTTCAACTCACTTGACACCCAAAAATTATCACTATAGCAATATGTAACTCTTTAAGGTTACAAAGTTTGATCAGTTCCAATGGTCTACCCTATGAAATGCCTACCCTATTAAAGGCTTTTCACTCTATTAAAAGAAACCTAGTTAAAGGATTTACAAACACTCACTTGGAATGTTACCCTATTAAAGGATTTAGCACCTTTTTGAAAGGCTTACAAAATGGTTGTTAGACTAACCTATCATCATAGGATTTTCATTCCTAATACAATGGCTAGAAAGTATTAGAATGTGTTGACCTAATGACTTACAATCTTCAACTATTGATTCTAGATCCTTGTATTGCTTAGTTTGATTTGATCCTTTCTTGATTTGATATGTCTCTACTCAATGTGTTGATGCTCTAATCTAACCAACTAAATTTTGTAATGCTACTCTTCCTTCTCTAAGTCCTTACAGCCTTCTAAATTTTTCTAGCATCCTCCCATATAACTCTCACATAGATGAATTATGGGGTTTCCTCCTCTTTTTAAAGAGTTCAAAGACTTAGGGTTAGGTATGAATCTACAATCAATATTCATCCTTCTTTTCCTGCTCAATTCTTTCACTTTTCCTATTAGTTGCATTATTTCTCCATTTTTCTTATTGGTTGCATGTTGATTACATAGGGAATGTAAAAGATTCAATCTTATCCTTAAGATCCTTCGAGATTCAATCTAAGTTTCTTAAAGCACAAACTCATATGTTGATTTTGTGTTACTCGACACTTACTTTTTGTTGATGCTTGACACATATAGGAATTTTGTCTCACTCAGCATCTATAGTAACTCTATCTCACTTGACATTAATACTCTGCTTGGCACCTATACTAACTTGGCATCAATTATCACTTGGCACCTAAAGTTCACTTAGCAACTATTGAATTTCTAACATGGCATATACTATAGCTCAGCATCTATATTATACTCAGCATCATCTTGGAAATTGGTTAAGTGTGTTGACACTCAATTGTCAAAACCAATATTAGACCAACAATCTCCCCCTTTGACATGAGTGGCAAAAACACTTAACTAAGCATTATGAATCTGGGCTTTATGAGTATAACAAATATCCTATTTGGCATATGTACAAACCTTTAAACACTTTGTTCAAAATTTTGCAGAAGACTATATATACCTTAAAAATTTGTAACTTCCCCTAAGCTGATGTGCCATTTCTATATCCAAAATTCCTTAATTTGGATTTGTCTCATCTTGTTTCCATTATTTTACTTATGATTCCTTTGCCTCTATTTCGGTCTATTGTGTTTCTAGTCTATATTGTTCTCTGTGTACTCCCTCCTTTGGTTCTATTCCCCCTTTCACACGCCTCCTTGCAATTCTTGTTATCCTTTTGACTTTATTTCCTCATCTCTCCTCAAGGCTCAAAATTTTATTATCTCCCCCTTTGGGTATATCTCCTCCTTTATCTCCTCCTTTGGGTTTCATTATTATTTCCATCTCTAATTATTTTATCTCCCCCTTTATCTACATAATGTATTATCTCCCACTTTTTGACACTTATGTCAAAGGGTCCTAAGAATGAATGGAATATTTAGCCAAAAATGTTTTGTTTACCTCCATTATTATTTTCAAAGAAGCATGCTAGTTGTCTAATATTCTTTCTAGTGGTTTGAGTTGGATCATTGTCTCTGTTGCAAGATGTACTAGGCCTTCTAATGTAGAAAGATTAGGATCTTTCTTTAAAACATTTTCTACATAGGCCACTTCTTTATGTAATACTTCTAGGTGTGGGGTGATTGTAGACTAAATCTGTATTAATTTGGCCTTAATACTAGCCTCATCTACTATTAGTATAGCTAACTCCTTCTGAGTGTGAAGCATTGTGAAAAAATGCTTCTCACTTTGAACTAGATCCTTAGGTAGTTTTGTTCTTGATATTTTAAAGTTCCTCTCCAAGCTCAATATTCCTTGACTAGTCTCTTGTGTGAAATATGAAGAGTCACATAGTTTAGAATGCAATGAGAATATGTTGTCAAGTACTATTTTTACTTTCTCTACTTTCTTAGCTAGTTCCACTTGTGATAATTCTAGCTCACTAGATATTTTCTCATTAACTTTCATTTGAAATTTCTTCTCACACCATTCCAATAATTTAACATTGGTATTAAGGTCTTCATTTTGTACTTATTCCATTATGTTGGATAGTTGCTCCATGAAGGGCTTTGTTTCATCAGGTAGTAGTAGGCTAAATGCATCGAGAAAGATGTCTTTGATTTCTATTAGTGCTTGCCTCTGCCTATACTCATTCATGAGTATCTCCTACTTCTTCTTCCTCTCTAGTGCCTCTTACACTTCATTGATTTGTGTTCAGTTCATTATTTTGTAGTCATAACTTGGTATGACTATTTCTTCATCAAACGTAGGGTCTCCATAGTGAAGTACCCTTACTACCTTAGTGGAGCTCGAGCCTAGTGTTGAAATTTGTAGTGGTACTACATTAGTGCTCGACTGCTTGGTAGGAGTACCTATAGTAGGAAAATCAACCAAAGCTTGTATTGCCTCCTTTCTTTCCTTGGGGGTTTTCTCCTCTTCTTTTCCTTCTTCATTCTACCTTGATCAATTATGGTGATCAGTGGAGGTGCACCTTGGCTTTGTGTTGTAGGATCTTTTTTACCTATCTGCTTCTTTGCTAACTCCTCGGTAGTTGAAGTTATTATCACTATGGAATCAACCTTGGTAGTCGTGTCTTGTGTTTCTTTCTCTTTTGGTTGATCACTTATAGCTATAGGAGGTTGTGAAGGTGGTTCTTGTGTGTTCACCTTCTCCTTTGTAATTTCAGCTATAGCCTTTTGAAGTTCCTCTACACTCACTAGAACTAGATTAGTACACAACTATGCTTGTAGTGAGGTCTAGTGAAGGATCTTTCTGAGATCCTCTATAGTCAATGGATTGATGTTCTAACTTGAGGTGTCAAGAACATCCTTCACAATTACTTTATCTACAGATGTAGGTGGTGCATGTGGAGGACTTGGTGGTGGAAATTGTGTGTCTTGGACACTCTATTCTTGTTGTTGCTCCTCAGCTATTGCCTTATCACCTTTCTGTGTGTTCTCCTCCAATGTAACCTCTTCTTTTTCTTTCTTTCCTTCTTCCTCCTTTTCATTTTCCTTTTCCTCTTCCTCTTCACCATTACTTCTTCCCTAAAAGGGATCTTCTTGACCATCCTTGACTGTTGTTAACCCATAAATAAATTTCCACATGTGTGTGGATTTCTTTATGACATCCTTAATTTTATTCTCTAAAATGCTGAAGGCTTTATATTTGGGTGCAAATTTTCTCCCATGTCATGCCTGATCACTACTTCAAGTTTTTTCTGAAAATTAGGACCTTGTGTTATAAGTTTCTTTCTGATGTTATGTTTGTAATTCTAAAGAACTTGGTTATATTACTGTCTTGGAATCATGATTCTGATGCTAAACGTATTTTTTGTTTTGAACTATGTTATTAGCAGTGAATAAGATTTTGGATTTTATGATTTGGAACTAGCATATTAATGATTTCATGTCAATTAGGTATCAATTATGTTTATTATGTTTCAAACTCATTGTAAACTACATTCTGTTTTATATTGTATGTTAACTTGACATTGCAATGGTAATATGTTGTATGCGTTCAGAACTCATCCTTGTACTTTCATATATGTGACTGTAAAGGGATTCAATAATTATATTTCATATAACCTTGAGATGGTTTTAATTACAAAACTTATATTCATTTTGTTTTAAAAAAGTTTAATAAACCACAGTTGCATTTCATATATATATATATATATATATGGATTTTTTTAGAAAGGGTCTAAACACCCTAAGTTGAGGTTGGCATTAATATTTTCTATTATGTTTTTAAAAAGGGGGTTTTATATTTCTTAAATGGCATAGAACCCTAAAAGGGTATCAAATGCCATGAATGAGGAAAATATGCTCATTGTATTAAAAGCCAAATTCATGGCGGTGGATTTGGTACTGTCAAATACACGGTACTATGATTCATGTGGTGTATTGAATGCTTTTTATGGGGATTTATGGAACCAAAGGTTTAGTTGGCCATTTCATGTTGTGAGTTGGGTTTTTTGTAGATTATGGGCTGGATACTGGGCCGCATTGCTCTGTTTGGTTTACATCAATGCTCTTGTTGCTGAGGTATCGGCATTATTAAGGGTGTTGGTTGGAAGGGAAACTTTCTTATGTGGTTAAGCTCACTGGAGATTCTCATCAGAGGTTTTCTGTTGTTTTGTTGGGTTCTTCATCTTCACCCCATTGTGAAGTCATTTGCAAGTTATGTGTGTTGGCATTGTAGAGATTTCTTACCAATTTTGACTTGGCTTTTGGGGCTTTGGCATTGAGTTGGATTGCAGAGCACTTTACATCTTCAATTTTCATGTAGGGGAAATTTCTTACCATTCTCTCTCTCTCTCTTTGAAATTGCAATGTTATTTCATTTACCATAATGTAAATGGTTATCTATTTTACATATTATGAATGTACATTCAAGGATGGGTATATACAAAGCATGGCACTATGTGTGATGCTTAGCTTTGTATATATCCACCTTTGAATGTGGATTTAAGGAGAAATTAAATCGGGTGTTGCCATATGTATATAATTGTTTGGGCTTTTCCCTAACCATACGTTCTATCACCAAGTTGAACCCAGTTGGGGTTTCATGTATGTGACAATATATGTATCCAAGTGTTTAAGTTATGTTTATGGGTATTCGGCATTGATAGGGCCGAGCTTTGTGGAACCCATATTTTAGAATACTTGGATGTAAGTGGTTCGACCTCACTCACAAGCTTACATTAGGTTGTTATCTAATGATTGAATAATGGAATAGTCACTCTATTTTATGATATAAATGATAAAATGAGGGTTATGTCATTGTTTTAAAAGAAAATAGTATGTTTGAATCCTATAGCTCAGTTATTTTATATATATATTAAAAAAAATAGTAATGTAGCAAATAGTATGTGACATTTATTGGTAATTGACATTTTTTCAAATAGTTAAAAGGAAGCTCGATTCAAACTGGAAATTCTTTATGACAACATAAAATAACCCATAAATTATAATGGAAATTGAGTTATAAATAACTGTTGGTTGTGGAATTGTTCGCAAATGAACAAGGCATTATTTTCATAAGCATAGATATAGATAGATGATGATATATCGACAAGATCATTATGTGAACAGTTTGTGTGCTTCTTATAGCTTAGGGATTTACATTCTTATTACTTCTAGTCATTGGCATGATGTAGGTTACTTTGCATATTTGTGAACTGTATTTTTCTTTAATCTTAGATATTATATTTTTATATGCTGATTGTAGTTAAAACTTGGTGGTATCTTTTGTTGAACAGTGGTTAAACTTCAATAGACACTTGGATATTCAGTAACATTGTAGATAATATTTTGTTAAGCATTGGTTACACTTGGATTCAGTAATGTTTGATTTTACTATGAAGTGTCTTAATAAGCATTTACAGATTGTTTTGAAATAAGATGTTTGAAATAGAATCTTGTTTTACAAAGATGTATTTCTGTTCATAAATGAAATAGAAAGTCATTTTAAGTTATGAGATAGATTATGATATATGTTGGTGATATGTCATTTACAAACAAGAATATCATATGTACATTGTATTATTATCTTGGCCAATTCGAAGGATAAGCTTAGTTTGTTATAATAGTAGAGATAAGTAGTACAGTACTATGACTGGTAATTATCATTAAACTAATGTAACAGTTTAGTTATATTTACGAGATCGTAATATTGTAGTATTTATTTTCGTTGTCAAAATAACCTAAGTTTACTTTCAAGATTGGTAGTAGAAGATGGGATTTTAAAAGATGAAGAATGTAATGTCATTTGAAATCTGACTGTTATTCGTTGCATGTGCATTCTTAGAATATCTGATTGATGTGTATTTTAAGGATAGCTATAATGAACATATATCGAGGTGGCTGAATATCAATTTATCCTATTTAGTTAATTTAATTTAGTGACAATTTTAAGATGATTTGGGAGGGTTAATTATAAATAAAAGATAATTGGCCTTACCTATGACTTAAACTAATAAGGTTTAGTACGAAAAATAAGGCAAGTCTCTATTACATCTTTTCATGAGTGCCATAGAGAATTCCACTATGTGTTGTCTATGAGCTTACCATATACGGATGTAGTATCTTAGCACCATAGTGATGACACCTCAGTATATATATGATTCATTTATTAGCTATTCTTAGTGCAAGTTTAATTTTGCATTGTTAAGAAGATGGTTACTTCTTGCATATTAATTTTAAAATTGCACTATGTTATGAGGTTTAGATATCTGCTTTATGTTTATATATATATATATTCTAACATGCATGCAGGTGGACTAGGCTTTTCAATTCAGTTTGTACATACTGAGCCCTCTTTGTGTTGTGTTACATTTTTGTGTATGTTTCAGGTGTTCAAGTTGAATAACTAGTGATAAGGAAGACTATTGAAGTTATTTCTTGAAACTAAATTTGTTACTTGCAGAGTCCATATGTTGGGACCTAGGCATCTAAGAATGACATTGTACTTCATTATTTTACTAAACTCTTTATGTATTAATATCATTATGGAAATTTATTTTGACGATGTCTTCTTGTATTGTGAGGTTTATGAATTAAGAATGACTCAATCATTGTTCATATTCTTGTAAAAGATGATTTTTTTTTTTTTTAAAGTATTTATGGTTCTTTATGTTTGTTCATGGTTTTATATTTATTTATTTTTGTTTTAGTTATAAAGCGTTACATCCCATGTTTCTTACTAGCCTTGCTTATTTGACCTTTTGTAAAGTCTAGTATTTCATGAGCCAATGTTGACTCCCTTATTTCCTTTTCCATGTTTAGGAAATAATGTTTCAACAATGGAGCTTAGCTCTTTAGGAATAGAATTGTCAAGTTCAAGTGGAGAAGTCTTGAACTTGGCCATCATAGTGTAGATAGATTCTTCCACTATGTTCTACTCTTCTCTACTAAACTTATTAAAATCAATACCTTTTAATCCTGACAAATCTACATTATCCCTAATATTATCACAAATATTTTCCAAATTAGACTTGGTGGAATGTCTTACCACTCTGAATTGTTCATTGTTAGATTTTGTCTTCTCTTCATCTGACTTTGGTGGTGCAACATATTTTCTTCTTTTCTTTCCTATAGGATCCCCTTGATCTTTGGCTTTTTTCTGCTCTTATTCCTTAGCTATGTTTTTTGTTGCCCTTGTTTCTACCCTTATAGTAGGCTTGGTTGGGCTTGGCTTAGCTGCTTTTTTCTTCCCTTTGGGCTATGTAGTAGGATGTTTTTGTGCTTTTCTCTTCTTAGGTTCAGCCTTGGGTGCTTCCTTCTTGGCACCTTCTTCTTCTTCTCCATCTTCACCCATGCTTTCGTTTAGTGCTAATGCTTCATGACCTTGTTCTTCTTCAACATCATTAGCTTCTTCATCTTCTTCTTCTTTGGTAGTACCCTCATGAAATTTAGCTTTTAGCTTCTTTACTAGTTTGTCCTTTTTATTCATTGTGGAGGTTGTCTTCAACTCCATGTCCACCTTTGATCTTACGACATCATAAGTCCCAAAATGTGGCACACTCTTGTCCACGTCCTCTGCTAATAATGTTGTTATAACTATAGATGCCTAATCTATGTTAATTTTATATACAAGATGTCTTAGCCATCTAACCCTTGGTATGGTTGCTTATATGTAAGTATAATCAATATCTACAAGAAAACATACATCATTTACATGTTGTTCTACCAATGAAATAGGTATCCTCAATATCTATTTCATGGACTTCTTAAAATCCTCAAAATAACTGGTCATAAGTTTCAAAATTAGCTCCCATTTGTTCAATGTATTCATTCACTTGAGCTACTATAGACCTATTGGTTTTCTAGCTAACTTTACCAAAAGATGGAAATTCATTTTGTACATAGAAGAATATACAAATCAAAATTGCACCAAATTTGCATTATGCTCCCTTGGTTCTCCTTCTTGCTCCTAGGTTTTCATTGATTTGTTGCAATTGCATTTCTCCAAGATCATAAGTATGATCCTTTTTTACTAGTTTGTAACCCACATCTACTGCAATGCAAGGTATACTGTTAAGTCTTCTAGGTTGATAAAACTTGTGAGAAATAACTCTGACATCAAAGTCAACAAGAGGGTCTTGGATAGTATCTATAGTTATTCCTCTCTTGTTCCATTTGGCACTTGTGTTCTTCTTAATGGCTTCCTTTGAGTCACTTTTGAGGGTCTTTGGCTGATCTAGGATTGGATACCCTATTACTCTATTTACAATCATCTTTGATATCTTTATTGTGCCATCCTCTAACCATAAACTTCCATCATGAATCCTTCTTAACACTATTTTGATCTATTCAATTTTAAAGATAGTGAGGAATTCTAGGGCATGAGTCAAACCCTTCCTTTCAACAATTTGGTACTCTTCCTTTAAAACTCCATTTTCACACAACCTATCATATGATTCTCTCATTTCCATGTCTCCAATGGCTCCTATCTTGCAGTTATAACATTTCCTAACATATTGGACCATAACTACCTTAGGAGGACTAATAGATAGGGCTCTAGTTGGGTCATTTTTGTATGCCACTTCAAGGATTGGCTAGAAATTAGGTTGTTTAACTTTGTTTGACACAAGTTGGAGTTAAATAGCTCTTTCTCTTGTGGTTTCCTAGAATTGGAGACCATTTGTGCAATCTAGGGTTTAAACAAAAAGAAAATGTGAAGTTGTGTAGCTTAGCACTAGTGTAAATACCTTGAATCGATGGAACTGAGCTAAATCTTTGTTAAAATTAGCTCAAATATTGGATTCTTTGCTTTGAAATTGTTATGAACTCTTCTTCATCTTTTCTTTTTGTTCATGATGAAGAAAAATGGTTCAAAATGCAATCATATACCATTATTTTGTAGCATTTAATGCTTAGTGCATTTATAGCTATCCACTCGACTTCTTAAGAATTTTTACATTACTCTACTTCCATTGTGTTTCTGCTACTTAGCATATAGTAGAGTTTCCCTTAATCAGCTTCAACTAAAATTTCTCTCTTCAGGTAGCTTCCACTACCAACTCAACTACAATTAACCATTTGACTTCTACTAGCTTTGGCAAACAACTTGGTATGTATTGGTGAAAACTTGAAGCTTTAACTTTGCATCTCTATTCATGCTAGTCTCTTCTTTTCAGTACTTAGTTGCTTTGGAACTAATTTATGATAAAGCTTTTTATACCAATCCCACATACCTTCTTTTGTTTAGTTGGATGAAGTGTGACCACTTGACCTTTTAGGTGAAGTGATCTCTTCATTTGATGTGCTACTTCCATCTTTCTTCTTTCATGTCTTATTCATTTCTCTTCTAATGTGTTCAACATCCACCTTCTATTTTCCTTTGTTAAACTCTAAATTGGGTACCTTTGACCTTGTTGGACAATTTCTATTGATATGACTAGTCTTCAAACAATTGAAGCATATAGTTTGGATGAGCCATTTGCTACAGTTTCTATTGAAATGTGTTCTTATACAATTTTTAGGAATGTGTCCATATTCTTGATGGTAATGATAGCTATACCTGGTGTTGTAGTCCCAATTGTAGTGATGTCCATGATTATTTCCCCTTGTTGGCTGATTAGGTTTCCTCACAGGCTTTGACCTGCACTGAAAAGCTTTATGTTGATACTTCTTGCAATTGTAGTTGTGACTTTCAAATCTTTGTGTTATGATAGTCCTAGTGCTATAGTCATGTGCTTGATGTCCTCTCTTGTTGCACTTGTGATAGTGACCCATACTCTTAGGTTTGTCATGCTAATGGGTGTTCTTGCTCCTACACACATTAGAGGTATGTCCTTTTTTACCACAAAAATGACAAGTAGGTTTAGTGTTCTTACCTTTGTTACTTCTTTCTTTTATAGTCTTGGATGACTCTCCTTTTTTAGTGCTAATGTATCCTAGTCTTGAAGTATCATTGCTAGCTCTTGGTGATTTCACTAGTTGTTCAAAGTACTTGATGGCCTCATTAGGTTTATTGAAGCTCTCTGCAATTTCCTTTTCTCTTTTAAGGTCATTTTGCAGTTGTTCATTTTGTATCTTTAGTATGGAGATCCCAATATCATTGACATTCAATTCATGATGTGCATTTATCATCTTACTTAGGGTGTCTAGCTACATGTTTGAAATTCTTGCAAGTTCAATTAACTTTTCATCCAATATGTTGGCAAGGTTTCTCTTTTCATCTTCTAGCATAGCCTTATCTTCAATGGCTCTTTTCTTCTATTTAATTACTTCACACAGCATCATGGCTTGTGATTCTTTTTCAATCTTGAGAGTTTTGATCTCTTTTGCTTGAGCTCTATTCTTCTTCATTAGGTTTGCTATTATTGCATCAAACTCTTTGAAATCTCCATTTGCAAACAACTTTCAAGTATCAATCTCCTTGTATTATGTATCATTCTTAACTATGGGAATCTCTCTTCTTCTCTTTAAATATTTTCTCAATTCTTCCCTCGCCTCCTACAAAGTATGTAGAGAAATTTTTATATCAATCACCTAGTTATTTATGACCTTCCTAAGTTTGTAGACTTCCATTTCCAAATCTTTTCTCCAAGTTGTAAGGCTCCTCCTTGTGAGAACTAGGCTCTAATAACAATTATTGGAATTTACAAATGGGAAGATTTACTTTTGAGAGGGGGGTGAATCAAAAGTAATAGTATTTAACCTCCAAAATATTTAACTAAGAAAATTCACATGCATCTACCATATCTAATTAACATAAAAGTAAAGACATTCATGAAAATAGATAACACAAGATTTGATCACCCAAAAACTCTCCAAAATGAGAAGGTAAAACTAGGATGGGGATGACACCCACAAATTATCACTATAGCAATTTGTAACTATTTAAGGTTACAAAGTTTGACCACTTCCAATGCTCTACCCTGTGAAAGGCCTACCCTATTAAAGGCTTTTCCCTCTATTAAAAGTTACTTGGTTAAAGGATTTACAAACACTCACTTGGAATGCTACCCTATTAAAGGATTTAGCACATTGTTGAAATGTTTACATCATGGCTGTTAGACCAACCTATCATCATAAGATTTTCATTCCTAACACAATGGCTAGATAATATTAGAATGTGTTCACCTAATGACTTATAATCTTTAATTGTTGATTCCAGATCCTTGTTCTGCTCAGTCTGATCTGATCCTTCCTTGATCTTAAATGCCTCTACTTGAAGTGTTGATGTTTTGTTCTAACCAACTGAATTCTACAATGCTACTCTTCCTTCTCTAAGTCCTTATACCCTTATAAATTTCACTAAAATTATTCCATATAAGTCTCACACATATGAATTATGGGGTTTCATCCTCCTTTTAAAGATTTTGAAGACTTAGGGATAGGTATGAATCTACAATTAATATTCATCCTTCTTTTCTCGTTCAATTCTTTCACTTTTCCTATTGGTTGCATGCTTTCTCCATTTTTCTTATTGGTTGCATGCTGATTACATAGGAAATGTAAAAGATTTGATCTTATCTTTAAGATCCTTCAAGATTCATCCTGAGTGAGCTCAAAAATGGTTTACATCTAAGTTTGTGAAGGCATAGACTCATATGTTGATTTTGTGTTACTCAGCACTTACTATTTTCTGATGCTCGACACATATAGGAATTCTATCTCACTTGGCATCTATAGTAACTCTGTCTCACTCAGTATCAATACTCTACTCGACACCTATAGTGACTTGGCATCACTTATCACTCAACACTTGATACTTTTTTGGCACCTATTGAATTTCTAACTCGGTGCATACTGTAGCTTGACATATGTATTATACTTGGCATCATCTTGGAAATTGGTTAAGTGTGTTGATACTCAATTGTCAAAACCAATCTGAGACCAACACTTTAATTGTTAGGCAGAGAATTCTTCAAAATTCACTACAAATTTTTCCTAGGTTCCTCTCATAGAATTTACAAAAAATTGTAGCTCTACAAGTGAATTTGTAGAGAATTTGATAAGCACTAAAATTTGGATAGAATCAAACTAAACTTCAAGGGTTGCTAGAGAGAATCTAGTAACTTAGATTTTAATTAGTATTTCAATGTGATTTTATTATCATGGACTATGGAATGTGATTTATTAGCATTTCAGACTAATTTACTTGTCGATTGTCTGATTAGAAAATTTTACTAACATTTGTTGAATATTAATCCACGAGAAGTTAAATAAATATGATTTGAAGTTTGCATAGAGATGTTTCTTGGCTTGATTTCATTATTTGAAAACTTTTCCAGCATTTGGTTATCAAATAAATTTAATGATTATAGCTATTTATTGGGTAATTGGATTTAAACCAAAGTTGAACTATTTTTTAAATTTTCATGGGTAATTTGATTTAAACTTTATAGGAAGAGTTTTGTCACTTTACCTTAGTAATGAATAATTAAATTTCTAATGTAGAGATCATCTAAATCTCACATTTTACTATAGCATTCTCATGTTGTGCAATCTATATGTTTTTCTCATTGTAAGTTCAATGATAATTGTAATAGTTGAAGCAAATATCATTGCTAGTGGTAGTTTGTTTCAAAGTGTTATATCATCAAAAACATTGTAGGTATGCTATTTTTATATGGTATTTTACACAATTATAATCAATATACCTAATTTATACCTTTTGTCACATTTGAAATTTTTTTACAAATACATTGTGTGCTTATTATGTTACCAAAATTACTATAGCTAATATCTATTTAAAAATTTTTCGCACAAACAGAGTTTTTTATATGTGTTTTTTAGATAAAATTATTTTCCAAAACTACAATGCTAAATTCTATACAATATCCAAACCCTTGAATCTATAATATTAGGTGGGAAGGAACTAGCCAAATATGTTTTAAAATCAAAATGATTGCAAATTAAAAAGAGAAAAGTGGCCCTTAAATACCAAAGATGTGTTTTTGCATATATCGGTGACTAGAAATGATAACATTTCTTGTCTCCATGAAAAATACTCCTTGATAGTGGTTTCAAATGGTTCTCATCTTCATTAGATTTTTTGTATGCTTTCATGCCTTCTTTTCTTGTACACTTGTGGCTTGGCTTTGGGTATTCGTTGCATGATAACTAGGCTTTTTCATTTGTTCATGTATTTCTTTTTAATAAGTTCTATCCAGTTATATCTACTAGGTTTATCACTTAATTTCATAAGATGGAAATCTCACAAGATGACAAGATTTAGCTCTAATAATCCTATTTTTTTATATCATTTTGATTTTGATGGTGTTTAGCACAAAAGTATTGATCATATTGCTCTATTAGGATTGAATGCATGTCCTTTGTGTTGCTAGATTATAGAATAAACCTACCATTATGTCACTAAAAATCTAATTTGATTGGCATGAGACAATTATTGGGTCTGTTATGAAACCTTAAACTTGTTTATACCACTTAAACATGCAATGAACAACATACCAAATCTATAGTGCACACAATTTACAATGCTAGGGAGAATATGAAACATTCTACTAGAATAAAAAAAATCTTTCGAAACACTTCCAAATGATAAGAATAACTCTTGATTAGAAATAAGTTACCATAATGATCAATGCCCTAGCTCTGGCACTGATATTAAAGGGTTGTGCATGGCTATTTTATATTTATATTACTACTAAGATAATGGTACAAAATCTACGCCTATGATGTAATGTACCTACAAAAACTAGCAATTAGAAGGAAATTGTTATCATGCTCTCTAGTGGAAATGATTTCAATGTTCTAATCTACACATATTTTTATGCTTTCTAGTTGCATCATATGGAACAATTTCTATCACATGTAATATAATATCAAAGTTCCTTTCAAACATACTTGTAATATCTTCTAAAGCATTGTGCTCTTTCTCAATATTTACTTCTTAAATTTTAGAGTAGTTTTTGTTTATATATGCTAGTTTTTTCCCTTGTTTATGTAAGAAGGAAATCTTTTTGTTGGAAATATATAGCTCTAATACCATTGGGAAATCCTAAATTCTTATAATCCAATTTATCTAGAGTGTTTAGCTTAAAATAATTGATCATAAAGTTCTATTGAGGTTGAATGCATGTCTTGAGTTGTGATGAATGATGCTCCCCTTAGTACCGTAAACCATAATAGAAACAATAGAAAATGCAAGAAAAAAAATGGACTTCTTATTTGCACCACAAATGTGTAATTATAGAATTCACAAGTATAATATGCTAACCCACATGGGTTCCTTCAATACAGTAATTTGCAAGACTAAGCTGTGAACTACCTTCCAGAGTTGTTCTAGACATTGTGTGGGCCTTATTTAAATAGTTGGTCTAGGCATTGTTTGGGCCTTACTTAAATAGGAAATTTTATGCCACCCAAGAAGGTTCTAGACATTGAAACTTAATACCTAGGGCTAATAGAACCTAACAATACATATAGAGTTAGCCAAATACATCTTTCACAATTATTTTAGATATTTTGAGTAGCCCAACTTTGAAAGACCATAACTCTCAAACTGTTGCTCTAGTTGGCTATTATAACCTCTTTTTGGAAATGCTAGCACTCTTTCATTGAGTTTTCGAACATCATCTAGGCACTCTAAGTCCACCAACGGTGATCTTGAATATTTTTCTACAATTTTTTCCATCGAAAAATTGCAATAACTTCTCCAATACTTAAGCTAGAGAAATGAGATTTTTATGGTAGCCTTACAACTCTAAAATGAACCTTCACATAGAAAATGAGAACATTATGAGCTTGTATGACAAACTTACTAAAAATACTAAGCTCCCATGAATAGTGACTACTAGTCCTTATTAAAATAGAGAAGACTGAAAATAAAATATTTTAAGGTGATTGAAGATTGCTTTTACACCTACAATGCTCCTGCATCAAGTTTCCAGATTCTGGAATAAATCTTCCATGAAGTAACTTAAAATCTATTTTTATGAGATAATTGTCAAGTATTAAACCTTTTAAACCCATTAAACATGCAATGAATAGGAGGCTAAAAGAATGGCACCTTTAGTTTATAATGCTATGGAAAATATGACATTCTACATAAATAAAAATATCCTTTGAAAAACTTCCAAGTTGGAAGCTAAAGTGGCCTAGCTCATCAATTCCCTAACTTTGGCACTGATATTAAAGGAGTTATGCATGGCTTTTATAGATTTAGATTGTTGCTAAGATAATGGGTATAAAATCTATGTTTGCGATGTAATGTACCTATAGAGACTAGCAATCATGAGGAAGTAGTTGTCATGTTCTAATGGTAATGAGTTATATGTTGGATTGTGTTGTGGTATCCACAACACATGTACTTTCTTCTGACTCCCGAGCTCATAGTTCAGAAATCAAAAGAAGGAGAAAGTCTTGTTTAAATCAGTTAGAGTGAAATTGAAAATCCAAAAAAAAAAAAGAAAAAAAAAAGAAAAAAAAAATTCACCCGCGCATGCATATCGAGGCACATGCGCTTTGTAAAAACAACCAAGGAGAGGGGGTTATAAAACCCCCTCCTTCCTCCTAGTCATTATCATTTTTTCACTTCCTTTTTTTTAAGCTAAGAGTGGAAGTGAGAAAACTCTTCCCCCCCCCCCCCTCTCTCTCTCCATTCACACTCTGTGCACACCTTTAGGGCTGCGCGCACGTCGCACTGCCTTTTTTGGATGCATGGCACACGTGGCACTATGCGCGCCTTTAGGGCTATGTGTGCATCGTGCCCTTTTTGGATGAGTAGCGCGCGTGTGGTGTTGTGCGTGGCCGCAGCCACCGCCCTCATTTTTTTTTAAAAAAAATTATTATTTTATATTTGATCGAAAAACCCAAAAGAAAAAATTTTGACAAATTTAAAAAAAAAAAATCATGAGAAAAATAAAATTGGTTTTTGAATTTCATTTTTTTTAATGTGTTTTATGTATCTAGTAATTAATCATTTTATTTTTATTTTTTTGTGACGTGCAGGTAATACAATCAAATGGCTTCCACATCTGGATCAATAGCAAAGCCAGTCGTATACAAGTTTCAAGGCGTAACCTTGAAGTCACAATTGCACACTGAACACTCTGAGATCAAAGACACAAAACTTGGACACACAGGCTTGGGAGAATTTTTGAGGGTTTGTAACAACCCAACTAAAAGATCTTCTTTGAGATCCACCTTAATACGGTCTAGATTGGTAAATGCAACATCACATCCTGAGACTGTTCAGTCAGCTAAATTGATTATGACCTTATCCCAACATTTTATTCTTGAGGAAAGGGTGGTAAAGAGTGTCACTGGGGAAGTAGTCTTGGATCTACGACTTGATAATATTGAGAGAGTCTTTCACTTACGTAGAGCTGATCATTTTATTAGGCTTTCATATGAAGCAGCTGAGAGGTGGCATAAGGATCATCACCAGGAGGCCATGGACATCATATATTCCTCATACTTCATTGAGAAGCCATCTTGAGGAAAGATAATCAGGAAAGTAGATATTGCTCAAGGATACATGAGGGATGACATTGGATATTCAATCATTCTCCTGAGCAGAGTTATGGGATTGCCTGCAGCAGGTCATCTCGCTCCATTCATGGTTAACTTCATTGAAACCATCAGACATGCAAATATGCCACTGGATTGGGCTACCACACTTAGTGAGAACTTGTGTGATCACTTGTGGATAGTAAAGGACAAGAAGAAGTTCTATATGACTTCTTATGTGATATATCTACTTGTAACAAGAGCCACCAACTATCCCGAGTTGTACAAAGAGGGCAGTATGTATTATCCTAATGCATGGCCATATATAGTTTATCCTCAGCTAGTTAAGAAAAAGCTCTCACCACAAAGCAAAGAGTACAGGATTGTGAATGATGCCTTTATCTTTGCCATCATCTAATTCATCGAAGGCAACTATGGAAAGAGATTATCTGATGAGGCGAAGGCACAGATCACAGCTCTTGATGCATATTTTATCTAGTTTCAGACATTCACATACATTTGGTTTGGTGGTGCATCTATCCATCCAAAGAAGCTCCCAAGGTACCCAAGTGACAAGTTGGTTCTAATGGAAATTTCTTGATAGATTGAGTCAGCCTATGAGAGGATCAAGAAACAATGAAGGCCTTGTTGGGATTGGCCTTTTGTAATAGGGGCATACCAATTAAAGAGAAAGTAGGATATCCTAACTTTCGAGTGGGAGTGGGAGAACTACCCTCTTGAGGAATATAACTCTCCCTAGCTATTCTTTGACAGTGTTGGTAAAGTGGAAAATTTGGCAGGAAAAGAGTTCTACCACAAGGATGCCATTGAAGATCATTGGATGAATGCCACAAATGACTATGATGTCTGTATTAGGGACTATTGTAGAATGACTTTGCATTTAGCAGAGAAGGCTCTCCATTTGACCATCATGGATGAGATAAGGCTACAAGATTTGTAGGAGCTACTAGATCCCTTATTCAATATAGATAAAGTTAGCGAGAGGCCCATTCTGAATGCAAAAATTAATACAGAGGAAGGAGATGATATTAATCATCAAGCAAGACATGTCATCAAAATGAAAAAGAGTTGGATCAAGAAACCCTTTCCACTTGATCCAATTCTAGATACAATGATATTCCATATACATGCTCGCCCAGAAAAAGTAAAAGGGAGGAAAGTCACAGTTCTTATCTTTGCGCTCCAGTCTCCTATCAGGCTAGAAATGATCTACCAGCTTGATCATTGATCCAGGAGGATCTTCAGGACCTAAAATTGAAGTGTTCCAATTTCTCTCGAAAGCAATGCCATCGCATAGAGCATACAATTATGAATTTGGCACAACTTGAACGGGCGAAAAAGGAGTCCATTTGTGCAAGATATCACTGGTCAAAGCTTGGTCAAACATTGGTCAACTTAAAGATCAGGGATGAGAAAAAAGGTGAAAAGATTCATCATCAAGAAATTGGTCAAAGTTGGCATCAATGAAAAGGTCTCGTCATCATGATTCCAATGACGTTCATTTCGTCGAAAAAGGAGTTCATATGCAAAAGTTATGAGTGGTCAAAGTTTACCTAGGAAAAGGGTTGACCAATGACGTGGCATGTTCGTACGATGACATCAGCATGGTGTTGTGGCAGTTTAAAATGATGACACATGGCATAACAATCAGTACATGATGTGGTAGACATGGCAATTGCAGTCAATCGGGTCTAATCGTCTAATGACACGTGTCATGGTTGGCAAGTTACATTGTGCCATGTGGCACATAGTGGCAAGGGTAAGTTTGTCTTTTCAAGAAAAATTTTGGTATGAGATTCGAACACATAACCTCCAAGTTGCAAGCCTTGTGGCGGTGACCATTGCACCATAGGCTGTCTTTAAGTCTAGATTGGCACGATGTTTTATTTAACCTTTGCAGCTAGAAATGGGCTTTTAAAAAGCTGTCGGTGGGGTTTGAACCCCCGGCCGGTGGCCTGTCCGAAATTGGATGGGCCGTTGCACTATTTCAATGCTTGAGGATAAATTTGGCACAGGTTATTTTTAAACCATATTAATCCGCCAACCACCTATGTAAAAATAGGTTTATTTGTTAATTTATTAACAATTTATCTGCAAATTTGGTTTTAAGCCAAATTTTTAAAATAGTCAAAGGGGGATTTTGGATATGGGGTTAATTAATAAACCCTATATTTAAAACAATTTGTTTTAACCCAATTTTGGCTTATTTTTATGTATAAAAGGGGACTAGGAGGGTCTTGTAAGGGGGGGATCCATCAGTTGATCATCCAATTCTTCTCAACTCTACTCATAGAAATTCTCCTTGTAAGCCAAGCATTCCTTGGAGGAATTTTTGTAACTTGGTGAAGAATCTACATTGTGTAAAAGCTTTTGCAAAGCTTCTTTATGTTCTCTTGTAAGGATGTCTTGCCGACATGGGAGTTGTTGTCATGGGTGGAGCTACTTTCTTGAGGCCTCTTGTAAGGCGAAAGCTGACTTCTTTTGTAGCCTGTGGCATTTCCAAGTCTTGAAGGCAATAGATCGATTCATTTTTCTGAAGAATCCAGAGATGTAGCTGCTGTTCGGTGAACTCCGTTATCATCTCGGTTCTATTCTTTTGTGATTTTCTTGCAATTGTTTTTCTAAGCTTAGTAGATTATAGATTTGGATTTACATATTGGATTCAAATCGATAATTAAAAGATCCTGATGTTAGATTGTACTAATGTAATCTTTGTAAATCTAACTCGTAAACTATTTTGAGTAAATACTACATTAGTTTTATGGATCAAGTGGTATCAGAGAAGAACCACTAGATCATAATCAGATCAATCATCTAGTGGGATATTACCATCCACCGAAGAAGAAGAAAGAAAAGAGGAAGAGAGCCTCTCCTCTCCAAATAGCATGTTGAAGAATAAGCCCCTTTGCAACAACATGAATCTACTCCCTAGGACCCCCACGACTCTAGGATTTCTCATATCCAGGTTGATTTTCCATTACCTCCTATTTTGTCAAGCTAGCAAGAGGAGGGAGAGATTGCAGAGACATCCATTCCTCTAATTCATCAAGAGCTCGCTTCTCCTATGGTTCCACAAAAGTAAAGGAGGGTCAAGGTTAGAATGAACAAGAGGCAGAGAGTTCATAAAAGATTAGTGCCTAATCCATCTATTCCTGAAACCATTCTTGAGGAAGAATTAGATGAGGATGAAATAGAGTCAGATGGGGAGGAAGAGCAAGTGCCTCTACAAGGGAGAACCCAACTTGCCAAAGCTACAGAATTGGAAAGAAAGAAGAATGTCACAAATACACCACCACCCACCCAGGCTAAAACATTAGAGCTCTCTTCATTGGAAGACAAAGTACAATGATGGGTGAATGAGCAAAGAGAGCTAGGTGATGATATTCTCTCCACTCTAGATTTTGATTTCATGCTAGTAGGTACAAAATTGGTTGGATATAAGATTAGAGATACTCCTACAAGTGAATTTCAATAGAAAGATTGGACATAGATGCCATGTGAGACATGTAGTCCTCATCCAATGCCCCCATCTTCACCTCAGTCTATGATGGTAGATAAGGTTTTAGTGACACCTCCACCTCCGAGTTCAAAGGAACGTGTTCAGAAAGAATCATCATTACAAGGAGAACTAGAACCAAGGAGTAATGAGCCACCAAAAGAGGCACAGGTAATGGAATGTATACAATAGCCTTCCCAAGAAGTTGAGGATCAAACTACAAGATCTACAGAAACTGAGACTATAGAAGAAGAACCCTCACAACAGGAAACTCCAAGAAAAAATAACAAAGGCAAGGAGGTAGTTGAACACATCCCTTCATCATCTAGAGCTAAGGTTGAAGAAAGACACATCCCAAGATGGTTCCAGAAGGAAATAATGAGAAGTGCTAAGCATCAATTCCTGGCTTCAGAGGATGATATCTATGACATTGTAGAGATTTTGAGCAAGCTTGACTCTCCATTATAGGATGCAACACCATTTTCATTCATTACCACTACTCAAAATCAGGACCTATTTGCACAAGTGGCTCATCCCTCGAAAGGTACAGATGAAGAAGTTGTCATCCTTCAGGACTATGAAGTAAACGATATCACGTTAGGGAAACCTACACGGGATACTTCTTAACAAATGATGACTATGGGAGTCAAAGAGGTTCTTAACCACATGGAACATGATGAGATTGAAATTAGAGCACTTCAAAGGAAAGTTGAGATCTTGAAAGGATATCTAGCTAAAGTTATTGGTCCTCTTGATTCTGAATGCCTCGAGGAGACTTTGACTACCATTCTTAAAGAAGAGGAAGGTGTATGAATCAATCCATTTTTGAGAGCTTGTCAGGATTGCCGAGAAAACCTTAAGGATAGGGGTATCACTATAATTATAGGAAGTTTGAAATTATTGCATGCTACACAAGACAATGTTGATAAGATCATGGCAATTTTGACGTAGGACTTCACCATTATGGATGAGGTATGGGTTTGGAGCAAGGAATTGCAAATTCTACAAGCCATAAAAGGACAAATGTACCACATTTTGATTGATGTATATACTAGAAAAGAGCTAGACATGATAGATGATTGGATAAAAAAGATTGCAGAAGGAAACAAAGTGATGGAAACATTGCATGATGAGATACATAGGCTCAAGGACCAAGCTTGAGAGAAAATTTTGGAAGCAGAAAAGTTATATAGTGATGCATGCTTGGATATTTTTGAAGATGAAGAATGAGAGAAGCTTTTATCAGTTGAGGTAGTTGTAGAAAACTTCAGAAAGACATTAGAGGAAGTATCCAATGATGAAGACATCAAACAAGCCTTCAGGATAGAAGAAGCATTGTTAGAGTTGGATACCAAACTTGGAGATTTTGTAGAAACTCGAATTGAGGTGGAAAACTATAGACAAAAGGTTAAAGATAAGTATGAGGCTTTGGATCTTCCTAATGCTGCTAAGATTACTATGATTATAGAGAAATTCAAGGGCAAATATCCAAACATATCTTCAGGATGAAGATGAACAAAACCTAGATGCCAAAATTTCAATTTTGATGCTTAGAAAATTTTTGAGCTTTTTTGACTTAGTCGAGGTCTGCAGGTCTGCAGGTCTGTAGCTCCACATTTTCATGAAGCTCTGCAATTCACAGGTGTGCTGATAGTTGACTGCTAGTTTCAAAAATAGCACTTTCCATGCATTGGAAATGCATTTTGATGGAAAGTTAACTCCGACACACATCAAGTGAAGGGCCAGCTTCTATTTTGGGTGTCTCCATGCACTTCTACTTTGACTGATGGCTTCCTCCTACTTTCTCTCTTATGCTTTCATTGTTTTTGACATGTAAAGGGCTCATGCATCCAATTAATGAATAAAATATGGATGGAGTCCCTCTAAGCACCAGTTAGATTACCAATTTGTATATATTTAGTTTGTTTTAATGTTTTAAAAAGTATTTAATTGCATTAAGATATCTCTCACTCTCAACAAAAATTGAGGAGATGAATTCTTATAAATACCTCATTGTAAAATGTAAAAAGGGCTGCCATTATTATGCAATAAAGTTATGCTTTTGGTGCTAGCATTCGGAGTGTAGTTATTCTTGCCTGGATGTGTCATTGTTTTATGAATTTTATTCATGAGATTGTGATTGAGCCAAAGGTTTATTGTGTTGTTTCTAGTTGTGCAATATTTTAGTTCTGGTGTTTGCGACAGATATATGAATTCCATTGACGTAACAAGCTTTAGAAGAGATCACCCGATTATGTCTACATAGCTTTTTGTCTTGCATGAGCACACTTTCCATGGCCTTATGATTTGATGAAGAGTGAAATATCATTTGATTTGTTACAGATTCTCACTGACGATTGCATCAGTGGATTCTAGGAAGCACTGCTCCTATTTTCATTGGTTTCCTACCAATTTCTTCAAAGATTTAACTCACATCATGTTGTGTTCTATAGTTTATGTCCATCTAGGAATTTCAATTTCAATTTATTTGATTTCATGTTATTTTCTTTTAGTTTCATTATTTTCTCTGCTAACCCCCTGTTAGAATAGGACCTCATAGTAACTGTATTGTTAGAGTTGCATTCATTGAAAAATAGAAAATACAAAAAAATTGTACTTTTGGTGTGATATTTTGAGACAGCGAACAAATTTTATTTAATTTCAAGGTAAAAGAGCTGTTGGAACTAGCAAAGGCCTCCTTGTGAACATTCACGTTTATCTTCTAATGAGTGGATTTTGGTACATCGCAAGACAAACATTGAACCTTGGAGTGGATCCTTAAAAAGATTTGATTTTCAAGAGAGGAATTACACTATGGATTCCTGTCATTGACCTCATGCAAAATGAATGCCCAATAGAAGTGGTGCTAGAAGGAGGGCCCCTACAAAGAAAATAATATAGAAAATGAGAAAGATTTGATCAAGTTTCAAAAATTTTGCACCCTTGCAATAATCCTACACTACGTAAAAAGTTCGAAAATCACTTCTAAAATTTTTAGAAATTTAGGTCCGAAGGTCCACAGCTCCGCAGGTTCGCAGGTTCACAAAATCCTGTGGTCTGCAAAATTTAGAAGAAGTGAGGTAGTGTGCTTCTGCAGAGGTGTGCTTTTCCTAGAATTGATACAAGATGGAAGATATTGATCCTATATCCCCATTCTAGCAAGCATTAAGATCTTCACCAAGTTCCTAAGAATTTCTAGAGCTTACTTATTTTTGTAAGCCACATAGTGATAGAGGAATACCTCAAATTCAACCACTTCCATTCAACATTTCATCATCTTCTTCTACTCCACAACCCATTCAACCACCAGGTGGACCTCCACATATTCCAACACTCCCATCACCTTTCCACCCACCTTTAGGTCCAAAAAATACTCCAATGGCATTTTTTGCAAATGCAGTTGATTCACCCCTTAGCTTGAGAGGTGCCCTCCATGACCTCCCTAAGAATCCCAAGAAATTATGTCCAAGGTTTATTTATGGAGAAACAAGAACCACTGAAGATAATGTCAACATTTTTAAGGAAATTTGCAATCGGAAGAAAATTTCAAATGAAGATGTGGTTCTTCATTTATTTCCCTACTCTCTAGGGGAAATTTCCTTCAATTGGTACATGAACCTACCACCAGGATGTATTAGAGACTAGGACACTTTTGAAAAATCATTTTTGGAACAATTCAAAACATTCATCAATCCAACAGTGATACATCAACAATTCATATCAATAAAAAGGGACCCATCTGAAATGGTTTCATGCTTCAATCATCATTTTCATATGGCCTACCGCAAGTTGGAGACACCGTACACAATTCTAGTTGAAGCTGCCATCCAAGTTTATTTCAATGCCATGGATCCTCTTACTGTGATTTTTCTCAGGAGATTCCCTACAACAAATATTGACACATTGGACAAAGTCTTTGCAGAAGCAATTATGTTCACAAAGCAAGCTAATCCTAATGGAGGAGGAATGATGCTTTCTATGTAGGTAGTCCCTACAATGCCAATGGTTCCCATGGGAGCACCCACCATACCTAGTCAGTTCATACCTATAAACCTAGTTCCATTACAACATGTGCCAGCTCCACAAACTCAAGCGACAACATATCTAGGGTATGAGCCCCCGAAAATAGCCTTTTTTGAACAAAAGGTGACAGTTCTTGTGGAAGCAGATAACAATCTCCTATCGAAAGTTGGTCAGATGAAGAAAACCATGTCGCAAATGAACAAAAAATTGATGCATCTTAGATTGTCTCAAGGACAAAGTAACAACTTCTAGAGAAACAATGATGGCCCCTACAACAATAATTTTGGTCAAAATTACAATAGGAACTTCAACAATAACGGAAACAAAAATGCAAGAAACAACGGGGGAGGAAACAAGTTCAATCCTCCTGATAGCAACAATGGCTTCCAAAGACAAAATCGACAATGGAACACTAGACCAAATAATGGAAGCATTCTTGCCAATAACAACAACATTTAGTATGCCGACATTAATCAGTATGATGATAGCCAAAATATGCCTAGCAACGATGGTGCATACTACAATGGTAATTAGGATGTGAATCAAAACTTGCCAATGAATGATAATTCTCCTCCTGTTCAATTCAACACAATGCTATTAGAATCTTATGATTCTACCCAGAATCTACAAGTGGAACAACAAGAAAATGAAGAATTCTCGTTCCCTTTTAGTCAAGAACCCGATCTTCAACATGATGAGATGTTTTCCTTTCAAAATGATAATCGAAACACATATAATCTCAGGAACAAAAAGGATCCCTTGACTGATGGAATTCCTCCTGGTTTGCAACCAACCCCACCTAATCCTAGAGCAAGCAACAATCCACCACCAGTAAGGTTAGCCCAAGGAGGACCACAGTATCAGAATCAAGTAAACATACCAACAATACTAAGGAACCCTACTTGGTCTACTAAAAAATATAATGCGGTTGAAGACCTGAAGAAAACAAAAGCCAATATGTCCATGTTCGACATGTTGCAAAATTATCCACAGCAAAGAGAAGCACTCATGAAGACATTGGATAATACAAAGGTTTCCCATAATATGAATAATGTCCCCCAAAAGATGGTACCACAACAAGTAAATACTACAAAAGTAATGCCTACTATGTTCAAGGACAAAGTCGAGGTACCCCCATTTTTGCTCAGCATAAGGATATATGGAAAGAATTTACACAATTGTCTTAATGTTTTAGGAGCTTCTTGTAATGTGATGCCATTATCAATAGATCAAAGGCTAGGAGGTAATCCTCAACCCTCTAACCGAGTGGTAATGCAGTTGGATAAAATAGAGGTAAAAGTAATTGGAGTATTGAAAGATGTGCGGATATAGCTAATAGTTGATCCTTGGATCCAAGATATTGTTGACATACATGTGGTTGACATCCCAAAGACATACAGATTACTCCTCATCAAAGAATGGACAAAATGTCTCAAAGGATGGTTCTCTACATATTTCACTCAATTATGGTTGCCATGGAAAGGTTTGAACAATCAAATCAAGATAGATGCTGAGCCCAAACTAAAAACAATGATCACAGATTACAATGCCCTGAATGAGGTAGCATTCTTACAATCTAACTTGGGGTCGTACAAAGTGATGCTATTGAATATGGTCCCAAACAAGACATCTCAAGATCAAAATGAAGAACCTAATGTGTTGGTACCCAAAAATGAGACCGTGACACAATTCATAGAAAGTTTGGTGACTAATCTACAATTTTTAGGAGAGGAAGATGACCCTAGTATCCTCCTCCTTCCAGGCTTTTTTCAATTGCACAAAGTTAGTCATTCAGAGTTTGAATGTTTAGCATCCCAAGAAGTAGTAGCAAAGGTTTTGACACAAATAATGGAAAACAAGAATACAAAGACCTCAAGTGATGAAATTATTGAAAGTCAAGATTTAGCAAATTCATTCAACCTTATTGAAAAAATTAAGGAGGAAAGTGAAGACCTAAATGTATCATACAGCGATACCTCTTTAGATGGTGGAGGTTTATCTTCTCCTCCTCCTAGGATAATTATAGTTTAGAGAAAAAGATGGTATATCAAAGGTAAAGGATGGACTTCAGTAGTCATTCATCCTGAATCTAAAGTCAAAAAAATCAATAAGCTAATAGGAAAAATTTAGGAGAAGCAAGAAAAACACACTCTTCCTCTATCCATGGGATATGAAGGAGATTCATCAAGCCCTACCAGAGAAAAGTTACAATGGGTTCCTAAGAAATAGTTGTTCAAGACTCAAATAAAAGAAAAAGTTAAGGAAAAATAAGCACAAAGTCATAAAACCAAAGAAAAATACAGTTTGGACACTCTGCTTCGATGGGTCTAGATGCAAATCGAGAGCCAGTGCAGGTATTGAACTAATCAACCCAAAAGGTAGGTCTTTCTATGTCGTATATCGATTGTAGTTTAAATGTACTAATAATGGTACAGAGTATGAAGCCTTGATTCTAGGACTTCTCTTTGCATAGGAAAAAGGAGTTCCTACTCTTATAATTGAGATAAGGCAAGTAAAATGCATATACTCATGCAACGACAAAAGATTAATCACTTACAGGAAAAGGGTATAGGATATAATGGATGATTTTGAAGCTCTAAACATCAAATCCATTCCAAGAAGAAAGAATGTGGTAGCATATGCCCTTGCAATTTTAGCCAGTGCTTTACAACTACTAGAAAGAACAAAGTTGAAAAGATTCTCAGTTGAATTAGTTGCCATTCCTGCCATTCCTAACCATATCACAAACTTTCAAGTCTTTCAAGATGATCAACATATACTCGAGTTTATTTTGTGCAGTTTCCATTTCCAAGGACAATAGATTGATGTTACACCTGAAGACAAGCTTGAAGATGATGAGCTTGAGGATGATGATGGAATCCTTAATTTGAAAACCAACAACATTTCAAAAGGGATGGTTGAACTTGAACGCATCTTCGACCGTGACAAATCAGCACTCCATAGAAGGGAAACTCAAGAGAAAGGAATTGAAGAATGTGATTCATACAATTTAGGCACTGATGAAGAACCAAAAATGGTGCAAATAGGAAAAGCATGCAACCAAAAGGAACAAGAAGACATGCTCAAGTTGCTCATTGAGTACAAAGATGTCTTGGCTTGGAGCTATGAAGAATTAAAAACTTATGATCCTGAGATTATCACACATGACATCCTGATGAAACTAGATGCTAAACCTTTCTAACAAAGACAACGACTGATAAATCCAATAATCAAACCACTGATTATGAAAGAAGTCAAAAACCTACTAGATGCTAAGATCATATTCCCTATTCATCATTCCACCTAGGTAGCAAATTTGGTCCCTATAAAATACTGGAGAGATTCACCTTTGTGTTGACTTTTCTAACTTGAACTTGGCATCTTAGAAGGATAACTATCCTCTACCCTCGTTAGATGAAGTGTTGCAAATCATTAATTTTTCAAAGATGATGTCATTTTTGGATGGTTACTCAAGATATAACCAAGTGATTCTCAATGAAGAAGATAAGCTAAAGACTACTTTCACGACCAAGTGGGGAACATTTTCCTACAGAATGATGCCTTTCGGGTTGATTAATGCGAGAGCTACATTTCAACGAGCAATGGATGAAGCCTTCAAAGGATTGATAAACAGGTGTATATTCATCTAGATGGATGGCTTGATTTTCTTTTTGAAGGATCAAAGTACTCATATTGTTGATCTAAGGCAGGTATTCAATAGATGTCGTAGGTACAACATATCACTCAATCCCAAGAAATGTTCATTCGATGTTACTAAAGGAAAGCTCCTAGGACATGTTATTTCTGAAGTTGGAATTTCCATTGATCTAGATAGAGTTGAGTCTATTTTGAAGTTAGCACCTCCTCATAGTCGAAAGGAATTAAATTTTTTTTTGGAAAGATAAACTTTGTACACAAATTCATAAGTGGTTTCATAGAGATAGTGTGCCCCCTTAATGATTTACTCAAAAAAGGGGCTAAAACAAAATGTGTACTAGAGATAAAGAAATCCTTCCAAGATATTAAGGTTACCATCTCCACAACCCCAATTTTGGTAAGTCCAAATTATGGGTTACCCTTCAATATCTATTCCTTTACTTTCAAACATTCTTGTGCAGGGATCTTGATACAAAAAAGAGAAAAGGAGGATGAACCACCCATTGTTTTCATGAGTTCTCCTCTAAAGAACACTGAGTTAAAATATTCAAATCTTGATAAACAGTCCTTTGTGTTAATCAAGGTAGTAAAGAAGTTTCATCACTACATACTCAAAAGTAAGGTGTATGCAATTGTACCTAAACCAGCAGTAAAAATGCTTTTGATGTAGAATGAACTTGGCGAAAGAAGAGGAAAGTGGATGGCAATACTTCAAGAATTCGATCTAGAGATTCAACCTATGCAATTAGTCATAGGCCAAGGATTATCCAAAATGATCGCTGACAACCAAGAAGGAAGTCAAAATGAATTCAAATTTGATTATGAAATTGATGAAGATGATCAAAGAAGATGGTTGTATCAAAAGTTGATATCAATAAAGGTGTGGTGATAGATGTGTGGTACTAGGATATTGACTATTATCTCCTACAAGATCAATGCCCCAAGGGGATGAACAGTTCACAACATAGGGGACTTAAGATGAAATGTGAGTCTCACAATTTACTTGGTAACAAGTTGGATAAAAGGAACTATGAGGGGATTTATTTGAAATTCTTAGGATGTGAAGAAGCTAAGGATGTTCTAGAACAGTTTCATGATAAGTATGGTCCAGGACACGGTTCAGCAGAAGCCATAGCACACATGATTTTAAGATCGGGTTATTTTTGGCCCTCAATATTCAATGATACATTCAAACATGTGTGTTCTTATCATACATGCCATACTAGTGCTAACAAAGAGAGGCACCCAACAGTGCCACTTCAACTAGTATACGAGGTGTGCCCTTTTGCAAAGTGGGGACTAGATTTCATTGGTCCAGTAAACCCACCATCATCAACTGGACACGCATTCATCCTTATAGCTACTAATTACTGCACATGATGGATAGAGGCTGAGACTTTCAGAAATTGCACTACTAAGGTGGTGCCAAACTTTTTGGAAGAACATATTGTTACCAGATTTGGAATGCTATTTTCTCTTGTATGTGATAATGGATCTTCATTTTTGACACAATGGGCATTTGAAAACAAATTCATCATCAAATTCTCTTCAAATTACTACTCGCAAGGAAATGGGGTAGCAGAGTCTACAAACAAAAATTTGATCATTGCGATAAAATGACAGTTGAAGGAGAACCCTAGGGATTGGCATACACAATTGAAATACACCTTGTGGATAGATTGTGTTAGATTATGGTGACTGATCAGGAAAGTACTGTACATATGACAGAAGATTTGATGAAAACCCTAGCGACACTATATGAAAAGCCCTCCGCTTCAAATAAGGTATTTCTCATGAAGCGTTTATTTAATATGAAAATGGCAGAAGGTGGATCTATTGCAGATCATTTAAATGAGTTTAATACTATTACTAGTCAATAATCTTCTGTGGGTATCAATTTTGATGAAGAAATTAGGGCTCTCTTGATTTTGTGTTCTTTGCTTGAAAGTTGGAATGGCTTGGTAATGGCGGTGAGTAATTCTGTTCTTGGATCTAGTACCCTAAAATATGATGATGTGATCGGTGTTATTTTAAGTGAGGAAACTCATAGAAAATCCTCAGGTGGATCTACATCAGGAAGTGCTTTAAATGCACAAAGCAGGGGCAGAATGACTGAAAGAGATTGTAACTCTGGAAATCATGGGAAATCAAGAGGAAAGTCAAAGGGGAGGAGGTCTCAATCGAGAGGACCAAATGATTGCTGGTACTGTGGCAAACCAGGGCACAAAAAGAAAGATTGTTGGACTCAAAAGAAAAATGAAGGAGATAAATCAGATGGAGACAAAGATGCAAATGTGGTAAGTAACAAATCCAAAGAGGATGCTTTGCTTCTATCTTTAGAGAGTGTTGATGATTCATGGGTTTTAGATTCTGGTGCTTCTTTTCATGCTACACCTCATAGAGGTTATTTCATTGATTATGTCCAAGGGGATTTTGGGCTTGTTTATTTGGGGGATAATGAACCCTGTCAAATTGTTGGAAAGGGAAAAATTAAGATTAAGTTGCAGAATGGGAATCATTGGCTACTACATGAGGTAAGACATGTTCCAAAACTAAGTAGAAATTTAATTTCAGCAAGGCAACTCGGTGATGAGGGTTGTGTAGTTACTTTTAATGATAAAAATTGGAAGGTTTCAAAATGTTCCCTTGTAGTAGAAAAAGGTGTGAAAGTAGGCACCTTATATCTTTGTACAGGTCATATTGTTCCTTCTACTTTGATTGTTTCAGAGAAAAATGAATATTCAGGAACAATTACTACAGTTGAGCAGGGAGATCAAATAGCTGCTATAGATTCTGATACAGCGCTATGGCACAATAGACTTGGGCACATGAGTGAGAAAGGTATGAAAGTACTTCATTCAAGGAACATTTTACCAGGTCTAAAATGTGTGAATATGGATTTTTGTGAAAGTTGTGTGTATGGAAAACAAAAGAGAGTGAGTTTTGTAAAGACAAGGAAGGAAAACAAAAAGGAGAAATTAGAGCTTGTGAATACAGATGTATGGGGACCGGCTCAGGTATCTTCCCTTGGTGGCTCTCATTATTATGTTACATTTATTGATGATGCAACTAAAAAAGTATGGGTTTATTTCCTTAGACAAAAATCTGATGTATTTCAAACTTTTAAGAAATGGAAATGCTTGGTTGAAAATGAGACTGGTAAGAAATTAAAATGTCTCAGATCTGATAATGATGGTGAGTATTGCAGTCATGAATTTGAAAATTATTGCTCCACCAATTGGTATCAGAGCCTAGTTTTGGCCTGGTCATGGGTTCAAATCTCCTCGGTGCCTTCCCGACCCGCGTAAGCACCTGGCATGTGCGTCAAGGGGGAGATTGTTGGGTGATGCGATGCGCTCCCCTGCCCACAGGTGGTTAATTATGTGGTGTTCCATGTTCACTAAAATTCATGGCTTTTGGTGCAATGGTAAGTGGGCCCTACAATAGACAAAAAACTTTTCCCAAGAAAATGGAGTGGCTGAAGGCATGAACAGGACTATAATGGAGTGTGCAAGGAGCATGAGGTTGCATGCTGGGTTGCCCTTACACATGTGGGTAGAGGTTGTCAATACTGTAGTATATTTGATCAATAGAGGTCCCTCTACTCCTTTGGGCTGTGGTATTCCAGAGGAAGCATGGACTCGTAAGAAAGTGAGTTATTCTTTTCTCAAAACCTTCGGTTGTGAAGCTTTTTCTCATATAGACTCTGAAAATAGAACCAAGCTAGAAGCTAAATCAAAGAAATGTGTCTTTGTTGGATATGGCATTAATGAATTTGGCTATAGGCTTTGGGATTTTGCAAATCATAAAATTATAAGAAGCCGAGATGTCATATTCAATGAAAAAGTGTTGTACAAAGATCTATTGCAGCAACATGAGAAGAAAGAAGATGATTATGTAGTATTGGATGATACTCCAAAAGCTGATGTTCTAGCCATTCCTCATGATGTGCAACAACTGCAACAACAAATACCACACACACCAGTGAATGTTAGATGGTCAACAAGGCCAATTAGACCTCCATAAAGGTTTTCTCCCTCTTTGTATTCTATTTTACTTACTGATGCTGGTGAACCTGAAAGTTATGATGAAGCTGTGCAGGTGGATACTAAGATTCAATGGGAGCCTGCAATGAAAGATGAAATGGACTCTTTGCTGAAAAATAAGACATGGAATTTGTGCAAGTTTCTTGCAGGTAAAAAGGATTTACAGAATAAATGGGTTTACAGGTTGAAAGAACAGGAAGGAGGTAAGAAAAGATTTAAGGCCAGGTTAGTTGTAAAAGGATTTGCACAAAAAAAGGGAATTGATTTTGATGATATATTTTCTCTTGTTGTTAAAATGACTTCTATTCGTACTGTTTTAAGTCTTGTGGCTACTGAAGATTTGCATTTAGAGCAGATGGATGTTAAAATAGCCTTTCTTCATGGTGATTTGGATGAAGAAATATATATGGCTCAGCCATAGGGTTTTGAGGTCAAAGGTAAGGAGAACTTAGTGTGCAAATTGAAGAAAAGTTTATATGGCTTGAAGCAAGCACCTCGGAAATGGTATCTAAAATTTGACAGTTTTATGCATGAGCATGGATATAATAGGTGTCATTCAGATTACTGTGTTTATTTTAAGAGGTTGGATGACGATAGCTACATTATTTTATGTTTATATGTTGATGATATGCTTATAGCTGGGTCTAACATGGATCATATTAAGGGGCTGAAATGCCAATTAGCACATGCATTTGCTATGAAGGATTTGGGGGCAGCAAAAAAAATCCTTGGAATGAAGATTTGCAGAGATAGGAAGAACAGAACATTGACGCTATCTCAAGCTGATTATGTTGAGAAGGTGTTGCAATGTTTCTCTATGGAGAATGCTAAAGTTGTCAGCACACCTTTACCTGGTCATTTGAAATTGACTAAGGAGTTGTGTCCCAAGACACAAGAAGAGGAGGATAAGATGTTCAAGGTACCCTATGCTTCAGTTGTAGGAAGTTTGATGTATGCTATGGTATGCACTAGGCCAGATATTGCACATGCAGTGGGAGTTGTTAGCAGGTATATGAGTCATCCAAGATTTGAGCATTGGAATGCTATCAAGTCGATTCTCAGATATTTGAGAGGAACATCCAATAAGTGTTTACACTTTGGGGGCTCTACTACTGATTTAGAGGGCTATGTTGACTCAGATTTGGCTGGGGATATTGATACCAGGTGGAGTACTACAGGTTATGTCTTTACTATTGGTGGGGCAGCCGTGAGCTAGGTTTCTAGGCTACAGAAGATTAATGCTCTCTCCACTACAGAGGCAGAGTATGTTGCTGCTATAGAGGCAACCAAAGAGATGATGTGGCCTCAGTTCTTCTTGGAAGAATTGGGACATCCTCAAAAGGATAATTATTTGTTCACAGATAGTCAGAGTGCCATTCATCTTGCTAAGAATTCAGCTCTGCATTCTAAGACCAAACACATACAGTTGCGGTACCATTTCATTCGGTCAGTTTTGGAGGATGGATAGTTAAAGCTGGAGAAGATACATACCAATGAAAATCTAGCCGATATGTTGACAAAGGTTGTAACAAGGGAGAAGCTGAACTCCTCTTTAGCTTCAGTTGGTCTTTTAGACTAAATGTGAATAAAAGAACAGCATAGTCCAGGGTGGTTTGATCCAGTGGGAGCCCCATGCGGTAGTTGTATTGCTACAGGATCAGTCTCCAAGTGGGAGATTGTTATTTAGTGTGGAGCCTAATTAGTCCCCAAGTGGGAGATTGTTAGATTGTGGTGACTGATCAGAAAAATATTGTACATACTTCATAAATAGAAATTTTTTTTTTGAGAAGTAGCCGACATGGTAGCCGACATATTATGACCGACATATGGCCGACATGTTATAACCCTAAAGAAGTTTAATACTTGTATAAAAAGGGCTTAGGGTTGGGTATTTTTTCATATGTGGTGATACGAAATTGATTCTTGTGGCGGTATTGAGCTGTAAGGGATTACGAATTGTAATTAGGTTGTAATCACTGGATTGTAATAAGATCAGACTTGCTGTTTGGTGGACGTAGCCCAGGGATTGGGTGAATCACGTTAAATCTTGGTGCCTTGTGTTCATTTTTGTGTGTTCTATTATTTTTTGTTATTGGTTATATTTGCATGTAGTTTTTATTTCTGTCTGTGGTTTATCCTCACAAGTGGTATCAGAGCCTAGTTTTGGCTTGGTCATGGGTTCAAATCTCCCCGGTGCCTTCCCGACCTGCGTAAGCACCTGGTATGTGCGTCGAGGGGGATATTGTTGGGTGATGCGATGTGCTCCCCTGCCCACAGGTGGTTAATTATGTGGTGTTCCATGTTCACTAAAAGTCATGGCTTTTGGTGAAATGGTAAGTGGGCCCTACAGGTGGTATCAGAGCAAGGTTTTCTTTCAGTTATCCTTTGCAGGAAAGTCTCACAGTTAAGTGGGAGTCTCACAATTGAGTGGGAGCGATGGCAGATGAGGGTAAGTTGAGGGTTGATAGGTTTAATGGGCAGAACTTCCAGTTATGGAAGATGCAAATGGAAGACTATTTATATCAGAAGGATTTATGGAAGCCGTTGGAAGGAAAAGCCATGAATCAGGGAACTATGTCAGAGGCTGAATGGGATCTTTTGGACAAAAAGGCACTCGGAAGCATTTGGTTATGCTTGGCACCATCAGTGGCATTTAATATTACAAAATAAAAGACAACAGAAGATTTGATGAAAACCCTAGTGACACTGTATGAAAAGCCCTCCGCTTCAAATAAGGTATTTCTCATGAAGCGTTTATTTAATATGAAAATGGCAAAAGGTGGGTCTATTGCAAATCATTTAAATGAGTTTAATACTATTACTAGTCAATTATCTTCTGTGGGTATAAATTTTGATGAAGAAATTAGGGCTCTCTTGATTTGTCTGTTCTCTTCTTGAAAGCTGGAATGGCTTGGTAATGGCGGTGAGTAATTTTGTTCCTGGATCTAGTACCCTAAAATATAATGATGTGATCGGTGTTATTTTAAGTGAGGAAACTCATAGAAAATCCTCAGGTGGATCTACATCAGGAAGTGCTTTAAATGCACAAAGCAGGGGCAAAACGACTGAAAGAGGAAATAACTCTGGAAATCGTGGGAAATCAAGAGAAAAGTCAAAGGGGAGGAGGTCTCAATCGAGAGGACCAAATGATTGCTGGTACTGTGGCAAACCAGGGCACAAAAAGAAAGATTGCTGGACTTGAAAGAAAAATGAAGGAGATAAATCAGATGGAGACAAAGAGACAAATGTGGTAAGTAACAAATCCGAAGAGGATGCTTTGCTTCTGTCTTTAGAGAGTGTTGATGATTCATGGGTTTTAGATTCTGGTGCTTCTTTTCATGCTACACCTCATAGAGGTTATTTCATTGATTATGTCCAATGGGATTTTGGGCTTGTTTATTTGGGGGATAATGAACTCTGTCAGATTTTTGGAAAGGGAAAAATTAAGATTAAGTTGCAGAATGGGAATCATTGGCTACTACATGAGGTAAGACATGTTCCAAAACTAATTAGAAATTTAATTTCAGTAGGGCAACTTGGTAATGAGGGTTGTGTAGTTACTTTTAATGATAAAAATTGGAAGGTTTCAAAAGGTTCCCTTGTAGTAGCAAAAGGTGTTAAAGTAGGCACCTTATATCTTTGTACAAGTCATATTGTTCCTTCTACTTTGATTGTTTCAGAGAAAAATGAATATTCAGGAACAATTACTGCAGTTGAGCAGGGAGATCAAATAGCTGCTGTAGATTCTGATATAGAATTGTGGCACAATAGACTTGGGCACATGAGTGAGAAAGGTATGAAATTAATTCATTCAAGGAACATTTTACCAGGTCTAAAATGTGTGAATATGGATTTATGTGAAAGTTGTGTGTATGGAAAACAAAAGAGAGTGAGTTTTGTAAAGACAGGGTAGGAAAACAAAAAAGAGAAATTAGAGCTTGTGCATACAGATGTATGGGGACCGGCTTAGGTATCTTCCCTTGGTGGCTCTCATTATTATGTTACATTATTGATGACGCAACTAGAAAAGTATGGGTTTATTTCCTTAGATAGAAATTTGATGTATTTCAAACTTTTAAGAAATAGAAATGCTTGGTTGAAAATGAGATTGGTAAAAAATTAAAATGTCTCAGATCTGATAATGGTGGTGAGTATTGCAGTCAAGAATTTGAAAATTATTGCTCCACCAATTGGTATCAGAGCCTAGTTTTGGCCTGGTCATGGGTTCAAATCTCCCCAGTGCCTTCCCGACCCGCGTAAGCACCTGGTATGTGCGTCAAGGGGGAGATTGTTGGGTGATGCAATGCGCTCCCCTGCCCACAGGTGGTTAATTATGTGGTGTTCCATGTTCACTAAAATTTATGGCTTTTGGTGCAATGGTAAGTGGGCCCTACAATAGACAAAAAACTATTCCCAGGAAAATGGAGTGGCTGAACGCATGAACAGGACTATAATGGAGTGTGCAAGGAGCATGAGGTTGCATGTTGGGTTGCCCTTACACATGTGGGTAGAGGCTGTCAATACTGCAGTATATTTGATTAATAGAGGTCCCTCTACTCCTTTGGGTTGTGGTATTCCAGAGGAAGCATGGACTGGTAAGAAGGTGAGTTATTCTTTTCTCAAAACCTTCGGTTGTGAAGCTTTTGCTCATATAGACTCTGAAAATAGAACCAAGCTAGAAGCTAAATCAAAGAAATGTGTCTTTGTTGGATATGGCATTAATGAATTTGGCTATAGGCTTTGGGATTTTGCAAATCATAAAATTATAAGAAGTCAAGATGTCATAATCAATGAAAAAGTGTTGTACAAAGATCTGTTGCAGCAACATGAGAAGAAAGAAGATGATTATATAGTGCTGGATGATACTCCAAAAGCTAATGTTCTAGCCATTCCTCATGATGTGCAACAACTGCAACAACAAATACCACACACACCAGTGAATGTTAGATAGTCAACAAGGCCAATTAGACCTCCACAAAGGTTTTCTCCCTCTTTGTATTCTATTTTACTTACTGATGCTGGTGAACCTGAAAGTTATGATGAAGCTGTGCAGGTGGATACTAAGATTTAGTGGGAGTCTACAATGAAAGATGAAATGGACTTTTGCTGAAAAATAAGACATGGGATTTGTGCAAGTTGCCTGTAGGTAAAAAGGCTTTACAGAATAAATGGGTTTATAGGTTGAAAGAAGAGGAAGGAGGTAAGAAAAGATTTAAGGCTAGGTTAGTTGTAAAAGGATTTGCACAGAAAAAGGGAATTGATTTTGATGATATATTTTCTCCTGTTGTTAAAATGACTTCTATTCATACTGTTTTAAGTCTTGTGGCTACTGAAGATTTTCATTTAGAGCAGATGGATGTTAAAATAGCCTTTCTTCATGGTGATTTGGATGAAGAAATATATATGGCTCAGCCACAGGGTTTTGAGGTCAAAGGTAAGGAGAACTTAGTGTGCAAATTGAAGAAAAGTTTATATGGATTGAAGCAAGCACCTCGAAAATTGTATCTGAAATTTGATAGTTTTATGCATGAGCATGGATATAATAGGTGTCATTCATATTACTATGTTTATTTTAAGAGGTTGGATGATGATGGCTACATTATTTTATGTTTATATGTTGATGATATGCTTATAGCTAGGTCTAACATGGATCATATTAAGGGGCTGAAATGCCAATTAGCACACGCATTTGCTATGAAGGATTTGGGGGCAGCAAAAAATATCCTTGGTATGAAGATTTACAGAGCTAGGAAGAACAGAACATTGACGCTATCTCAAGCTGATTATGTTGAGAAGGTTTTGCAATGTTTCTCTATGGAGAATGCTAAAGCTGTCAGTACACCTTTACCTGGTCATTTGAAATTGACTAAGGAGATGTGTCCCAAGACACAAGAAGAGGAGGATAAGATGTCCAAGGTACCCTATGCTTCAGCTATAGGAAGTTTGATGTATGCTATGGTATGCACTAGGGAAGATATTGCACATGCAGTGGGAGTTGTTAGCAGGTATATGAGTCATCCAGGATTTGAGCATTGGAATGTTGTCAAGTGGATTCTCAGATATTTGAGAGGAACATCCAATAAGTGTTTACACTTTGGGGGCTCTACTATTGATTTACAGGGCTATGTTGACTCAGATTTGGCTGGGGATATTGATACCAGGCGGAGTACTATAGGTTATGTCTTTACTATTGGTGGGGCATCCGTTAGCTGGGTTTCTAGGCTACAAAAGATTAATGCTCTCTCCACTACAGAGGCAGAGTATGTTGCTGCTATAGAGGTAGCCAAAGAGATGATATGGCTTCAGTTCTTCTTGGAAGAATTGGGACATCCTCAGAAGGATAATTATTTGTTCACAGATAGTCAGAGTGTCATTCATCTTGCTAAGAATTCAGCTCTACATTCTAAGACCAAACACATACAGTTGCGGTACCATTTCATTCGGTCAGTTTTGGAGGATGGATAGTTAAAGCTGGAGAAGATACATACCAATGAAAATCCAGCCGATATGTTGACAAAGGTTGTAACAAGGGAGAAGCTGAACTCCTCTTCAGCTTCAGTTAGTCTTTTACACTAAATGTAAATAAAAGAACAGCAGAGTCTAGGGTGGTTTGATCCAGTGGGAGCCCCATACGGTAGTTGTATTGCTACAGGATCAGTCTCCAAGTGGGAGATTGTTGTTTAGTGTGGAGCCTGATCAGTCCCCAAGTGGGAGATTGTTAGATTGTGGTGACTGATCAGGAAAGTACTGTACATACTTCATAAATAGAAAAAAAAATTTGGGAAGTAGCTGACATGGTAGCTGACATATTATGACCGACATATGGCCGACATGTTATAACCCTAAAGCGGTTTAATACTTGTATAAAAAGGGCTTAGGGTTGGGTATTTTTTCATATGTGGTGATACGAAATTGATTCTTGCGGTGGTATTGAGCTGTAAGGGATTACAAATTGTAATCAGGTTGTAATCACTGGATTGTAATAAGATCGGACTTGTTGTTTGGTGGACGTAGCCCAGGGATTGGGTGAACCACATTAAATCTTAGTGCCTTGTGTTCATTTCTGTGTGTTCTATTATTTTCTGTTATTGGTTATATTTGCATGTAGTTTTTATTTCTGTCTGTGGTTTATCCTAACAGATTGGGTCAGAGTAAAAAAGGCCTTGGGTACTTCTCCTTATCTACTTGTTTACGGGCAAGAACCGATATTCCTGCTCAATCTCAAGTTTTTTAAAATTCATGAGTGGGTATGCAGATGACACTAACAGAGTACAAATCCAATTGATGAATCTTTTGGAAATGGATGAGAAATGAATAACTACATTAGAACACATGGCTAAACATCAAGCCATAGTCAAGAGATGGTTCGACAAGAGGGCCACCAAAAAATCTTTCAGTATTTTTGACCTAGTCCTACTTTGGGATAAGGCAAAAGAAAAGCCGGAAAGCCATACCAAGTTTCAATGCTTGTGGACAGCCCCATATCAGATTGCAAAAATTCTCAGAGTAAACACATTTAGGCTAAGTTCTTTACAAGGGGAGTTTCTACCTTTTCCCGTAAATGGGAAATTTTTAGGTTTCATTTTCGCATGTAGATTAAATTTTCATTTTTGTAATGGTGTTTACTTTTGCAAGTTTGTTTCCTTTTTCTAAGTTGTGTGTTTTCTTTCAGTCATGTTTTTTCTTTTAAAGTCATGTCAGTCCTAGGGAGTAAGGTGTACTTAGGAATTTTCTCGATATTTCACTAACCACTCTTTGGTCCCAATTTTAGGAGGAGGTATTTATTTGTCAAAACATTTGGACGATTGTGTGTTTTATACCAACCAAGCGACATACATCTCTCATGGAATTAAAGGGACTTTTAGTTTGGAAATCAGAAGCCTAGACTAAAAAATTCTCAACACTTTGCAAATTTAAAGATTTCATGGTGTTAGGTGTTGTTCAATTTCAAGTCAAAGATGATGAGAAATGATCCAAATTCTGACTAGTTCGAATAGGAGGGGTCTCCTCAAAGGGTTACTAAGATCATTGTTTGGTGTAAGAGTTTCTTAAAAGGTTCTAAAAGAGGAATGCATGGGATGTTCATAAGAGATCGAATTCAAGAAACGACACTGATGTTCTGGCTATACAATTTAAGCATAGTCAAGATATAGAAAAAAGAAAAAAAGAAAAGAAAAAAGAGAGATGTTGTTAAGTCAGAAGGATTCTATTGATCTAAAATGGCTAAAGGTGTATTACAAAACAAAGCGCCTTGCAGTCAAAATTATTGTTTCATCAAAAGTAACGTTTTAAATGAAATTGAGCAATTATGCAAAAGGCTTGAAATTAAAGAACGTGACATCCTGCCAAGAGCCCTCAAACTAATTCTCTTATCTGTTCAAGCAATTGATTGACAAAGAGCCTTCGTAAAATTTTGAATGAATGAACTGAGAGGGGTGGAATATTGTTTTAAGTTGACAGAAAACATTGATTAATGACACCTTGATATGTTAAAGAGAATGAATACAAAATGCACACTTTGAGTTTGAAGGTTTAGACTTCAAAAATTTGGATTGCAAGGTCATCTGAACCATAGAGTGGATCCTTAAAAAGATTTTCTTTTCAAGAGAGGAATTACACTATGGATTCCTATTGTTGACCTCGTGCAAAAAAAATGCCCAACATATGGTACCTAGAGTTATGGGATAATTATGCTTATATGCAAATTGTAGCCACAAACTTGATATATTTATGTTGTAAAAGGAATGCAAAATCACTTCACTGGTCAAAATTCTCTATCAACACAAGTGTAATATCAATATTGATATGAGATTTCAACGGTTTAGCCCAATGGTGACTCTTGTATGAATTACCCAAGGATTTTTGCAATATTTTTTTTTCATCAGTTAATTAATCTAACATTTGATGCTCCAATAAGAGGTAAAAAAAAAACCATATAATTGGTTCTCATTTTCCTCTTCCTTGCATTGCCATTTCTTAAAGACATTTTTTCTGCAAAAGGCATCATTATTCTAATGACCCTTGGTTGATACTAAATAGAAGTATTTATAAAATAAGCTGAGATTTATTTGATTTTTAAAATTTATTGGAGGCCTTGTTGATATTGATTTTTCCCCTATTTTCTTGGTCTAAAATTCCTGAGACTAATGAGAAATGTATGTTTGGTGTCTTTTGATTTCATCTTGGCTTAATTTTGAATAATGAAACATTACAACTACTCTTCAACTACACTAGTTTTTTGAAACTTCTACATTTTCTATCAAGACTTTAAACTTCTGGTTAATGGTTGTCAATATTTCCAACTCTCTTTGAACTATAATTGATCTTAATTTTTTTCAAATTCTTTCAAAAATATTATTTTTTAAAAGATATTTAGAGATCAATAGGCTTATGTTCACCTTTGATTCCAATGATGATCACCCATCTTTTACTAGATATGGCACAACTTGGCAATATAATATCTTTGGTAGAGAAAACAAGTTGCCAAGCTATTTTCTTTAGATTCACAAAACTAAGCTTACAATCATTATGAAATCTGATCTAAAATTTTGACTTCTTTCGAAAGATGCATGAAATTCCATTTCACCTAGTGAAGAGAAAGTAAGCACAGAAAAATTGACAATAATAACTACAATTAATACACAACAATTTACTGAGAAACTTAAAAATATAGAACTTCCACTTTTGTCAAAAATTTAGACCATATATATCACAATTGTTTTCTCTCAATACAAATTAGCAATAGGGATAATGTTTATCTCAGTTAGAAAAAAAAAAAGGCTTACTCTTATTACTAATGTTGAGCCTAAACTTCAACCTAGAGGTGATGATCATTCTTTAAAGGGTGCTAGCTCAATGGAAGAGCACCTACTTTACAAGTAGATGGATGGTGGTTCAATTCCATCACACCCTATTATGACATAATACACTATTAAAAATACTACTAAATATTTGATCAAATATACTACTAGACATGCTACTAAATATAACACTAAACATGTGACTAAATATACTAAATATGTGACCAAATATACAAATAAATATGCTACTAAATATACTACAAAGTATGCGACTAAATCAACTATCAAATATACAACTAAATATGTGATTAAATATTCTACTAAATATGTGACTAGCAATGTGATCAAATATATTATTGAATAAACTACTAAATCAATTACTAAATATAATAGTAAACATACCACTATATACTACTAAATATACCACTAAATCAATGATCAAAATCAGAAATCAAATAAATGACTAAAATTACTTAGTAGTAAATTAGTAGTGTTATAAATGACTGGATATTAACTACTAGTAGTCACGTGAATATGTGACTAAATCAACTATCAAATATACACCTAAATATGTGACTAGCAACATGATTAAATATATTACTGAATAAACTACTAAATCAATTACTAAATATACTACTAAACATACCACTATATATAATACTAAATATACCACTAAATGAATGATCAAAATCAGTGATCAAATAAATGACTAAAATTACTAAGTAGTAAATTTAGTAGTATTATAAATGATTGGATATTAACTACTAGTAGTCATGTGACTAAGTTTAGTCACATATATACAAATTTTAGGGGTTTTTTTAGTCACATATTGTTGTTTTTGTATAATGCATACCTTCTCCACTAGAGGTTTTTGTTATATTAGATGTAGATTCATTATATCATATGACATCATATTTAGCTAGTGATCTTCCTAGTTCATATCAAGCCTTATCGACAGTCAGAAGGATTCCTCTTGGTGACATTGGTGGATGCATTGCCTACATTCTCTCATGCACAACAAGATCATAGGGGTCGCAGAGATAGGAGGATATTCCTACACCATCTACAAAACCTACTCCTACTTAGGCCCCTACTATAATGCCTACCCCTAGTTTACTTTTTAGATTGTATTGTTGAATTATTTTAGGCTAGTTTGATGCCTATTTCTAATAATTAGTGGTACTTGGTTACCAAATTTGATTATATTTTATTTCATACTAAGTTAAATTATGTGATGAGTTACTTAGTTATTTCATGTATTCAAAATTATTTCTATGATGATGCATGCATGTTCATATAATGATTTCATTTATCTCATAATGATATTTAGATGTTTGATTTATATGTAGTTCTATGGTTACTTACCCCATAATTACATGTGTATGATGCATATGTATGTTTTACTTTATGTTTGACATTTCTAATGTGATTGAGGGAGGGAGTTGTAGTCACTTGCTAATCAGGATCTACATGATGCACCACTTCCCATCATTTCCTATTTAGTTTATATTATATGTGTATGTACACGCTTGGATTTTATGCAAATTTTAGGTACTAAGCATCAACTTATCGGCAATGCCCTATCACAATATCTTAGTGGTAAAAGAGGAGAGATTAATCTTGAGTCTGAATCCTAACCCTAAGAAGTGGAGGTTAGAGCCCTAAAGAGGTTGTCTGGGTAACTAATTGTAAGTTTTCTTAATAAGTGATAGCATTTCATTAAATGGGTTTTAAAATGAATTAATAAGAGTCAGAGTTTTTCCTCACCCATGCTTTGATTACTAGAATAGGCTAGGATGAGAGTAGAGAGGATTCTTGGTTGTGATCTTGCTTTGTTAGTATGCCTTGTATGTACGAAATGATACTAGTGTTGTATAGAGACACTAGGTGGTTAGAGTCTAGAGAAGCTACCAGGGTAACCTTAGAGTTGAAAAATACAATGACACTTGCATACTTAAATAGTAGATTTCCTATGTGTTTGTGTTGCCTCTAGGATTAGATGATACTTCTGTCTTGGTACCTTTGAGATAGTTTTCTTTTAGGCATTTCCTTGACCTAGATGTTGGTTATGACTTTTGAGATTGATATTAATATGGGACTTGAGTTTATCTCCTGAGCACAATGGAAGTGGGCCATTTAGGGTCCATGAGGTCAAGTGGTAATGCATTTGTCTTATACTATTTAAATCCAATCGTTGGATGTTATTGTTGGATGTACCTATGTAGTTGTTTCTTTCTTTCTGATCTTTTTTTTTTTCTGGATGTTAATACCTTGTTATAATGTATTTTATTATCAAAGATCTTATCAAATGATGTATTGTATTCATGATGTATATTCTTTGAGCTATTCATACCCTATGATTTTTATAACAGATGATTATGCATTCTAATTATTGCCAAATGGCATCCTATAATTGTATATTATTTAAATAGATTTGTACTTATAATTATTTATTGATGTTCTTTTTTATGTATCGCATTTAGCATTAATTAAACTCAAATGTGACTCAACATCATAAAACCCTTAAGAGATGTAATTTATATTACATATTGTGTTTTTGTATGTGATTATTGCTTCCACTATATTATATTTGTTATTGTTAAGTTATTATCTTTAGAAAATTGTTTGAAAAAATTAGTGAAACTTTATGTTAATTTATTTTGGGTTCCCTAGTAGGGTGTTACACCTACATCACCTCCTACAACACCTACTCCTACTTAGGCCCCTACAACACCTCCTACATCATGCTCCCCCCTTATGTAGGGTCCTATAGTACACTGAAGTATATTTACCACTATGCTTATAGATGAGATAATCAATATAGACACTAATCCTATTATATCACTACACTATTTAGATATTAGTCAAATCTATAGAGCATTACATGCTGCTGTGGTAAATATATCTATGAACTAAAATTTATTTTTTACTGTAGTTTACAATTATAAGTTTAAATACATATGTAGAGACACATATATTCTTGACTTTAAATCTAACTTAAATATGTGTATGTATATAAATATTCAATAGGGTCTGAGTGATAGTATATTACATTTTCATAATCTTCAGATGCTGATAGATCTTAGATAACATGAGTTATAGGTATGTAATTTAAATATATTTGATATACATATAATGTGTGTCATTTTATTAGTCTATTTTTAAAAAAAATTAATTTGACATGTATGTATGTATTTCTTTCATTTGGCATAGAGTTCAGATGCAGATCATACATCCTTTTGGGGTCATGGATCAGGAGGATGTAGTTGATCTATATGTATATGTAGTGCTTGAGTTATTTTAGATCTCTGTATTTCATCGATATGGAGGCATTTTATATGTTATTTTGGATACTTTTGATATGAGGACATTTTATTTTCTATTTTGGATAGATTTCATATGGAGACCTCCAAATTTTATATGTTATTTGGATACATTTGATATGGAGACATTTTATATGGTATTAAGTGGAGAAATTTTATATCAATACATTATTCTCTATAGACATTTCATTATATACATGTATATGTTAGTTCATCGATGTGTTCTTTTGTAGATGTATGTTATCTTCATGGCTTATGTTGATGTTTATGGTCACATATTACATGTTCATGTTGAATGTATGTATATTTTCAATATTCATATTTATATTCATGTTCATGTTCATTTCATTTATATGTTAATGATGTTGATGAACTCATAGTTTAATGAAATCACATATAATAAATTACATGTCATCAACAAATCATGTTTCTTGAGAGGAGGACCTAAAATATATGTAAGAACATATGTTAAATAATAAATTGTTCATCTTCAAAAAAATAAAAGCATTCAATCATCAAATAAAATGTGCATAAGAACATGCATCTAAGAACATAAAGAACACATTACAAAATACATAGGATCATTTAATAACTAGAAATAATATATAACAACATACATTAAATAATATATAAATTGTTGACATAGTAGTCGAGTTTGTTATTGATGACACACACTTATTTAGATTCTATATAGCTACCAAGCTCATTGAATAGTTTACAATGTTTTCCATGTAATTCAGTAGCCACTAATTTCTATAGTTGCTACTGAGCCTTTTGGACTAATCTCAGTGATTACCAAGCAGATTCAATTAGTGTGAAGCCTAGCAGTTCAAGCTAAGTAGTTCAATGTATACCAAGTTTATCAATGGTTACCAAGTTCCTAGTTCATGTGATGTGAAGCTTATGTTTATCAAGCATTGTAGTATCTACCGAGTTCATAGTTTAGGTGATGCAAACCCAATGTTTACTAAGCTACATCATGGTAACAAAGTGATTTAGTCTTTGACAAGTTGCACAATATCTACTGAGTCAATAGTGTAGACTGAGTTCAAGACTACTTGAAAGTGATCAATATGGATTGAACTTCTACATCTACCAAGAGCATAACGATTACAAGCAATGATAGTGGATCTTGAGTATCAAAACCCCATCAAGTTAGTCTTCAAAGCATAAGTATCTTCAGGTGGACCAACTTTGTAATATTTATGTTAACTTGTGTCATGGCTGAGTTTGTATATATGTGTGTGTGTGTGTGTGTGTGTGTGTGTGTGTGTGTGTGTGAAAAATCTATCATGGAAAGGTGATCAGGACACTAAGGTATCTCTATCAAAAAACTTAGTTTAAAATCAAAGATATACTACTTCATCCTAACAAGTGAACCTAGTAGTCTTCATTGCTCCTAATAGGGAAGATCATTAGAAGTGATCAATGTAAGCCTTAACAAGCCAACTTTATGTTGTAGTACTAAAGTTTTAGGGTATCATCCCTACCCCAGTTTTACTTTCTACTTGGAAAGTTTCTGGGTCACCAAATCTCTATGTTCAAGTGTTATGGATCCTTTCATGTTTTTATTTTCTCATGCATGCAAAAATATTAGATGTGATGAATTAAATGCTAATTGCTTTACTAGATTAATAATTGAAATTTTTAAAGTTTTAGAAGTTACTGATTCACCCCTCCCCTCTTAGTAACTTAGCATAGTCTTGTATATTTCTAATAATTGATAACAAGAGCTTTGTGGTTATCAGTAGAAAGTTTGACAACTTGAGAAAGGATCAAAGATATGGAGATAATTAGAATTGACAAAGCTACTGACAATGAAAATTTGGATCTAGAAATGGCTAAGGAGAAACTTTCCCAATCCTTGAAAAGAAGAAAAGAACTTGCAAATCAAATGAATGATCATCTTTATATTGAAGAAAGAATTGAAGAATTTCACACTTCAAGTAGTTCAGATGAAGCAACTATTGCAATCAAAGAACTCTTTGAGAAGAATGGTTCGCTATAAGAAGAAGTAAGAAAGTTGAAAATAGAACAAGAAATTTAGTCAGTAAGGTAAGGTGAAGTCTTGGAGTAGAGAAACAAGATTAAAGAAGAGATGGATGGAAGGAACGATGAGATCTAGAACCAATCCCTTCAGCAAGTAGACCTTATTGATCAAATCTCCAATGTAAATGAGGAAATCATGAGCCTAAGATCTAAAAATGAAAGAATAAGGAATGATCTAAATTTTGAAAGAAAAATCAATGAAAGAATAAAAAATGAGCTGAGATCTAAAAAATAATTTAGTGAAAGATTGAGAAATGACCTAAATATTGAGAAGCAAATCAACGAAAGAATGATAAAATTTTAAGAAGATATGGATCAACTAAACAAGAAAAAACCTCTATGGGAATAGAGGAAAAGAAAGAATTGGATACAAAGAAGAAGGTGAATCCTCCAAACAAGGTGCTCAAAAGAATGAAAGGCCTACTTACAATCACTATGGTAGTATAGGTCATACTTCTAACAAATGTTGGAATAATCGAAAAGGAAAATTTAGTGGAAAATGATACAACTACAATTAGCATGCTGACAAGGCTAATGAATGCAAAGAGAAACCAAAATTTGAAGGCAGCTATCATAAGTGTAAGAAATGTGGACACAAGGCATCAGGCTACAAAACAAAGACATTGAATCTTGTAGAACAAATTGTGAAAGCAATATTTGGTTGGGATTACAATACCTATTGTAGATGTCATTACTATGGATAATTTATACATATTGGTATAAATTGTGTTAAACATCATATGAGGAAAAGAGATACCATTATAAGATGTTCTATTTGTAAAAAACATGGTCATCTTGTCAAGAATTGTATGAATACTACTAAAATTGAAGATGAAAAGAAGGAAAATGCTAATAACATTCAAAAATAGATGAGACAAAAATGGATTCCTAGGTCTACCAAGGATACTGTTCTAAGTAATGATGGTCAAATCACTCAAGAATTGGGTGACTCTACCATTTCCAATTAAGTTCTCAAAAGAAAACTGTAACTAGGCTATCAAAGATAACACCCAAAATAGTTCCAATTGAAAGGTAACAATGATCCAAATATGTATGAAAGATACAAAAAGATTACTAAGAAATATCTATATCAGTTATTACCGAGTTACCTTCTCTACTGAGTAAGGTTGGGTCATAGACTCTACCATGCAAGGTTGGGAGTAACAAAGGCACTTATGATTATCAAGTCATGAAGACTTTACCGAGTGATCAATACAGAGTAGTGGATGATACTCTATCAAGCATAATGCTAACTCATCTAGCATCATAACGAGCATTAATGACAAAAATTTTAACAAAAGGCATGGAAGAAAATTCATTTCTCACCGTCATTTTTGAAATGCTATCGCAAAGAACTATTTTTTTTGTGATCAAGTGACTTGAGAAAATTTCTTGTAATTTTTTTTGAAGTTCTCTCAAGCTACTAAGTGAAATGGCATCTAGCAATGGCAAGATGAAGAAAGCTTTTGACATTTTGGCTCAAGGTATCGAGTGGAAGGTGCTTAATTTCAAGCTTGTGCCCATGGTTTCTGAAACCCTAGACCCCAACGGAGCTCAATCTCAAATCCCTCCCAAGGTAATTCTTGTTAATTACAAGCAAACTCATTTTAAATGCACAATTCAATAAATTGGTACTCTTGAGATGGATGATGCCCTAGCTTAGCTGTGAGTTGATGGAACCCAAAAACTTGAGCATCAACATTTGGAAGCAAAAGGACTAACTCACATTCCCCATATGCCCTAAGAGTGTCAAATTAAATGGATTAGGTATATCCTTACCTAGGTGCATAATGGACAACTATAGTTAGATTAGCCAATTTTGATAGCCAAGAAGATGATTCATTAAATCACTAGCCTTCCCATGCTCACCAAATCCAAAACAACTAAAACCTCAAGTTGAGAAAAGTTGAAAAAAAAAACCCTAGCTAAGTGGGATAGTAGAGGCATAAAAAAAGTAGTATCATAGAGGCAAAGTTGAAGTTTGGTATTCATGTTATAGCTCATAAGATATAAAGTTCAAGTTGTCTTAATAGTGTGTCATGTGAAGCTATGGACTTGGCATATAGAGTGGTGAAGAAAAATTTGTGTTATGACCTTGTCGACTTGTTATTGAAGCAACTCAATAAAAACATGGAAAGTATTAGAACTTTAAAGAATAACCAGTGAAAATTTGGTTCACTATTGACTTGTTTATTCTTCTATGTCTAGAAGTTCTTCCCTTCCAAAGGCACTAAAGTCTAGAGAAAGGATGTGCCAATATTATACCAAATAAATGAATACATTGCAAAAATGGGAGAAAACTATGGTAGTATTATGGACAACTACTTTGATGTGTTCAAAGATAAAATGAAAAATAGGTTTAGGATACCTAAGAAGTTAGTTAAGGACTACAAGGATGATATGTGCTTCATGGTGGATTGTGACAAGGTATACATCCAAGTAGTCAAGCCTAGAATTGTGTGCGTCAAAACTCTTGGTTATGAGGTAAATATTGATGAGACCAAGGATATCATTTAAGCCCTTATCAATGAACCTATGAATCCCAAGGTCACTTGTTTTTGTACTTATGAGGAAGCCAAGGTAAGGATAGAGCTAGAAATAAAGCTCCCACAGGTGGGTAACAAAGGAAAGAGGAGGATAGCCAAACTAAAATCTAGTGCACCTCTCATGTTAACCAAGGGCAAAGGTGAAGATGAGGAACAAGAAGAGGATGAAGAAGAATCAAAAGAACCTTCAAAGAAAAAGGGCAAGGTGATCATCACCAAGACTCCAAAATCATGCATTATAGTCTTCACAAGGAGGTCAAAAAAGAAAGGAGATGACATTGTTCTTAGCAAACCTCCACCCACATTTCAAGAAAAGTTAAAGCAAATTGAAGGAGCTAGAATAAAAAATTTCAAATATTTGAAATATGAGACTAGAATAGAGGCAAAGAAGAAACAAGTTGAAGAACTAGTGCTGAGAAAAATGGGAAAATGGAAGTACTCACCAGACTAGATCACCTCTCAAGTCACTAATGAATTGCTAGAGAAGTTAAAGTCAAGATGGGAATAGTAAAAGACATTTATGCAACACCCTAAGGAAATTACTACCAAGAATAAAAAATTTTGAGGTTAAAAAATCTTTAAATAAAAATGAAGAAAAAATAACCCTAAGATTTAATACATGTTTAATTTCATTAAGGATATACAACATGTTGTTAGGAATGCTACTAACACTTGGAAGAATATTTATTTTCTACATAAACTAAGTGATTTCCTAGTGGATGTAAAGGATGATGAAGAAGAAGGAAAGGATGAAGAGGATGATGAAGGATCAAGTCATTATGCTACTATTGATTATGACGAGTACAAGGAGCAAGAAGCTGAAGAAAAGGAAGATGAAGAGGATCAAGGTGAAGAAGCCACTGAGGAAGATAAGCAAGATGATGAGGAGATTGATCTAGTCAAGATAGTAGTTGTAGTCCTTGACTCACTTCCTCACTCCTCAAGAAAACCTTTGACAACATCAAGTATGGAGAAAAGTTTAGCAAGTTTGGTTGTGACTACTATAGGTACAAAAAATGTCCAATCACTCTTTGCCCCAACACAGCTCAACATATCATTGATAGAAGTGACTTCCACTTCATCCACCAAGTCCTAGATTACTCCTTCATCTACTAAGTTGTCATCATCAACCATGGATACATTGGAAACTTTAGTTTTGAGTGCATCCATGGTAAGCTCTCCAATTTTGTCTACTTTAGTTTTGGATTCTACAAATTTGACTTCATCATTTTTGGATTCTTCTAGCATCTTTGTAAGTATAAAACCAAACAATGCTATATTAGTTTTTATTACAAGCCTAAGTATGTCCACTATTTTTTCCATTCCGGCCACTAAAGTAATAAGTACAAGGATAGTTGAGCCTAAGGCTCAATTGAGTACAAAATTTTTGAAAGGAAAAGAGATAGAACAAGATATAGATTTGGATGAGGAAATAGAAATTCCCAAATGGGATATCTACAATCTTTCTACATACCAAATGCACATATTCGGTAAACTCCTCTAGAAAAAGGCCAAATAGAAAAGATTGAGAGAGGAAAGACATAGCTAATACAAGATTATAGATGATGCCAAGAATATTTTGACCGAGGCTATTGGAATTGAGGTTGATTCTTCTCAACCTATTTTGTTTCAACTTGGTGAGGCAGTCCAAAATTTCAATGAGGACACCAAAGGACAAGAAAAATTTGTTGAAAAGGCTCAAAATAAATTCAATAATAATGTTCTAGAGCACATTTCTTAGCAAATAGCTATTTATCAAGTTGAGCTTTAAAAAATTTTGGTCAATCTTAAGGCATCCTATTCAAATGTGTCATTACTTTTTGCAAAACTATGTGATGTCACCTAGTATACTAAGGAAGTGAAGGAAAAATTGTCCAAAATTGATACTGATCTTAAAGAAAGTGCTCAACAGCTGCAACTTGACCCTAGTTCAAGCTCTGCACATTTTAAAAAGATCAAATTTGTTTTAGACTTGCAAGTAGAGTTATTAAGAGAAGAAGCAAGGATCCACTCAACATTAGTTGATATATAAAGCATGATCCTTCCAATCATGGATTCTATGTATAAACATATTGTATATTTGAAGACCTTGATTCAATATAACAACTTCTCTATTACTGATCACATAATTTAATTATCAGCAGAAGTCCAAATTTCCATTCATACATGCAAGGTATTGCAAGAAAACTAGGATAAATCTTTAGCAATTACACTCAAGGTAGACTCTAAATTCTTATCTCATTTTTGGTTTCTCCATGTAAATTATATGTTAAAAAAATCTTTGGCATTACTATCAAAAGTGGAGAGAAGAGAAGAGATACAGAAGAAGAAATGAGAAAGAAGAGATGAGATATGAGAAGAGAAGAGTTATACAAAGATATGCATATAAGAGAAAAGTTATATGTACATAGTAGATCACATAGTATGGGGTAGATATATGCTATGGTGAAGAAATACTCTGAAAAGATCAATTTTGAAAAAACTCAAAAGTAGACCAAGCTAATATCATATGGTGATGAATACAAGATATTCAATTTTGGGTTTAAAAGTGTATTTGTCACTAATGTCAAAGGGGGAGATTGTTGACATATTAGTCAAGTTTGTTATTAGTGACACACACTTATCTAGATTTTGTATAGATACTAAGCTCATTGAAATATTTATAGTGTTTTCCATGTAATTTAGTAGCCCCTGAGTTCTATAGTTTCTACTAAGCCTTTTGGACTAATCTCAGTGGTTACTGAGCATATTCAATTAGTGCAAAGCTCAACAATTCAAACCAAGTAGTTCAGTGTATACAAAGTTTATCAATGGTTACTGAGTTCATAGATCATGTGATGCAAAGCCTATGTTTACTGAGCATTGTATTATCTACCAAATTCATAGTTCCTTTGATGTGAAGCCAGTGTTTACCAAGCTACTTCATGGTAACCAAGTGATACAATGTTTGCCAAGTTGGACAAGATCTACCAAGTCACCAGTGGAAACTAAGTTCAAGACTACTTGAAAGTGATTAGTATGGACTAAGCTTCTACATCTACCAAGAGCATGACAATGCCAAGTAGTGATAGTGGATGCTAAGTATCAGAACCTCACCGAGTCATTCTTCAAAACTTGAGTATCTTCATATGAGAAAACTTTGTAATATATGTGTTAACTTGTGTCTTGGCCAACTTTGTAATTTTGTAAATTGGATTGGTATATATCTATATATGATGTATTGGATCATATCCAATGTAATGAATGAAGTGTATAAGCAAGAATGCAAATTTGAAATCATATGTATTGTGAATGTAGAAAATAAAGAATTGTAAAGGCCATATCAGTACAAGGAGAAGCAGTGACAAATCTATCATCGAAAGGCAATCAGTACACTAAGGAATCTCTATCAACAAACTCAGTTGCAAATTAGAGATTTACTACTTCACCCTAATAGGTGAACTAGTTAAAATCCTCTAACAAGGTACACCTAATAGTCTTTTCTAAATCTCTTTAGTGAGTGCATACTTCATTGTGTGTTTGTAAATCCTCTCACAAGGTAGACCTAGAAGTCCTAATTGCTCCTAATAGGGAAAATCATTAGAAGTGATCAATGTAAGCCTTCACAAGCCAACTTTATGTTGTAATACTAAAGTTTGTGGGTATCATCCCCACCCTAGTTTTCCCCACCCTAGTTTTACTTTCTACTTGGAAGGTTTCTGGGTCACCAAATCTCTATGTTCAAGTGTTATGGATGCTTTCATGTTTTAAGTCTCTCATGCATGCAATTAGATGAGATGTGATGAATTAAATGCTAATTATTTTATTGCATTAATAATTGAAATTCTTAAAGTTTTAGAAGTTACTGATTCACCCCTCCCCTCTTAATAACTTAGCATAGTCTTGTATATTTCCAAAAATAAATAACATCTTTCAAAATACATATATACATCAAACTATCTGATGCACATACAAAACATTTCTTAAGGGAATCTCTTAAGGAGGATTCTTAAGGAGAGGTCCTAAGGAGATGTCTTAAAGGAATATCATCAAGGTATTTCTTAAGGTGATTTCCTAAAATATACATAAGAATGTAGATCAAAGCATATGATAAAGAGTAAATAACATCTTGAACATACATAAGAACCTATAATCTTACATTATATGAACATACAAAAGAACACATATAATCATACATTATAAGAACATATATAATCATACATCATAAGAACATATAATCATATGAACATATCTACCAAGCACGTGTCTTAAGGGAGGTCCTTAGGGGGTTTCTTAAGGGGATGTCCTAAAACATACATAAGAACATAGATCCAAGGATGGATTAAAGCATAAATAAGATCTTGAAAATACATAAGAACATATAATCTTACATTTTAAGTACATACATAAAAAAAATAAAAATCATACATTATAAGAACATATATAATCATACATTATATGAAAATATTATTGGTGTTTTAAAACTACTGAACAACAAAATGCTCAATATCACAATGAAACTACTCACACAATCTAAGGATTAGCCAATTCCAATCAACAATTATATAAATAAACCATTCTGATCCAACTTCAACGAAATCAAAAGTGGTTTCCTACTCTTCTGGCTCTGCTAAACCAAGGCAGGTATACCTATGGATAATTCTGATGCAACTATGTATGAAATTATCTTAGTTTCATTCTGATTCTCATCTATTACCCTCACATACATACACAGCTCACTTCAATTATTCAATGCTCTCAAACTTATACACATCCCTTATTAGCAAATCTGGTCATAATTTTCCTAAAATTTACAAATATTCCTGGAAATAACAGCTACCTAGGACTCAGGAATTAGATATAAATGAGTTGAGACAAGCATTTATAATTCTTGAACAGGATTGAAAATAATTTTTATTTTATAAGATGATTTGATATGTAGCAGCATAATTCATCCTTGTTTACTTCTGATTTAAAGGACCAGTGCCTTATCCATTGGGCAAGAAATTCACTATTGGTGGGACATCTAATTCAAATAACTTGTATAAGAATTAATCAACTGCAATCACCTATCTCCATTCTTATGCAATATCCCTTTTATGAACTCATAAACCCTACTGATTTACTGAAGCATTTATATAATTGCTTGAATTAAAAGCAACAATAAAACCAGCATACAACCCATCCAGACTACATTTAGCCAAATAAACCTTATTTAAATGACTTCAAAGTAAACAAACCCATAAATTGGAGACAGAAATTGATGACACAAATATAGTGTAAATACCTCTTTGTATTATCCTTTTCATATGACTAATACAATAACAAATAGAAAACCAATTGAATGCCCAGAATAGATTGCCATTTCTGTCATTTCAATTTGCTTATCAGAAAGTACAATGGAAGAAAACTCAAAACCTCTACATACTATTGGACCGACTATAATGTACTTGTCTACAAAGACAAAATTTGCACAAGTTTCAAACCATCACAATGTCTTAAAAACTCATTTATATAGGTATGAGTTGCAACAAGCAAAGGGAAATTGTGATTGATAGGTGTCCTTCAAAAGAAACTTACATTCACCTATCATAAAAGGACAAAACTGCAAATAACAGAAAGACAAAGACATCAAAAATTCTTTTATGGGTCCTTTTCTGTTATATTCTCATTTGTTACAACAAGAGTTTATGATCTGATTTCTTTTTACTCTTCATCCTTGGAGTAAGTTTCCATTATGTTAGAAGGTGACAAGTCACCTTTAGTCGCCTGTTGCTATTCTTTATTCTGAGGATCCTCCTTATTTTCATCATCACCTATAGGGGTTGTAGTTACCTCAGCATCATCATCTACCTCATCACCCTGTTGTACCTACTCTTCTAACACAAATTATCCTTCCACTCATTAAAAATAGCATCATTTGGCCAATCAAAACTCATGACTTCTCTTTGCACAATTATTAAAGAAGTTGCAATTGCCTTAATATCAACAAAATCTTTTCTAATAGTTTTCTAAAACAACTATACTTTCACCAACTCCTCATTTTTTGTTGCCCATAAAAGATAGCCTATATCATTAAAAACTTTATTTATTCTTTCACAAAAAACCTCATCCAACTCTTTCTTTCATTCTCCTTCTGCTTAGAAATGCTCAAGATCTTTGTTTGCATAAGGTGGGATTAAGAAGACCTTCTATGTTATACTCTATTTTTCTCACATATGAAGCTTCCACTTCTCATTAATGCACAGGATGGCATCATCTTCTTCATTCAAATTCACACCGTAGATTTTCAAAAAATCCTATGATCTTGGGACATAAAGTAAAAATGACTCACGCTCCATTTAACAAGTTGGCAGTCAAACCAATGAAAACCCACCATGCATATCTTTCCTTCCTTATTGGTGCTTCAAAATTGACCCTACTAAACTTTGAGGACATGTGTCACTTAGACACTATCTCGCTATACATAAAGAGTGAGCACCTTCCCATAGTGAGATAGCACCCGTCATTGATCCTGATTTGATCATGTAGATGACATTTGATGCATTACTTTAGAAAAGCATGGTGGGCCCTTTGTCACTATGATGCTATCATAACTTTTGAGAAACTCTCCATAGTGACATAGTGCCTATCATTGATTTAAGATTAATCTGATGATCATAATCTCTCATATATTTAGTGAATAGGGCATGGGTCCAATTGTTGATAATGTGAGAAAACCCTACATTGTTGGCACAAATAAAATCATATTATAATCTCAGTTATATTACCACACTGCTTGGGTCCCACCAAATTTTATTTCCCTATTGGGTGCTATGTCACTAATGGTGAGAAGCATAGATTTATTGATAGTGACATAGTGCCTTTTAGTGAATTCTCAAAACTTTGGGGCTGACAAGATAAAGGAAAGCAAGGTCATAATGACCCTCATCAATGCTTCTGAGAAAGCAGTAAAACCACACATCCACCGTGCCACTTGGGAATTTCATGGTTGCCAAGAAACCTCAAAAAAGACTACTGCTTATATTTCTCATGAAGGCACCATGTCGCTAATGGCAGAACTTACAAATTTCTTGATAGTGATATAGTGCCCAGCCAAGAAAATATGATTTTCTATTAACGCCCTTTAGTAGTTCAATATTCTGCTATATCCTAGATTTGAATTTGATCCATTGATTTCCCACAGATCAAACGAATTCATTTGAAAAGAAAAAACACTTTTAAAGATAAAACATTGCAATTAATACAATTCTAAGGTTTTTCATAAAGAATAAAAGGTATTCTGACATAAATAAAACCCTAGGATGAACAAGCCCACCAAAACAATTTTTGAAATAATACTTTTGAAATTTTTAAAACCAGAGAAATCCAGAACAAAGTCATAAGGGCTTTCTCACACACTTAGGTTTTTTTTTTTTTTTTTGGTGAACTGAGAGACAAACCCTGAGAATTTAAAAGGATAACACAACACATGAAACAGGGCATAGTTAGGGTAATCTAAAGAATTACTTGAAAGGAAACCCTAATCTGCCTAATTCCAGGACTTAAATGATTTTTCACCCAAATATTAGGACTTTTCTATACTATGAAAAATTAGACCAATAGTGGCTCTATCTGGGGATGATAGACTACTTGAGTCTATGCAAGAATTCAAAATATATGGAAGAGTAGTCCACACACTTGGTGCAAACATGAAAACTTCTTTAGAGAGCACAAAACAACACACAGGAGCAATAAACTAAATTGTACAAGGAAGCTCACAGGAATTTACAAAAATACAGAATGTACAAGGGAACCTAAGATTATTGTTCATGGAAAATAGATACTTTTAAGAAAAGTACCTCTTCAAGAATTGCCCATGAACTAGAAATTCAAGAATACCTCCAGTTAATTCCCTCAAAAAATATAAATCCTCTCCATTCTTATTATAGATGTTATATGGACAAAGCCAAATTGGGTCAAATTTTCCATATTTTCCCTTATCTTCCATCCTAGCATTCGACATCAGTACCATATTTCCAATTTCAAACTGTCTCTCAAAAGCCCTCTTATCATATAAGTGCTTCATCTATGATTGGAGCTTAGCATTCTGAATAGAGGAATCTGTTCTTGCCTCCTCTAACTATTTGATGTCATCCAGTCTGAGTTGCATTTCATCAATGATGTCATCGTTATATAACTGAATGAATTTATATATCTCCCTTAGGTTATTGTGGGGAAGTCTGGCCTATATACCATAAACCAGGTCAAATGGGGCACAACCAGTGGCTTTTTTAATAGTAACCCTGTCAGCCCATAGGGCTAATGGCAATTTTGAATCCCATGCCTTCTTATTCTCCCCTAGAATCCTTTTGATAATCTTTAATATTCTCTTATTTCTCGATTCTTCCTGACCATTCCCTTGAGGATGATAAGGTGAGGATGCACATTTTGTAATGCCATATATTCTGCATAACTCTTTGTATTCATCAGATCTAAAACACATAGCATTATCAATAATTATTTTCTATGGGCAACCAAATCTAATTATAATGTTGTTCAAAATGAAATTGATCACCACTTTACTTGTTTCCCTCTTGGTAGGACTTTCTTCAACCCGTTTGGTGAAGTAATCCGTTACCACCAAGATCCAAGAGTGTCCATCACTAGATTTATTTGAGATTTCTCCTATGAAATCAATTCCCCACTATTGAAATGGTGCATGTACTTCTATAGGTCTTAATGGTAAATTTCTAGAAAATTTCAATTTTCCACTGAATCTTTAACAAGTGTCACATGTCTTAACAAATTCATGAGCATCTTTGAAAAGTGTTGGCCACCAAAAATTAGATCTAAGGACCTTGTGAGTTGTGGTTTCAACCATGTAATGACCTCCACACACCCCTTCATGCATGTCTTTCAAAACCCTTGCAGCCTCAGTTTCACCTATACACTTCAAAAGTACTCCTTCCATGCTCCTCCACCACAACTATCCTTGGACTATAATATATCTTATAGCATGTAACTTAAGGGATCTCTTTTGATTATCAGTTAACTCTGGTTGGGATTTCATTGTTTGCAAATAATAGATTACATCTTTGTACCAATCTGAGATGTCCATGTCATAAGGGTCTTCTCTGTAATTATCATCCAATTGGTTAATTTGGTTTGCTTCCAAATTTGCATCTTCCATTAACTTGGCCAAACCTTGACCTCTAACCAACTTATTAATCTGGATGTCAACATTGAATTCTTGTATTCTATTGATCCATCTACATCTCCTGCCAGATACTTCTTGTTGAGAGAAAATGTCTTTCACAGTAGCAATGGGGACAAAAGAAATAAATGTAGCACCCATTAAATAACATCTAAAGGCCTTCACTCCTTTGACCAATACATATGCCTATTTTTCATTAATATCATACTTTAGCTCAGTTGCTTGCAGTGACTTGCTAAAGAATGCAATAGGTTGTTCATAACCTTCCTCATTTTTTTGTAACAGTACTATATCCACAATGTGGTATGAGGCAAAAGAAAATATGCGCATTGGTTTGTCATAATCAGGGTTTCTGAGAACAAGGGCATCTTTAATAGCTTGCTTAATTCTTTGAAATGCAACATTAGGTTCACCTTCCCATTTTATCCCAGATCCCTTTTTTAGCATTTTAGAAATAGGCCTACTGACTTCTACAAAATTTCTCACAAATCTCCTAAGAAAATTTATCTGTCCAAAGAATGACTAGATACCTTTAACACTCTTGGGTTTCTAAATTTTATCTATGGCTCCCACCCTTTCAAGGTCTATCCTTACTCCATGCTTTCCAACTAGATGTCCTAAAAATTTTCCCTCAGTGACACCAAAGTTACATTTCCTTGGATTTAAGGATATTCCATATTCAAGGGACCTAATAAATACCTTCTCTAAGTGTGTGCAATGATCATTTTCATCCTTGGAGTAAGTTTTAAGTTTTTCCTAATACACAACTAGAAAATTTTCAACAATATCAGAAAATGCCACATCCATGGCTCTTTAGAAAGTAGCTCTAGCATTAGTAATCCCAAAAGGCATCTTGCCATAAACATATGTACCCCATGGGGTAGTGAAAGCAGTCTTAAATTGTTCTGATTCTTTCACAACCACTTGATTATATCCTAAAAACCCATCCATCATGGACATCAACTCTGAACCATTGACCCTTTATAGCATGGCTTCCATGTTGGTTAAACCATAGTTATCTTTTAATGAAGATATGTTGAGATTCCTAAAATCAACACAAAACCTTATATCTCCATTTTTCTTTCTTACTGGCACTAAGTTGGACACCCAAGAAGAATTCTTGATGGGCTTAATGATTCCAGCATCTCTTAACTTAATTAGTTCTTCCTACATTTTGGGAGCCAAGGTTGGATTTATTGGCCTCTGCTTTTGCTTGAAAGGCTTAGCATCTGGTTTCAAAGGGATCTCATGTTGAAATAAATCTTCCCTATATGCCTTTAGATCATCATATGACCATGCAAATACATGCCTATACTTTCTTAGCAGATCTATCAAACCTTGTCTTATCTTAGGAGGCAATGTTTTACCAATATACACCTTCTTAGGGGTTTTTTTGGTTCCCAAATTTATCTCCTCCAAATTATTAACATTATATTCACTAGTATCAATCTGAGATCTATCATGATTGTCAAAAATAGTTTCCAAGACAACTAAACCTTTTGGTATTTTGTTTGTTTTCAATTTTACAACTTCTTGCCCAAAAATTGTATCTTTTTCATCCATGTTTTCTACATAAGTTGCACAGTCAACTTCCTATCCTGATAACGTGTACTCACAATTCAAAAACCTTAAAATATCTTTATCATCCACAAGCACTTGCCAATTTTGGACATTGTCAGGAACAAAAGGTCTGATCTGAGTTTCAATTTTAGATATACTAGCAAATGTAATATCATCAAGTTTTATGGCTATATTTGCTAGTAAATCAGCCATCTTATTGTTAGATCTATCCTTCCAAATTATCCCAAATGCATTAAAGCATTCAATCATATCCCATACTTCATTTCTATACTATTTTAACCTTTTTTTTTTGACACATAAACATTTCTCACCTGGGATACAATTAACTCAGAATCCGCTATCACATGTATACATTTTATCCCATGCTTATGAGCTAGTCTAAGTCCTAACAACAAAGCCTCATATTCTACTATGTTATTAGTATAGGGGAAATTTAATATGAAAGAAAATTTGTAAGTCATCCTAGCAGGAGAGATTAACAAAATACCTGCACCTGCTCCATCTTTGCAATAAGCACCATCAAAGAACATGGCCCATAAATCACCTTTATCTATCTTTGCATCAACTTCCATCTCTATTTGAGATCTTTGCTTGCTTTTCTTTAGAGTTAGGACCTTAGCTCTGAATGCATTAACATCTGTATCCACAAAATTGGTCATATCATCCTCAACTTCTTCTACTATCATATATATGCGTTTTGGCTCTCTGTTGACCTTTACAAAATTTCTATCACTGTTAAAAGTAGCAAATGATAAGTCACATTGTAAACTTCCTCCCATGGTAGCACTCTATTTTCTAGATAATAACGTGCCATATTGAGAAGGTATGTTAACAACCAATACACTCATAGTGAGTTCTTTATTTGGACATGTTGTCAATCTGTAGGGCAATGCACTAATAGTGCCTATAACTATAACTTCCCTCTTATTCATGGCACAACACCTTACTTGAGTAGTGTCAACCTTCAAACCTAATTCTTTCATTATTTTGAAAGGCATAATAGTACTAGAAGCACTAGAGTCAATCATACAATTCTTTAATGTCTTACTATTTACGAAAATTCTTAAGAAAAATGGCTCAACATTTCCCAAGCATTCATTAATAGAATTATCCAAAAAAATTGAGGAATTTGAGACACAACTACTTTAGTATCCTATTCCTTCATCTTTTTCTTTTTCACTTCCTCAAGAACATGATTCTTGTTACACTTTTGATTTACTTTTACCTCAGTGTTCCCCATCCATGCTATGGCTTTATCTCGATGCTCTAGGATTCTCAGTAACTCAGACAAAGGAACCTTGATATTTATCTAAGACAAAACAACAAACATGTGTATAGCAGAATTAGAAAGGTTATCATTATTCATATTCCCTTTATCATCATGCTTGCCCAAAGTATTCAATGGATTATGATGACTCTTATCTTGATCATTGAAATTTTGTGATACCTTTCCATTCTTTTTCTTGGATATGTTATTTGAGCACTCCTTATTCTCTGGGTTGTTACCTTTCCTTGGTTCCAATTTATTATTTGAAAATTTAACCCTCACAACAGGGGACTCTTTAGATTTTACAACCTCCCTTTTCTTATGGTCAGTTCCTTTTATAAAAATACCAGCTACCTTATTTCCCTCCTCTCCTTGGACCATACTTCTAGTCTAAACCTAAGCCACCATATTTGTAGTAATTTGGTCAATTTCCTCTCTGGAGGGTTTTCTCAGGATCACTTCTTCCTTTGAACCTACCATGTTACACACATTATCCTCAACATCACATTCATTAGAAAATACTTGTTGTTTATTTACACTTTGAAAGCATCTCTGATCATTTACATCTCTATCACAACCTTCATTGTCAGAAAAATGTGAATCAAACATGTTACATCCTACATTATCATTGGTTTCCTCCTATTCTTGACATTTTTACACTACATTTTGATTTCTAGGAAAAGACAAGGCTACCACACAATATTAAAGGGCATGAGGTAATTGACAAGAAGAACACCATGTAGGTTTAGTATTGAATTTAGGATCATCTACAAAATTTAAAAAGATTTTGGATAGAGGGTCAAGGGTCACCTTATTACTAGTATTCTTGGGGGGAGGGACATTAGGCTGACCATCTTTCCAAGTAGTGGTATAAGGGAAATTTTGCAACCTATTCTATCTGTTGAAATTGGATTGATAAGGGGTTCTATTTTTAGTGGGGTTCCTATCATTTTTTACCTAAGGAAAATTTAAATTCTTTATGGCATTAAGAACCTGAGTTATCTCACTTGGCTCTTGCTTCTTCCCACTTACACCTTTGTTATCCTCTTTTCTATTACCCTTATTACCAAACAATCTAGAGTCATCCCTTTTACTTTCTAATCTACTTGAAATCCTCAAATTATTTTCAATGTTAATAGCATTCCTAAAAGCTTCCCTTAAAGTTCTAGGCTCCTTGTCTCTAAGTTGATATGCTATTTTACCATCAAATGCATTCAAGTAAGTGATCAAGCATACCTTATCACCAACTCGCATGGCTTGAATTAGTTTATACATCCCTTTCTGGAACCTATTTTTGAACTCAGTAATAGATTCATTTGGCAATCTCTTTATGTTATTGAATTTAGTCAGAATGTAACTCTGACTCAACATGTCACCATATTGTTCCTTGAAACAATATTCAATATCCTTCCAATCCATGATAGAAAATTTAGGGAATCTTTTAAACCATTCTCTAGCATCTTCTATAAGTGACTGAACAAACAACTTCATTATAACATCTTCTGCTTCAACTTCATAGTCACTCATCATATCTAAAAAATTTCTTAGGCAATCTTCATAGGTTATAGCATTATTTCCAGCAAATTTAGGCAATCTTTTTCTCATCTCTTGAGGAATAGGATTAGGGAAACCAAGAATTCCATCAAAACATATCTGCCTATATCCTTATAAATGGATAGGTCTTCTTTGCAAATCAATTCTAGGCTGGGAGGGAATATTTCTTTTAACATTATCATTAACATTGTTGGTACTAGCATCACCAAGAGACTTATTCTGATCTACCCTTTTTGAAATAGAACATAAGAGATGAAAATGTGCATGAGAAGTATCTTGATCTACCTTATCACATCCACCATATAAATTACCCTTAGGCATAGCTGCAGATTGCTTCTTAGCAATTTCTAGGAACTTGATCTTATTATTCATCTCAGCCATAGCAACCTCATTTTCTAAAATCTCCAATTTCTTAGCTATAGCATCCCTCTCTTTTCTTTTCTTTTCTAACTCAATATCAAAAGTTGATAGAGAATCATGAATTTGGACAACTTGTACCGGCTCATTGATCCTAATACCAGCTTCCTTTTTTTTTCCTTTGTCCTTAGCCCCTACAACTGGTTCCACATTTTTTACTCTATTGTTATCAACTTCTAGGGTAGGGTAGTTCTTGATTTTCTGTACTATAGGTCCCTCTAAGTTCATTTTTTGAGTTTCCAGCAACTTTTACTCCTGTCTATTAAGCTATTCAACTTTTCCTACAATCTCAAGCTGCCATGCAGTAGATGCTATCTCATTTTTCTTTTTTAGAGCAACAATTCTCCTCAATAATTCTTGTTTTTCCTCATAATTCTTCGTAATCACTTCTTCCCTGATGCAAGAGCATCCAAAGGTATAAGGGTAATCCTGTGTCACCAAAAAAAAAATGTACTTAGACTTAGTTTATGTTTCATGTGTTTTCATTTTTGGATACCCATTTGGGTCAAATAAAGGTTCCAACTCTCACAGTTCCACTATCAGTGTTCTAGGATAGAGTATGTGAACACCTAAGGATATGTGTAAATGTCAAAAAAATAGGAGTATCTAATTGAGCCATCATTTTGGTGAACTAGGAGGTGTAAATTGGCCAGATGAATTTAATTGTAATTTAGAGCATTCCAGAAAAAGAATTAGGTCAAAAGGCCCCATGGTTTGAAAGTTATCGCAGTTTTTTGAGTTTTGGAGACCTCCTAAGAATGATTCTAAGTCAGGTTAGGGGCATTAAATTAACTCAAAAAGGGCCAAAAAATGGGGGACGAGTGAAGCTAGTGCATAGGGCTATAGAGCACTTCGAGAGATTTTTCAAAAATGTAAATGGTTCGTCAATCGGAGCTACAGTTCAAAAGTTATGTCTCCTGAAAGTTTGGTTACCATTTTTGGATTCTTCTAGATTTGCACCGACTTCTAACGCAATTTTTGGAGCCTTCTACTTGGTCAGTGGATGCCTACTAGTACTTTCTAGAATGTATTCCTAGTCCTTAACCCTCCGAGGTCTATTTAAGGACATTTCTGGCATTGTAAAAGGCAGTTCAGAGTGGAGTTTGAGAGGAGGTACTGAAAGGCAAAATTATCTCCAAATTTATGTTATTGTAAGCCCATAGGGCATGTTATGAAGTCTATTTTCTCTATACTGAATGTACTAGCTTATTTTCATAGTTAATACAATTTCCCTTTTCCTGTTGTGTCCATTCTATGCTTGGGTTATGTCACCATCATTCCCTCTCCTTTTCAAATCTCCTATTAATAGCTTCTTACTCAGCAAGTTCTACTCTCAATATTTCATTCTCATTAGGATCAAGGATAGTGAATTTAAACCCAGATGTTTTCTCATCATTAAAACTTTCAGGTTCTAAGTGCCTAGGTCTAACCTTTTTAGGGGAATAATCTGACATGAAAGGGTTTGTGCTATGTTGGAAGAGATTGTTGCTAGTCCTACCCTCAAGACTAAATATAGGTGGTTGTAAAACCTTTTCCTGACATATCATTTCTAAGGTATTGTAGATATCATCATTAGACAATGTTGGATGAGATCTTGAACCTATGGAGAAAGGTAATATTTCAAGAGTGGGATGGTGAGCTTTTTTTTTATCTACTGCTTGGTCTTGTGAATAGCTCCACTTCTACATCTAGTTTCCCTTCATAGCCCAATTCTGTCTTCCTCTAGGAGGGAGATTTGTTTGGAGTTTGATGGTCATATTTTTCTTCACATTTTCCCATGTATTTCTCTTATTCTCCATAATTTGGGACAACAATTTTCTTAATTTTGACACTAGTTAAAACCTTTTGATTCGCCACCCACTCTATCAGACTGGGAAAAGAATTGAACAAATAATAAATCCTTTAATGACAATCTTGGGCAAAATGTATGAAAATTTCAAATCCAAGGGAAGCTTTCAATGTAGAAACTTGAAACTCTACCCAAGAGGACACAGATCTTTAATAATTCCCTATTTATGGCAGTACTAAGTGTAGTCCCCAGCAGAGTCACCATTTTGTTGGTTGTTTAAAACTACTAAACAACAAAATGCTCAATATCACAATGAAAATACTCACACAATCTAAGGATTAGCCAATTCCAATCAATAATTATATGAATAAACCATTCTAACCCAACTTCAACAAAACCAAAAGTGGTTTCCTACTCTTCTAGCTTTGCTAAACCAAGGCGGGTATACCTAGGGATAATTCTGATGCAACTGTGTATGAAATTATCTTAGTTTCATTCTAATTCTCATTTGTTACCCTCACATACATACACAACTCACTTCAATTCCTCAATGCTCTCACACTTATACACATCCCTTATTAGCAGATTTGGTCATAATTCTCCTAAAATTTACAAATATTCTTGGAAATAATAGCTACCTAAGACTCAGGAATTAGATATAAATGAGTTGAGACCAGCATTTATAATTCTTGAAAAAGATTGAAAATAATTTTGATTTTATAAGATGATTTGATATGCAGCAACACAATTCATCCTTGTTTACTTCTGATTTATAGGACTAGTGCCTTATCCTTTGGGCAAGAAATTGACTATTGGCGGGAGATCTAATTTAAATAACTTGTATAATAATTAATCAACTGCAATCACCTATCTCCATTCTTATGCAATATCCCTTTTATGAACTCATAAACCCTACTGATTTACTAAAGCATTTATATAATTGCTTGAATTAAAAGCAACAATAAAACCAGCATACAACCCATCCAGACTACATTCAGCCAAATAAACCTTATTTAAATGACTTCAAAGTAGACAAACCCATAAATTGGAGACAGAAATTGATTACACAAATATAGTTTAAATACCCCTTTGTATTATCCTTTTTATATGACTAATACAATAACCAATAGAAAACCAATTGAATGCCCAAAATAGATTGCCATTTCTGTCATTTCAATTTACTTATCAGAAAGTACAATGGAAGAAAACTCAAAACCTCTACATACTATTGGACCGACTATAATGTACTTGTCTTCAAAGAAAAAATTTGCACAAGTTTCAGACCATCACAATGCCTTGGAAACTCATTTATATAGGCATGAGTTGTAAAAAGTAAAGGGCAATTGTGATTGACAGGTGTCCTTCAAAAGAAACTTACATTCACCTATCATAAAAGGACAAAACTGTAGATAACAAAAAGACAAAGACATCAAAAATTCTTTTATGGATCCTTTTCTGTCATATTCTCATTTGTTGAAAGAAGAGTTTATGATCTAATTTCTTTTTTCTCTTCATCCTTAGAGTAAGTTTCCATTAAGTTAGAAAGTGATGAGTCACCTTCAGTCACCTGTTGTTGTTCTTTATCCTAAGGATCCTCCTTGTTTTCATCATCACCTACAGGGGTAGTAGTTACCTCAACATCATCATCTGCCTTGTCACCCTATTGTGCCTGCTCTTCTAACACAAATTGATCCATCCACTCATTAAAAATAGCATCATCTGGCCAATCAAAACTCATGACTTCTCTTTGCACAATTATTAAAGAAGTTGCAATTGCCTTAATATCAACAAAATCTTTTCTAACAATTTTTTAAAACAACTATACTTTCACCAACTCCTCATTTTTTGTTTGCCATAACCAATAGCCTATTTTAGTAACAACTTTATTTATCCTTTCAGAAAAGACCTCGTCCAACTCTTTCTTCCATTCTCCTTCTGCTCAGAAATGCTCAAGATATTTGTTTGCATAAGGTAGGATTAAGAAGACCTTCTATGTTATACTCTATTTTTTCTCACATACAAAGGTTCCACTTTTCATTAATGCATAGGATGGAATCACCTTCTTCATTCAAATTCACACCGTAGATTTTTGGAAATTCTTATGATCTTGGGACATAAAGAAAAAATGACTCATGCTCCATTTAACAAGTTGGCAGTCAAACTAATGAAAACCTGCAATGTGTATCTTTCCTTCCTTAGTGGTGCTTCAAAATGGACCCTACTAAACTCTGAGGACATGTGTCACTTAGGTGCTATCTCGCTATACATAAAGAGTGAGCACCTTCCTATAGAGAGATAGCGCCTGTCATTGATCTTGATTTGATCATGTGGATGACATTTGATGCATTACTTTAGAAAAGCATGGTGGGCCCTTTGTTGCTATGTCATTATCATAACTTTCAAGCAAATCTCCATAGTGACATAGCGCCTATCATTGATTTAAGATTAATCTAACAATCATAATCTCTCATATATTTTGTGAATAGGGCATTGGTCCAATTGTTGATGATGTGAGAAAACTCTACATTGCTAGCACAAATAAAATCATATTATAATCTCAGTTATATTACGATGTTTCTTAGGTCCCACCAAATTTTATTTCTTGACTGGGCGTAATGTCGCTAATAGCGAGAAACATAGATTTATCAATAGCAACATAGCACCTTTCAGTCACTTCTCAAAATTTTGGGGCTAGCAAGATAAAGGAAAGAGAGGTCATGATGACCCTCATCAATGCTTCTGACAAAGCAGTAAAATTGCATGTCCACTATGCCACTTGGGAATTTCATGGTTGCCAAAAAACCTCAAAAAACACTAATGCTTATATTTCTCATGAAGGCACCATGTCACTAATGGAAAAACTTACAAATTTCTTGATAGCGACATACCACCCAGCCGAGAAAATATGATTTTTTGTTGACACCCTTTAGTATTTCAATATTCTACTATATCCCAGATTTGAATTCGATCCATTGATTTCCCACAAATTGGATGGCTTCATTTGAAAAGCAAAAATGCCTTTAAAGATAAAACATTGCAATTAAAACAACTCTAAGGTTTTTCATAAAGAATAAAAGGTATTCTGATGTAAATAAAACCCTAGGATGAAAAAGCTTGCCAAAATAGTTTTTGAAATATTACTTTTGAAAATTTTAAAACTAGAGCTATGCAGAACAAAGGTATAAGGGCTTTCTCACACACTTAGGTTTTTGTTTCTTTTTTGGTGAAGTGAGAGACAAACCATGAGAATTTAAAAGGATAACACAACACATGAAATAGGGCATAGTTAGGGTAATCTAAAGAATTTTCAGAATTACTTGAAAGGAAACCCTAATCTACCTAATTCAAGGACTTAAATAAATTTTCACCCAAATATTAGGACTTTTCTATATTGTGAAAAATTAGACCAACACATATAATCATTTATAATCTAACATACATAGGAACATATAATCATAAGATCATATCTACCAAGTACATGTATTAAGGGGATGTCTTAAGGGGAGGTCCTAAGGGGATGTCTTAAGGAATGTCCTAAGGGAATTTCTTAAGGGGATGTCCAAAGAAGATGTCTTAAGGGGAGTTCCTAAGCGGATGTCTTAAGGAGATGTCTTAAGTAGAGGTCCTAAGGGGATGCCTTAAAGGGAGTACCTAAAATGATGTCTTAAGGGGAGGTCCTAAGCGGACGTCTTAAGGAGATTTCTTAAGCAGAGGTCCTAAGGGGATGTCTTAAGGGGTTTTCCTAAGTGGGTGTCTTAAGGGGAGGTCCTAAGAAGGAGGTCCTAAGGGGATGTCTTAAGGGGGTGTCTTAAGAGGAGGTCCTTAGGACATGTCTTAAGGGAGGTCCTAAGGGGATGTCTTTAGGGGATGTCCTAAGTGGATGTCTTAAGGGGATGTCTTAAGGGGATGTCCTAAAACATACATATGAATGTAGACCAAAGCATATGTTAAGAACATACATAATAACATAAATACTTACATTACAAGAACATATAATCATATAAAGAACATATACATATATACATAAATATATAAATTGATCTTTTAATGAACATATACATATATATGTATATCCATAGAGCTATAGTAACTAAATCAGAAATGCACTCATAATCAACTGAATATATAGGATTTTGAATGTCAATGTCAATGTCAACATCTTCAAAAGGAGGATGCCTAATGATCGACATCAAATTCCAATGTGAAACATATCCATTTGCAATATTCCCACATTTACTCATTGGATTGTCCTTAATGCAGTCATCATAGAAACATGAGGTCTCTCTTACTTTAATCAATGGAGGTTTTTGGTGTCCTATAGTCATCACTTGATGTAAACTTCTAATACCAGGAATCATTTGACAATTATAAGGATTAGATCAATCTAATTTTTTTCAAATGTGAAAAGAATTGTCATGTTTAAAAATAAATATAATTCCTACTCCATCATGCTCCCCTTTTTCATGTCCACTTTCAATGAAGTTACACAAAATCCTAATATTTATTCTAGCATGTTACATGGATTTCGGTTAAATGCTTTTGCAAGTTTATATTATCCCATGAACATGAAATGATTCTAAAAACATTTATATATTAAATTGAAATATTTGAAATACATGTGCACATACAAGTTGAAAATATGGGGGAGTACAAAGAGAAATGAAGTATGGGGAAGAGAATTCAATACTGGTGATTATTCTTAGAGAAATGGTAACAGGCAATGGCATAGAGAGGCATTCAAACCCAGTCATTCTAGGAGGGATACAAGGATCAATTCCAAAAACATTATGATAGAACTTCTAGAAGAAACAGAGTTGGATTCTATGATATGGGAGAAACTGATTGTTATTGGTAGATTCATGGTTGGCCATTTGATGAGAGAATTGATTAGAGAGTGGGTCTAGGAGAAATGGAGTAAGGATGTTGTTATAAAATGTATTCCAAATGGATTTTTCATCATCACATTTAAAAATGTGGAGGAGTGAAAGAAAATCATCAAACAAAATTAGAAATTTTGGTCAATTCCTCTATATCTACAACCTTGGGGAAAAAAACTTTGATCCAACTCTTGTAGTGGCATACTAGAATCTCATATCAATTTGGTTGTACAATTTACCTTTAGAGTATTGAGGAGACTCTAGTTTGGAATGCATAGGGAAATATCTGGGGGGGCTTTTGGAGATTGATGAAACAATTATTGACAATGATTCCTATCTATATGCCTGTATGAAGATTGTGCCAATTTAGTTCATTTCTTCATTCATTTTTTTGAATCAAGGAAATAGTTCTTGGAAACAATAGGTTGAAATTGAAACATCTTCCATGGTTTGCAACAGATGTGGATTGAAATCTCATACTAGGGCGAACTATTAGGTTTATGTGAAGCCTACCAAAGTATGGAAGCCTAAGAAAAATACGCAAAAAATAGTCCAAAAAATTGTTATGAAGGAACCATAGATAACACCTCTATTTTATTTAGCTATTATTTTGATGGAAGAAGGTGAGTTCTTAGGACATGTTTAGGGGAAGGAGGATACATTGAAAACTCCACCGGAGATACCAATTCCTAATGCTCAACAAAATTGAAACATAGAATTGATATGGAGTCATTGGAAAATTTCTTGTCAGGATATGATGTAGAGAATATTGAGCCAAGAGTCATAAGTCATTGGCTAATGTCCTTTTAGGTAAAGCCAAATGTGATAGGGGGTAGAGATTGCATAGGAAACTAAGAGAAGATAGGGATAAGGAAAAAGGAATTGTCAATGTGGTAGACTACATTGAGAAGACCAAGGGAGAAAGGATCTCCCTTGGAAAGCAATGACGATTGTAACTTGGAAGATAGAAGACGCTTGATAAAATGAGTGTTATTTAAATTTGATTGTCATATTGTTCTTATATGGGAAACAAAATTATGTTTGGACAAATCTTTAAGCTTTATTTGATCATGTAATAATTAGGAAGGTTACTTTCAAGATGAAAATGAAATGACCAAGGGATTGGGATTATTGTGGAAGCTAGAGTTTGCTCAATTCCATCAATTAGAAAACCATGAAAATTGGCTACATCATAGAGTAGTCTATAAAAAGGATAATCTCAATTTTCATTTATTTAATGTTTATGGTCTGATTAAAACATAGGCCAAATATTAGGTGTAGAGAATTATTTTTCTAAGAATTATGATATAAGGGTTGATAAATATATTATTTCTAGATATTTTAATGCTATTTTTCATTTGGGGGATAAGGAGGGAGGATTAAGAATTTCTAACCAAGTCTTGGCTGATTTTAAGGATTTTTTTGTTTTGGAATAATTTATTTCATGTAGTTCCAACTAATGGTAGATTCACCTAGACTAATAGAAGGGAAAACCTTGATAAGATTTCTGAGAGATTGGATAGATTTTCGATTGGGCCATTTTGGCTTAATTCCTCTATCACTCTAGATCTTAGTATTCTTCCTTATTCCATGTCTAATCATTTCCCTATGCAGTTGAGTTTTCTAAATGATGATAAGATCCCTATAGGTGGCTTTCATTTTCAAAATATGTGGTGAAGCGATAAGGATTTTCTTACCAATGTTGAAGGCTAGTGGAAAGATATTAATTTTTATAAGGGCACTCTAAGTTACACTTTTGTTCAAAGACTCAAGTGGATCATAAGTAAAATCAAATTCTAGAATAAGCACTCTTTCAAAAATATTTTTCAAGAAAGTTTAGTGTAGAGACATAATTGGAAGATCTCAACTAGATAGTATTTAAAGATGGTATGTCAAAGGAAGAATTTGAAAAAGAGAAATCTCTTTAAAAGGAATTGATGGAGTTATTTCAAAGAGAATAAATTTATTGGAGAGATAAGTCAAGAGAGATATGGATTTAGGAGGGGTATTTAAATACTAAATTCTTCCATGCCTCTGCCAAATCTAAGAAAGCAACAAATAGAATTAAATATATACAAGATGTGTAGGGGAGGAGTTTTGATTGCCTAGAAGACATAGAACATATTGGAATAGGTGATTTTCAAGCTTTATTAGGAGCCTCAAATGATATAGAAATTCAAAATTCTTCAAAGTCTCTAACAATGATCGATAGAATCATAATGCATGATGATATCTCATGGCTTATGCAACCTTTCACTATAGAGGAAATTAAAAAACCTACTTTTGATAATCCTTCCTATAAAGTAGCAAGGCTTGATGGCTTTCCCTTGGAATTTTTAAAGAAACATTGGGACTTAATGGGTGCTGATATATTCACAATGGTGGAATCTTTTAGGAAATAGGGGCATTTTGTAATGGAGCTAAATAACATGGTTATTTCTTTGATACCTAAGAAACAAGAGTGTCTTTCAATGGATGATTTTTTCCCTATTTCTCTTTGTAATGCTCTTTATAGAATACTATCTAAAGCTCTAGAAAATAGACTAAAGGAGATTATTTACAAAATTGTCTCTGTAGAGCAACATGGATTCATTCTGCAAAGAGAAATTGTGAATAGTATTCTAATGGTGTGTGAGTTAGTTCATAGTCTATATTCATTGAAGAAACCAGGTATGATATTTAATCTTGATGTTAGCAAAGAGTAGATGATAATGTCAGATAGCTATTCCTTTTGCAAGTTCTTTCTAGAATAGGTTTCTCACAAGAATGGATGAGATGTATATCTTTCTATATGTCGTCAATTCAATTTTTGATATTTTTTAATAGCTAAATTTGTGGATTTTTTCAAGCTACTAATGGGTTGTGACAAGGAGATGCTCTGTCCCCTTTTCTTTTTGTATTGATGTAGAAGTTCTAGGAAAACTCATTAAAAAATAGACCTCGATAGGCAGATGGAAAGATATTTCTGTTCACAATGAGATGGAGCCTTTCTTACACTCCTAATTTGTAGATGGTGAAATTTTGTTTGGGGAGACTACTATTCAAGAGGCAAAGATCATCAAAGTGATGGATACTCATGCAAGGTATTCGGGTCAGTGCATGAATATTCACAAATTGAAGATTTATTTCCTCAACACTACCTATCATAGGAGGAATGTCATTTCAATGATTTTTAGTTTTGATCAAGGTATTTTCCCAATTCCATATTTATGGATTCCTTTATTTGTAGGCTAGATGGATTAAAAAAAAATTGGGAGGACATTAATAACAAGTGTCAGTGAAAAGTTTCATCATAGAAAAATAGATGGTTGTCTTAGGTAGGGAGAATTTTAATGATCAAATCAGTTTTATTTGCTATTCTAATATATTACTTGTTAGTTTATAAATTCCCTAACAGATTAATTAATGGCTTATAAAGCATATACATAAAATTTCTTTGGGAAGGTGCGAAGGATGAGAAGAAAATTCCAATCATTAGTTGGGATACTACTTTCTTGACTAAGGAGGATGGGGGAGCAGGTCCTCAGAAAATGTCCATCCAAAATAAGGTTTTGGGAGTGAAGTTGATTTGGAAGATGTATAATTCTCCCAAGAAACCATGGTGTAGGATTATAACTGCCAAGTATCTTAATAGTTGGGATTCATATATGATTTTGATAGTGGTTAATTCTCCAATGGGATCTCTATTTTGGCAACATATTTGGGATAGAAAAGAGATAATCACAGGGCACCTAATGTGGAAGGTAGGCAATAGTAGGAAAGCATGCTTTTGGAGGAACTCTTGGAATGGTGAACTTACTATTGATTCTTTGACTATGGATAAATATTGGGTTAACTCAATGGAAGCTTTAGTAGGCATTTGGGTAGTAGATTACATGTTTTTTAAATCTTTAGCCTCAACAAAGACAAGTTGGAAGAGAATAGGGATTGATTCTTCACAAGAATCCAATTTACTACAGAATATCTTTTAGCACATAATGGTGATTAGATCTTCTTAAGAAGATACAATAATTTGGTCTACCTCTAAATTAGGAACTTATAAGGTAAATCTGGGTTATGAACTTCTTAGAAACTAGCCTAGGGATGAAGGATTTGAGCCTGAGATAGAGAGCTTTAGTTATGATCTTATATATGGAATTGTATAATGAAATGGGCCTAAAATCTACAAATGTTTGAGGTGAATTTGACTTAGGGATCAAAGTGAGGTTTGTTCTAGTAAAATTTGTAAGAGTATATCCTTTCTTATGAGATTCCTCTATAGCCATTAAGAGATAAAAACTAACCACATCCAAACATTTCTAATAGAATAACATGGTGAAACCATTAGGACTAGGGACTTTCTTTGGGGCCATAGAGAAAACAAAAAAATGAATTTAATCAATAGTGAAAGGCTTCATAATGTTATCATTATCTGTACTTGTAACTAAAGATGGGATGGAGTACAGTAACACATCTCTATCACACTTATTATCTCTCAAGGACACAACAGGAGCAAGTAAGTTTTTGAAAAAACCTACTCCATCATTATTGATGTCTTGTTGCGACACCAAAGTATCCCCTCTCAAAACACTTTTAATGGACAAGATAGATGAAGAATCTTTTCTAATTTTAGCAGAGGCATGAAAAAACTTCGTGTTCTTATCACCCTCTTTTAACCACAACTCACCAAATTTTTATCTCTAGTAAATCTCTTCCCTTGCGCATAGAGTTTATTAATAATATTGGAGAGATTTTTGTTTCTATGCTACTTCTACATCCATCCCAAAATTCATAACATCATCTAAAGTAAGACTAAGATCATTTTCAACTCTAGCCTTTTTATGGAAAACATTATTGAACACTTCTTTATTCTAGATTATAATTTTGGATTTCATGAATCTAAGCTTATTGGAAAATTGAAACATGTTGGTACTTTTACAAAAAGGTGCACTAATCCACTATTTCTAAAGCAACTAAAGAAAATGGGGATGAATGAAGCACACAATTTCAAATTTAAAGGATGAACACTACTTTGGCATGATTTGAATTAAGATGAATCTAAACTAAACCTAAAAGGTAATGCAATCGGTGTTTTTTTCTATTGTAAATAAATAAAAGAAGAAGTGGATTTGATACAAGGAAATAGCTCTTGCAATATAAATAATAGTTATTTTATGGTGGGTGAAGAATTAATGACATCTGGTAGTTGCTTCCCTAATTTGCTAATATAGCAATGGTTCATATTTTATAGTTGTTGTCACATAGACAACACATAATACCATTGTCTTTATATTTTTCCTAACTCTTGCAATATTTATTGTTAGACTACATGAGAAAATGCACTTCATTCAGATGATAAAACCACAGATGTTAAGTGTATATTTTTCCTAGCTATAACTCAATGTTGCATGTTTATAGTATGTGTGCCTTATAAAATTTAAATGATTAATTTTTTATTTATATTTAATTAGCTACTCTCCTCTTCTATTGATTTTATGTACACATGACATAGACCTATTTTATAATTATTAGAGCTACACTTTAAGGTTATTCATTTTGCATTGTAGGCAAAGAAGAGATCATTGGTGTAACCCTATACATGGTTAAAGAAAAATTTCAGCACTCTTTTTTATAAGAATACATTTTTTCTTTATGCGTCATTAGAGTGATTCTTTGTACTTTCACATGACCATTACCTCCAATGTCATTGTGAAAATCACCTATATGCTCGTATCACCAAAAATACATTTCCATGCTAATTTAAATTCCTATTTTTAACTTGGTCATTAGGCAGATAGGAAGGAGTTGCAACAAGAATTGTCTAATATTCTAGTGTGGTTGATTGTCATAAAATTTAAGTGAATGGTGAATTATTTGTTTGAGGTTTGATAATTAGGTGTTCTTAGGTGAATGGTCAAATTTTGGGTTGGTGGTGGTTTTCTTTCACCATTGAAAAAAAAACAATATTGTCCATTGTGAAAAATTAATTGTTTATATTTAATTAACATGTCTCTAATTTTGTGGATATTTCTATTCATTAAACTACAGAAATATGTCATTTAAAATCCACCATGGTCTTGATATATTGAGCACACCTACCAATTAGGTCAATGGAAAATATAGCACACTTGCCATAAGTCAGTAGAAAATATAGAGAGGGAAGGATTGTGAGCTTACTCCACTGCAACAAATTTATTTTTTCCTGATTAGACATTGGTGATTGTGCTAAAATAAAATTTTATACAATGACAAAAAGGAAGTGGACATATAAATAACCAAGTGTCCATACTGAAATATTGTCATAATAAAATATTAAAAGGAAATGTATTCCAAAAAATTTAATTTAATAGAATATTGTAAACATATTAAAAAATTATTTGAATGGAATATTGTAAATATTTTATAATTATTTTAATATTTATTCTCATTTGTTACATTTTTAATATAAAAATATATTAAATATAATAAATTTTTATTCAATTTTTATCATTTTATTGATATAATATTTTTGTTGTTTGGTTAACTAGTATTTAATTTTATAAATTTCATTTTATTTTATGTAATAAATGTTGGAAATGATTGAAATAATCATAAGAAAAGTTTTTGGAATGATATATGGAATTGGTAAAGAATGTTCTCAATCATTGTTTTGTCATTGATGTCAAACTTGCTACTTGCAGGAATGACAATTGCTTTAGTGATCCAAATACTATCAATTAGTTGATTGTCAAGGAGGAGGCAATCAATAAGATGTAACTAGAACACCTAGAGAAAGGGTGAAGTTATGATGTTGTACCTAGAGAAAGGTTGAAGTTATGATGTTGTAATGAAGTACAACGATCAACTAAGCCATTGATGAAAAAGTGTATTTGATGACATACTATAAGATACAGAGAATGGGCACACTGAAACATATCAAATATGTAAGGTTTTAGCTAAGACATTTGTAAAGATCAACTAAGTTCATTAGAGAGAAGGAGCAGAGCAAGCTAGTATGTGTTGAGAAAATTCCTAGTAAGTGTCGAGTAAACTTCAAGTGCCAAACAAGTTCAAGTGCCGAGCAAGTTCAAGTGCCAAGTAAACTTCAAGTGTCGAGCAAGTTCAAGTGCGAAGTGATATCGAGTGCCAAGTAGAGATAGGTGCCGAGTAATATAGAGATGCCGAGCACAGTAAAACCAATAGTGTCGAGTAACACAGAGATGTTGAGCACCAATAAAACTAATAGTGCTGAATAACATAGAGATGTCGAGCACCAGTAAATCAATAATGCCAAGTTGCTGCATTATTTTAAAAATTGAAGATTCACCAAATCTAAGCTAACAAGGTTGTTATCTACAAGTTTGTGAACAGAAGATAAGAATAATGAGCTGGTGGCATAGAACACCATGTAAAACATTTTTAAGAATACAACTAATGAAGTTTGAAGATAAGAACAAGATATCAGGTAGATACATTGTATCCTTCCTAATCCATTCGAAACCCTAAAATTGGAGAGGGAGAAATGAGCAGCAAAGGAAAATCAAATTTCTATTTAAGGAGTCATAAGTTAATGAAAAAAGAGAGAGAGGCGATCAGGCATGAAAGCATGAAATGTTGAAGGAGGTGCTAAGGAGATAATAGAACATAGTGACTCTATTTTAGTAAGAAAACCCCTGATATGATTGCACTGGTACAATGAGTTAGAAGACTCAAGGAGACAAAGCTTGAGAAGAAGTCAAGTAGTCAGAGCTAAAGTGATTGAAGCCAAGCATTAGGATTAAACTGAAAGTGTGATTTGAAATTTGCAAAGTATGTTGTAAGTTATATTAGATCAAAAGACCATGATCATTACTTTCTAGCAATTGTAACAGTAAAGTTTAAATTCTATGGACTTAGGTTGGTTTAATAGCCATGAGATATGTAATGCCTCGCCCGGAAATCCTTGGAAACAAGGATTCAAATCAAGCCAAGATATTTTTATTTTTTACAATTATGAATGCACAAGACAACATCATACAAGGATCACAAAGATCGCAACAGAAGACTTCAACACAATCTCGGCAACCAATGAATCTTCGAATGCCACTACCAAACTGACACACACAAACAAAGCCAACAAAGACAACGCACATGATGAGGGCATAAGAAACAACCACTCATCAACAAAACACCAAGCTGGGGTAAAATGCAGAATCCCAAAATTTGGCTAAGCCTGAAATCCTGAAGCCCTGAAAATTGGCTAAGTTTGGATTTCTGAAGCCTTGAAATTTCCTAGAATCCATAACTTACCTCTGAGAGGTCTGAAACCTATCTCAAATGATTTGTCGCATATATTAAAATATATATTAAATATACATCAACTTATACTTAAACGATATATTTTAAACCCCAAAGGACTACAACAAAAACCCAAAAATTGAATTTCAAAGAAAACCTCCTGAATACAAAATGCAACAACATAGGCTCGAAGAACACCCAAAAGGGTATCCAAAACCACTCTCAAAAAGATCGGATCATGAAGAAAAGTGCCCGCTGATGGCACGCGCAGGTTTTCCACAAAAACCGTGCGACACTTTTTACTAAGGGAGGGCGACACTTCTCCCTTACTGCGTGTGACACTTCTCAAGAAGGCATGCGATACTGGAAAAGTATCGCGTGACATTTCTCATAAAGTCGTGCGACACTCTTCCAGTGTCTTACAACACTTCTTCAGTAATGTGTGCGACACTTTATAGTATCGTATGACATTCTTTCTATGGGCGTGCGATACTTTATCAGTGTTGCACAATGCTGAACAAATGTCGCCCATAGAAAGTAAAAACACTTCCAAAACTCAAAAATGGGGAAAAACCAATAAAAGAACCTCCACAATGGGGAGTACCAAATCCACAAAGGCTCAAGGAATGAACACTCGAGTGCAAGAACAACACGAAATGAAGAACATCAAACCATTTAAACTACAACATCATAGAACACACTGAATTAAACATCGCAGAGAACAAAAGCAACATCGCAATGTATAGAAATACATCTCAGGAACAAAACAACCAAACTAAGTACACGGTTCCTCCCAACCGTCAATAGCATCATAAGACCATTGTGGGTCCTAGCCATCCCCCGTGTGTAAAATCCCAAGCCACCGACCAAATCGTCGGTACTGTCGTAATAGGGACGTCACTACTAAAAACATGCAATAATAATAGCATAAGAAAATCTAACATGCTAGTGATAATGCATAAGATAATCCTACAGTAGATAACATCATGTATCACATGCTAAACAAAAGTAAGCAACATATATACTACTAAAGCAAATCACATCATAATAAGGGAATGCGCCAAATAAAATAACATCACCTAAACATGATATACAAGCATCCCAATGAAAGCATAAATCACAAGAAAGCATACTCCAGAACCCGAAGTACCAAGTGAAAACATCCAGCAATGATCGCACTAGGACAAAGATCATCTCTGTACACCGATCCCTAGCAATGGTGAAGGTAGCTACGCCTCCCAACCATGTGGCACCCGTAGGTCCACACCTTCCATGCTGGTGGAGAAAATGATCCAACCACAAACACACATAAAGCACAACATCCAAGGCTAACACTCACACCAGACGGTATGATGGCTGAACCAAGAACCTAAGACAATGCAAGGAGTAAAGGTCCTGGTCAGACACTCAATAGGCTACTATGTAGGGGCAGACATCCTAGAGATTCGCTTGGCATCAAAAATCCCAAGCTCGGATCGTGTGTCCTCAAACTTAAACGGGTACTCACACGTTGTGTCCTCGAACTTAATCGGGTGCTCACACATTTTACTTATCTTAAGTTTTATTAACAATCACACATTTTATTTAGTTATCACTTATATAAAGCTTCCTCTGCCAACCCATGACGCCATGATCATCGGGCTGCGAGATAGAAGCCCCCTCCAGATGCTACCCTACCCTACCCATGCTCATCCTACAACAAGTGCCCATGGGCATGCATACTCCCATCCCAACCCCAATGATCATAACTTCTGGTAAATCCACGGAAGATTGGGCCTTGCAAGTCACCCAACAAATGTACGCGCATGTACTCGTTTGTGGCGCACCACCATCACGAAGATCATAACACAAGGATAGGAATGAGAACATAATGCAAAGAAAAAACCCCACTAAAAGCAACACAGGAAGGATGGATTCTACATGAATCCCAAAGCCAATGAAATCATACACCATGAAATCACTCAACCGGCCTCAATCCAAGAGTATGGATTCTACACGAGTCTCAATGATGCAATAAGACCAACAGCCATGAACTTACTCAACCGGCCTCAATCCAAGAGTATGGATTCTACACGAATCCTAGTGCTCATGAGACAAAAGCAAAGGTCCAAAAGAAACCATAACAAGTATAAAATCACTCAACCGAACACAATGTCGGGAGCACGGATGCAACATGCATCCCAATGCAACAAAAAGGTACAAAAGTGGTCTGATCGATATCCAAACAGATCATCTAGGTCCACGAACCACAATGTGCCAAGAAAACTCGAAAAAATAAGGTGGCACGCAAAACTAGGTAAAAACCCCAAAAATTTGGAAAACTACAAAATTAAAACCCATTTGGCCTTTGGTTCCAAAAACCCCAAAAATCCAAAAATAAATGAAAATGGAAACCGTATGCAAAAACAACCAGCATAACGGTGCAAAATCCCAAACCCTCATCTCAAAAAATAGAGAAATGTTCATACCCGCCCAAACGGGTAGAACTAGCATACAAAAACAGAGGGGAACACTAGTTCTCAGCCTCCAAACAAACAGCTACCAAAAATAGAAGCTGAAACGGAGTAGAAACAATAAAACGGGAAAGCCCTACCTCATAGCCAAAAGGGCAAAACGAGAAGCTGAACCATAAAATAAATATCTCACAAAAGTAGCTGAAAATCGTGGCAATCTAAGGTTTTCCCGAGCTGGATCCAATGAGCCCAACCTCGCGACGATCCCACGCCCGTAGCTCCCACAACGAACAAAACAGTAAATCCTCATGAAGAGGATTTTGGGTTTTACTCTCCAACTTTCCAATTTGAAAGTGAGAAGTGAGGAATTAAATTCCTCTTTGGATACTTATTCACTTTTTGGGTGAATAATCGATTAGGGCAAATAACCAGCCAACCTAGTTAAATCCCAAATCGACCCAAATGAAAACAGGCTATTCCTATAAATAGGAATTCATCTATGGCAAAGCTGTTAGAAATTAAAATAAAACAATTAAAAAGCCCGAAAACCCAAAAACACATAAATCTCCTTAAACAACTTTCGCGACAATGCGAACCTCTAAATGCACAAACATGCTTACTAGTCTAATCACATAATGCAAATGAGTTCGGATTTAATAATCACCGAAAGGTTTAATTTAAACATTTTAATAAAGGATACGTCGACCATACAAGGGCGACATTGGTAAAATATGAACGACTGAATCACTAACTCCATGTGCCACTGCTAGGGATATAATCCTGCACACTAAACAACACGATCAAGTGCAATTGCATATAATAACATAGCCAAAACAATAATGCGTTAAATCACCTAATTTAACCATTTATTTAATTATATTAAAATAATCTATTTACATCACTCACATTCGCATAAAGCATAACAACGCAAGAATGAAGTAAATAACCATAGCATTAAATCCATCACACAACATAATAAGAGATATGTCCAAATACGAGATAAAATCACAAAACACACTGACATCTCAAAATGGCATCATCATGCAATGTGATTAACTGAATAGCATAGTAGTCTAAAATCCATGATACTGGAATCAAAGTGTAGCATCTGACCCTCGGGTCCTCTCAAATGTAAACATAACATGAGTAACAAATATCTCTCTAATCAGAAATATAACAAGGTAAATGCCTCAGCACATAACCCAATAAATCAACATGGACAATCCATTTCTAATTACTTAAGCATTTAATAATGCTTTATTACTCTGCATTAAAAAAGGCATTTAAAAACACATAATCGAACACAGTCATAAACATGACTAACCACTGCTACAGGAACCCAGTCCAATGTAGCATGGTAAAAGAACATAGTGCAATCTCTACACACATCTCAGGGTAATCATGGAACAACCTCATGATACCACATCGATTCTGGTAACCACTGGCACAAACCTCAGTGAACCAAAAATCACATCATAATCTCAAAGATCACTCAAAAGCATAAATCCAAACACCTCAACGATGTAGACCACTCAAGGTCACAATCATGATCCCATCACAACAAAAGATCATCAAGGTTGCATCCATCAGGACGACTTACAAAAGTAAAATGGGAGAGGCACTACAAGATAAATCCTTTAACAGGGTGACATTCCAAGTGAATGTTCTAAAGTCCTTTAACCAGGCCCATACCTAACAGTTTGGTGAAATCCTCTAACAAGGTCACATTTAATAGTGTGTTGTAAGCCTTTAACAAGGCAGGCTTTTAACAGGGCATCAGTTCAGAAGAGTGAGAATCAAGTAGCATGTTACCAGTAGTTTTTCCCAAATTGAGTTTCCACGTAAATCATTGTGTCATGTGTTGATCTTGCATGTTTTATCTTTGCATGTTGATTTACTGTAACTTGCTAGTATGGTTGATTTAAAGTTTGGATGGATGAAAAGTGTATGGATTCATTAAAAATAGTGAAAAAGTATTAATAGGGCATTTGGACCTTGGATAACTAATTCACCCACCCCCCCTCCCCCAACCCTCTCAATTATTCTAAAGAATTCTAACAATTGGTATCAAAGCTTTACTGTCAATTTAGTTTAAAAGAACTATAAGCAAAAAGGATCAAAATGCCTAAGAGAGAAGTTACCAAGCTCAATAAAGACAACTTTGTTGCATGGAAAAGCTTGATGAAGCTACATCTTGGATCCATAGGAGATTATGCCCAAAATTCAATTGCCATTGAACATGTAGATCCAACAGGTGCTCCTACTGTAGAAGATATGAAAAGCAAGCAAGAACACAATCAGACAATGCTGGAAATTGCCTCTGCACTCAGCTATGCTAAATTTGATGATATCAAAGGATGTGATACTACATTTAAAATGTGGAAAGCCCTATCAGACATCTATGGAGGAGATCAGAATGTACAAAGAGCAAAAAGAGAAAGTCTCAGAGGAAAGTTTGATGACATGAAAATGGAGGAAAATGAGAACGTTGCTCAGTATGGTGCAAGAATAAAAGAAGTGGTAAGTGCAATAAGATGCTTGAGTGGTCAATTTGATGAAGATACTGTTAATAGTAAGTTCTTAAGAACTTTGCTTCCTATCTATGCTATTAGAGTACCAGCAATACAAGAGCTAAGATGTATACTAGGAAACAATCTAAGTTTTAAAGGAATAATAGGTAGACTCACTGCTTTTGAGTTATCTAATTTGGACAACTATAGACTAGAGAATGTTGAATCTTCCTTTAAGGCTAAGTTATCATTGAAAGATGCTAAACAGGTGAAATCAAGAAAAGGAAGAAAAATGAAGTATGTATCCAGTGATAGCAGCACTGATGAGGAAGATGTGGAACAATTGGAAGCATTTCTTGCTAGAAGATTTCACAGAGGCAAAGGAAAATTCAAAGGTAAGATGCCTATCATTTGTTTCAATTGCAATGAAGTAGGTCATATTGCTACCAGGTGTACACAGAAAAAGGATTACAAGGAAGGCAAAAAAAAAAAATTTAGAAGAGATGATGACAAAAGAGATTACAAAGAAAAAGGTAAGAAGTGTTACATTGTTGAAGAAAATTCTGATGAAAATGATGATGAAGTTGTTTATGTAGCCATGAAGGATCAATCTGATGAAGAAGAACCCACAGCACTGGTAACATGTATGAACAAGAATCACAAGTGGATCATAGATAGTGGATGCTCACATCACATGACAGGAGATAAAAGTAAGTTTGTTAACTTTACTCAGTATGATGGAAATAGTGTTAGATTTGGTAATGATGCTCCATATCAAATCAAAGGAAAGGGTTCTATTAAGCTCATAGAACAAATTTCATGTGATAATGCATACTATGTTAAAGGATTAAACTACAATTTACTAAGTGTCTCACAGTTAGGCAATATAGGATGCAAAGTGGAATTTGGAAACAAAATTGCAAAAATCTATGATACTGATGGTAAACTGATAGAAAAAGGAGATCAAACAAAGAGTAATTTGTTTTACCTTGATATGGATGATGTTTCTTGTTTTATTGCAAAATTTGATGATGAGTGGTTATGGCATAGAAGATTATGTCATGTCAACTTTGACAATCTAGTCAACATCAGTAAAATGAAAAAAGTCAGAGGTTTACCAAAATTGAAGAAGCCTGATAATATCATGTGCAAAAATTGTCAGCTAGGAAATATGACTTAGTCAAGTTTCAAGAGCAAAAACTATACATCTAAAGAAGTACTTGAATTAGTTCATACTGACTTATGTGGTTCAATGGAAGTACAAAGCTATAGAGGAGATAAATACATAATGTTGTTTGTTGATGACTATTCCAGGATGATGACTGTTATGTTCTTAAAACAAAAATATGATGCTTTTCAAATGTTTAAGTGGTATGTGGCTAGAGTTGAAAAGGAAACAGGAAAAAGCTTGAAATGCCTAAGATCAGACAGAGGTGGTGAATTCACATCAAATGAATTCGAGATATTCTATAATGATAAAGGAATCAAAAGACAAACGTCAACTCCTAGAACTCCCCCATAGAATGGAATTGCTGAAAGAAGAAATAGATCTATGATTGACTATGCCATATGACTAATGATGGAAAAGACTGTTGCTCTAAAATACTGGAGTGAAGCTGTAAATGTAGTTGTTCATATGCTAAACTAAGTACAAGTCAAGAAAGGTACATATACAACACCTTTTGAATTATGGTATGTTCACTCACCCAATGTAAAACATTTCAAAGTGTTTGGTTGCAAATTCTTTATCCTTAAAGACGCTAGAAATGGAAAATTTGATGCAAAAAGTGATGAAGGTATATTTCTTGGTTACTCCACTAGAAGTAAGGCATATAAGTGTTTGAATATTAACAATAACAAAATTGTGGAAAGTGCAAATGTAAATTTTGATGAGCACACAGAAGTCTAGGCTGAAGTACCAAAGAAAATGGAAGAGTACAGAACCTTTGTGTATTCTTATGAAGGAATGACTATTGATGAGGATGATGTCAATCAAATTGAAAATCAACAACAAGTATCAGTTTCAGTCGAGTCACAATTAGTGAATGCCGAGTTGCATTCAGAAGCCGAGCTGTAGAATGAAGAAAATGCACAATCTGATTCTGAAGACAGTACACATGATGAAGAACAACCTGACAACGAAGTGCATAATGATCCTGAATCTATAGCATCAAACATGGAAACAAGGACAGAGCCAAGATTATCCAAATATGTAAAAAGACATCACCCTGTTGAATAGATAATTGGTGACAAAAATACAAGACCAATGACAAGGAATAGACTAAGACATAAATCATGTCTAATCAGCAAATCTGAACCCAAGATAGTATATGGTGCATTACAAGATGATAACTAGTGTAAAGCTATGGAAGAAGAAATTGATCAAATAAAGAAAAACAAAACCTAGAGTTTGATTCCCAAACCAACTGATAAGAATGTGATTGGTACCAAGTGGGTATTCAAAAAGCTAGATGAGAATGGTGAGATTACTAGAAACAAAGCTAGACTAGTATGCAAGGGTTATGCTCAAGAAGAAGGAATAGACTATGGGAAAATATTTGCCCCTATTGCTAGAATGGAAGGAGTAAGAACTTTACTTGCATATGCTACCTACAAAGATTTTAAAGTCTATCAGATGGATGTAAAATCTACTTTCTTAAATGGTATACTAGAAGAAGAAGTCTACATCGAACAACTAGTAGGATTTTTTGATGAAAACAATAGGGATATGGTTTGTAAGCTACATAAATCACTCTATGGTTTAAAACAGGCACCTAGAGCATGGTATGAGAAACTTCACAAGTATCTAATACAAATAGGATTTGAAAGAACTGATGATAATAGCAACATGTACATCAAAGCAGAAGAAGGTAAAGACATTATTGTATCTAAAATCTTTGTGGATGACATAGTGTTTGGTGGAAAGGAAGTGCTTTGCAAAGGCTTTGTTGACAAAATGAAACATGAATTTGAGATGTCTATGTTTGGAAAAATCAAATTCTTTGTTGGATTGCAAGTACATCAACTCAAACATGGTATATTTGTGACACAATCAAAGTACATCAAAGAGATTCTTAAAACATTTGGATTGGAGGAATCCAAACTAGTCAGCACACCAATGGCAACAGGAAATAAGCTGTCCAAAAATGATGAATCAACTAAAGTCAATCAAACAATGTACAGATCCATGATTGGAAAACTACAATATGTTGTACATAGTAGACCAGACATAGCATTAGTAGTTGAAATAGTAGCCAGATTCTCTGCTAATCTCAAAGAAAATCATCTCATAGCAGTAAAAAGAATAATGAGATATCTTAAAGGAATTGATAACTTTGGTCTATACTACAAAAAGAATAAAAAATTTGAGCTCAATGCATATATAGATGCAGACTGAGGAGACAACATTGATGATAGAAAAAGAACAAGTGAAGGTTCATTATTTCTAGGCAAAAGGCTAGTTAGCTAGACTAGCAAGAAATAAACATGTACATCCTAGTCCACTGCAGAGTCAGAATATATAGCAACTGCAGTCAATTACACAAACATTGTGTGGCTCACACATGTATTGGAAGGAATGAAAGAAGAAGTAACAAAACCTGTGATATTGTATTGTGATAACACAAGTGCTATAAACATATCCAAAAATCCAGTAATGCAAGCAAAAACCAAGCATATCGCAATCAAGTATCATTATGTCAAAGAATTGGTAGAAGACAAACAAGTGAAGTTGGAATACATTCACACAAAGGAACAAACTACAAATATCTTCACCAAACCATTGCCCAAGGATGCTTATGAATATCTTAGAGGCAAGTTGGGGGTAATACCCCTAACTCAAGTAATTTAAACCAATAAGGATGTTGCCTTGCATCAATAGAAACAAATCATTGAAATATCAAAAGAGTGATGCAGAGGATGACAGCAGGAGCAGAAACTCCAAATCAATCACAAGCATGGTGACAGATGGAGAAAACAACAAGAAGCCAAAGCTCATATTTAGCATGATAAAGATGCTACATCTTTGGCATTTATGTCAAAGAGGGAGAAATGTGTAGAAACTTGATCAATATATAAGAAAGAGGGAGATATATGAGATCAGTAGTAAAAGCTGCAGCAACAAAGAAATATAGTAGACAACATATACAATCATGGTGGTAACTAAGTTGATCAATTGATTAGTTTGGTTTGCCATCAACGCCAAAGAGGGAAATTGTTAGAAATGATTGAAATAATCATAAGAAAAGTTGTTGGAATGATATATGGAACTGGTAAAGAATTTTCTCAATCATTGTTTTGTCATTGATGTCAAATTTGCTACTTGCAGGAATGATAATTTCTTTAGTGATCCAAATACTACCAATTAGTTGATTGTCAAGGAGGAGGCAATCAATAAGATGTAATTAGAACACCTAGAGAAAGGTTGAAGTTATGATGTTGTAATGAAGTAAAAGGATCAACTAAGCCATTGATGAAAAAGTGTATTTGATGACATACTATAAGATACAGAGAATGGGCACACTAAAACATATCAAAGATGTAAGGTTTTAGCTAAGACATTTGTAAAGCTCAACTAAGTTCATTAGAGAGAAGGAGTCGAGCAAGCTAGTATGTGCCGAGAAAATTCCTAGTAAGTGCTGAGTAAACTTCAAGCGCCAAGAAAGTTCAAGTGCCGAATAAACTTCAAGTGTCGAGCAAGTTCAAGTGCCGAGTAAACTTCAAGTGCCAAGAAAGTTCAAGTGCCGAGTGATATCAAGTGTCGAGCAGAGATAGGTGATGAGTAACACAGAGATGCCAAGCACTAGTAAAACCAATAGTGTCGAGTAGCATAGAGATGTCGAGCACCAGTAAAACCAATAGTGCCAAGTAACACAGAGATGTCGAGCACTAGTAAATCAATAATGTCGAGTTGCTGCATTATTTTAAAAATCAAAGATTCACCATATCTAAGCCAACAAGGTTGTTATCTAGAAGTTTGTGAATGGAAGATAAGAATGATGAGTTGGTGGCATAGAACACCATGTAAAACATTTTTAATAATACAACTGTTGAAGTTTGAAGATAAGAACAAGATATGAGGTAGATACATTGTATCCTACCTAATCCATTCGAAACCCTAAAATTGGAGAGGGAGAAATGAGTGGCAAAGGCAAATCAAATTTTTATTTAAGGAGTCATAATTTAATGAAAAAAAAGAGAGAGGCGGTCAAGCATCAAAGCATGAAATGCTGAAGGAGGTGCTAAGGAGATAATAGAGCATAGTGACTCTATTTCAGTAAGAAGACCCCTAATATGGATGCACTGGTACAATGAGTTAGAAGACTCAAGGAGACAAAGCTTGAGAAGCAGTCAAGCAGTCAGAGCTGAAGTGATTGAAGCCAAGCATTAGGATTGAACTAAAAGTGTGATCTAAAATCTGCAAAGTATGTTGTAAATTATATTAGATCAAAATACCATTATCGTTACTTTCTAGCAATTGTAACAGTAAAGTTTAAATCCTATGGACTTAGGTTGGTTTAATAGCCATGAGATAAATCCTTTAATAGGGTGACATTCCAAGTGAATGTTCTAAAGTCTTTTAACCAGGCCCATTCCTAACAGTTTGGTGAAATCCTCTGACAAGGTCACATTTAACAGTGTGTTGTAAGCCTTTAACAAGGCAGGCTTTTAATAGGACATCACTTCAAAAGAGTGAGAATCAAGTAGCATGTTACTGGTGGTTTTTCCCAAATTGGGTTTCCACGTAAATCATTGTGTCATGTGTTGATCTTGCATGTTTTATCTTTGCATGTTGATTTACTGTAACTTGCTAATATGGTTGATTTAAAGTTTGGATGGATGAAAAGTGTATGGATTCATTAAAAGTAGTGAAAAAGTATTAATACGGCATTTGGACCTTGGATAACTAATTCACCCACCCCCCCCCCCCCCCCCCCTCCCCAATCCTCTCAATTATTCTAAAGAATTCTAACAATAAAAAATTAATAGAAATCATAAATGGACAAAAGAACACAAAATTGTGTCACTCTCTAGAATATTCTAGGGGTTTATGGCCAAAAGTGCTAGGGCCAAAAGGGTTATGGTTGAAAGTGTTATGGTCATACATATGTGGCACCAAGTGGTGTCAACATGGCTGATAGAGTTATGGCTGAAACTATTCTAGTCAAAACCATTTTAGTCAAAATAGTATAGGGTAATATATATGCACCATAGTCATTTTCAGCATCTCATTTTCACTATAGCACTCTTCAAATTTTGTGGAGCGTGTTAGGTCATTTCAACTGTAAGAAGTAGGAGATTTTCTTTTTAGTTTATTATTATTATTATTTTTTTTTTTTAGTTAGTATGTGTTACTATTACTTAGATTTTGAGTTTTTGAAGTCTTTTAAATGTTATATTTTTTTTTTATTAGTTAAATGTTGCATGTTACATGTTACATGTTAAATGTTAAATGTAGATAACTATAGTTAGGTTTAACATTAGTTAATTATAGTCATAGATCAAACTTAGTTAACATAGATTAGTTTTAGTTAATTCTATTTTAGTAGAAATTAACATGTAGTAAACCTAGAATCTACGGTTAAATTAGTTACATTCAAATTTAGTAAATAACCAAAATATAGGTACACTTAGTTTCAAATTAACTGAAGTGGACTTTTTTTAAAACATACATGCACAATTCTTGTTCAAATATATGAGTTATACATTGTTGATATATATACATGTTTTAAAATAATGAATATTTATTAGTCATTCAACTTAGATATGATTAAATAGTGCATGTAATGTAATGTTGTGCACATGTTTTAAATTTAAAAAATCAAGATTATATTTATTTACACAAGCATGTTTATATATGGGTATATGTATGCATGTGCAGATCTAGATCTTTATCATATACTTGTATCTTCAGCTCTTGATTTATCGATTTACACACATCATTGTACATCATACATTATGGCATCTAGTATTGTGGGTGCAATTACATCTTTTGAAGAGGGTAGTATTCAAGGAAGAGGTGATAGTGCCAAGTCTAGTATAGGACATAGAGCGACATCATTGTCTGAGTAGAGACAACAATTATTCAGAGATAGTGTTGCTAGGCTATTTTGTGCTATTGAGGTTCTAGATTCTATACTTTTGACTTCTACCACCCTCCCTAATAGGGAGAAGGTTATTGCTATGAGAGATGACTTGTATCATATGATTTAGATAGTTGAGTCATACAACCCATATGACATTATTATTTAAGAGTTTTTTTATTCTTCTCTTTCTCATAGTGTCACAAGTAATGTGAAGTATAAACACATTCATAAAAATGTCTCCACCACTTTAATGAAGACCATGTTTCCATTTTATATAGGTAAGCCTTGGGTTAGAGGTTACTCAGTAACAAAGTTCATAGATCATCTTGTTGCACCATTTATGTATCCATACTGGCTAGTTGCACATCATAGATGACCACAAAAGAATGGGTTTCCTCTCTAATTCTACAAATAATTATTTATAAAAATTCGTTTACAATATGATGTAGATTATACAGATTTTCTAGGTAATGTTGGGTAGGGCCTCGATAGGTTTGGACCTGCGAACACCCCTATGCTTGCTAATAAGCACACATTGGTGGATCCAAACCCTTTGATTATGCTAAAAGTTCTAGAGATGACTATTGTGGGTTTCAGTTCTCTAAATAATATAGTTAGGACTCAGATTTATTCTAGCATCACCATAGCTACAAGAGATGTCATTTGATTGATATTGCAGATATATGTTATAGTCTCATGGCACCATTCTGATAGATGCATCCTTCTGCATAGGAGTTGATGATCCATATGGGATAGCAGACATACCTTCTCCACTAGAGGTTTCTACTATATTAGATGTAGATGCATTACATTGTACAATGTCATATTTAGCTAGTGATCTTCCTAGTTCATATCAAGCCTTATCGATAGTCATAAGGATTCCTCTTAGTGACATTAGTGGACACATTGGCCACATTCTCTCATATACAGCAAGATAACAGAGGTCATAGAGAAAGGAGGATATTCTTGCACCATCTTGATCATTTTCTCCTACTTAGGCCCCTACTATAATGCCTACCCCAAATTTACTTTTTAGGTTGTATTGTTGAATTATTTTAGGCTAGTTTGATGAGTATGTCTTATAATTAAGGATACTTGGTTACCAAATTTTATTAGATGTTATTTCATACTTAGTTAAAATATGTGATGATTTACTTAGTTATTTCATGTGTTTAGGATTATTTCTATGATGATGCATGCATGTTCATACAATGATGTCATTTATCTCATGAAGATATTTAGATGTGTGATTTATATGTAGTTCTATGGTTACCCCATACTTGCATGTGTATGGTGTAGGTGTAGGTTTCAATTTATGTTTGACATTTCTGATGTGGTTGAGGGAGGAAGTCATAGTCAACTTCTAGTCAAGACCTACGTGATGCACCACTCCTCATCATTTCATGTTTAGTTTATATTATATGTGTATGTACATGCTCAAACTTTATGTAGATTGTAGGTACTAGGTATCGACTTCCCTAAATTGCAAAGATCAGTGTGCCCTATCACAATATCTCAATGGTAAATGAGGGGAGATCATTCTTGAGTCCAAATCTTAACCCCAAGCATGTATGTGAGTTATTTACCCTTCTAAATTTGTCAAGTGATGTGAATTTGTGATTTTCACCCTTGAGTTTGATCTAGTATTGTGTTCTTTATTATTGGTTTTTGTATTTAGTTTTGTCAGTCTGTAGTGACTTTTAGTTATAATTAAATTAAATTAAAAGATAATTTAATGAAATTTTTATAAAGAAAATTAAATATTTAATTATATCTAATTAATTAAGAAATTAATTAAATAAAAGATTTAAAATTAAAGATATAATTAAAGTTCTATTATTGGAATAATTATATTTATTTAATTTAATAATAATTTATTTAGGAGTTTATTTTTATAATAAACTCTAAATATTATTATTAGTTAAATTAATAAATATTATATTAAAGACTATTGATCTCATATTGTTTTTTAGAAGTGAGTATCAACACACTTAATTTATTTATTAGTTCATGTTGAACTAGTAGTACATGCCAAGCACAACATGTATATATTATAGTGAGTTTCGAGCCATTCATGTGTTAAGTCACTCAAGTGCCAAGCAGATAGTATATGCCAAGTGTCATGGGAGCTGAGTAAATAGTGGATGTTGAGAAATATAGGTGTCGAGTCACAACAAAGAGATTAGTGTATGCCGAGCATCAGAGACTTTAGATGTCAAGTAAGACAATTTTAACATTTTTTTGTAAATGCACAAACAACTATGTAAACCATTTTTGATCCAACTCAAGATTGAATTTTGATATTTTGGAGATAAGGACGAATATCAAGTTGGATTTCCTATGCAATTACATTCAACCAATCAAAAAATGGGAAGGATTAAGTAGGAAAATGGATGAATCTTAGTCATAGATTCATATCTATCCCTAAGTCACTAAGTCTTCTTAAGGAGGACAAATAGTAAACTCTTTATAGAGATAAAGAAAGGAGTGTGTGTAAGGAATTGAAGGAGTGAAGAGAGAAGTTTGCATGCGCAAATAGAGAATTCATGGTGGCTTAGAAGTTATGAAGTTAAACAACACTATAGAATCAATTAGAGTAGAATAATTGAAAGGAAAAGGATATAACAAAGAGACATTTGATCAAGAAGGATTAAGAAGACATCAATTTAGAGGTTATTTTTTATCAAGCAAGCAAGTGCTAACCACATGATCAAAGCTAAGACATTATAATAGGTGATTTCAGTCAAAATCTCTTAACATTGCAGTCCTAACTAGCTATATGAAATCCTCTAACAAGGTGCTTACTTAATTGTAAGTTAAAGTCCTTTAACCAACCACACTTCTAATAGGGTGTTGAAATCCTCTAACAATGTGAGACCTAATAGTCTTTGTAAGCCTTTAATAGGGAAGACCTTACATAGGGTAGATCATGTTTCATGGTCAAAACATTGTAACCTTCATTGGATACACTTTATTACTGTAGTAGTGAAGATTTGTGGGTGTCATCCCCGCCCCAGTTTTACCTTCTCATTGGAGGGTTTTTGGGTAATCGTATTTGGTGTCATATGTGTATTATTGCTTATATGTTCATATGATTTATATGTACATGCTTTACATGTTATTTCAATTCACTCATTGAATGTATGAGATGGATGTACGATGAAAGATTTATGGGTCCAAGTTTAAACTAATGATTCACCTCCCCCCCCGTCCCCACCTCAAAAGTTTACCTTTCCTATTGTAATTCCAAAAATTTGTATTAGAGATATTTTCTCTAAAAGGGAAGCTTCACAACTTTGAGGAAAGATCTTGAAATGGAAGTCTACAAGTTGGGAAAGACTATTGAGAATCAAGAAACGGAAATACAACTCATTCTACATCAACTGGATGAAGCAGTTGTAGATCTAATGAAAAAGAATAGAGCCCAAGTTCAAGAAATCAAAAATCTCAAGTTAGAGCAAGAATCACAAGCTATACTACTATGTGAGGTGTTTAAACAAAAGAAGAAAGCCATAGAAGAAAAAGCCATGATTGAAGAAGATGAAAGAATTTTGGCTAATAGACTAGAAGATAAATCATCAAAGCTAACCAAGATTTTGAAATTGCAATTGGATACTCTAAGTCAAGTGATGAATACCAACTATGAATTGAATGTCAAGAACATTGAGATAACTACATTGAAGTTGTAGAATGAAAAATTGTAGAGTGACCTAAAGAGAGAAAAGGAATTTTCTGAAAGTTTCAACAAGCCAAATGAAGCCATCAAATACTTTGAGAAACTATTGAGATCCCCTGGATCCAATAATTATACATCTGGACTGGGATACATAAGCACTAAAGTAAGAGAATTGTCCAAAAGTGCAGAAGAAAAGAACAAAAAAGGTAAGAACTCAAAACCTACTTGTCATAATTGTTGTAAGAAAGGGCATACTACTAATGTGTGTAGGAGCAAGACTATAAATCAGAATGTCAAGCCTAGAAGCATGGTTCATTGCCATAAGTGCAACAAGCAAGGTCATCAAGCACATGAATGTATAACCAAGACCATGCAGACACAAAGATTTGAAGGATATTGTTACAACTATCAAAAGTATGGACATAGTGCTTTTGAATGCATATCCAAACCCATGTGGTCATGAAATAGGCAAGCAAGGGTAAGAAATAATGGAAATTTTATAACTAGGATTATAATAAAAGATATATCTATCATTATTGTTAAGAATATGGACATATTCCTAAGAATTGTATTAGGACACACTTTAGAGGGAACTACTAAAGGTGGTTAAGTCAAACCACATGTTTTAGTTGTTTGAAGATTGGTCACATCAGTAGGTATTGTCCAACTAGGTCAAAAGCACCAAGTTGTGAATTTGATAAAGGTGAAGGCAAGGCAGATGTTGAACACATCAAAGATGAGATGAATAAGACATGGAAAAAGAAAGATGATTGTAGTACATCAAATGAAGAAGGGATCACTTCAACCAATGGGTCAAGTATCACACTTCATTAAACTAGGCAATCAAGAGACATGTAGTACTAATACGTAAAGGTTATATCATACATCAATTCCAAAATGACTTAGCACTAAAAAGATTGCATTAGCATGAAAAAATATTCAAAAAAAAATTATAAATAAAAGCCTAGTTGATGCTAAACTCATAGTGGTTATTGAGTGATTGAAATGCTAATGGATGCCGAGTGAGCCTAAAATTAGTTGATGCTAAGCTTATAATTGTGTAAGTACTCAGCATTAATTACAAGGTTTTCAAAGGGTATTTGATTGATTTTACCTCATGTGTCATTATTTCAAATTTGAGAAAGAGTGAGTAGGGTAGAAGGAAATTTGGAAATCCATTCCAAGTAGTTGTGGAGGATTTGAGTAGAAATTCTTCACCATTTCATCAGATTTCACAAGGTATTTATCAATATTCAAGCTATGCAATTTAAATTTCATAAACCCTAGTTTTACATTATGGCATCAAGTTCAAAGAATATAAAGAGGAAGGAAGTTTTGAATGTTCAGTTAGTGAGTAATGAGGTTAAGAAACCCATTTTCAAAGCTATTGCTAATATTGCATACAAGCAAGATCCTTCTGGTGCATTATCAATGATTCCACTAAATGTGATAATGGTGCAAGATGTAAAAAGATGATACAACTGTAAGGTAAGAAGCATTGGTGATATGGAGATTACGGAAGCATCAAATAAACTCTGTGATAATGGTGTTTTGAAGGAAGAATTCAAAATTTTTAAGAGAAAGGGATTAACACAAGCCCTAGATTTTCCAAATGTATTCAAGATAGAGTGGATTAGGATAGTGCTTAACCAAATTCATGATGGTTCATTATGGATGGACAATGGACCTATAAAAATTACTAATAGAATAATCTGTAGGGTTACTAGTTACTTAACCCTGTATCATCCTAAGACATTGACAATTGATTTGAAGGAAGTGATCGAGAAGAATACTAGAGCTTTTCGGAACAAGAGAGACATGACAATTGATAAAATTACTGATCCTCTAATAAACTATGATGTCAGGGTGATCTCACACAAGTTTTACCAATCTAGTAGATTGAATAGTGTGTCATGTATAGCTTTGGATGTGGGATACAAAATTGTAAAGAAAGATTGCACATATGATCTAGCAGAGCTACAATTGAAACAATTGATGGAGAACCTTGGAGCAATCTAAAAGAAAAAGAGTGCACAATACAAATTTGGTTCCATATTGATTTGTATATTCTTTTATGTGAAAAACACATTTACCTCATTTGGCATTGTGGGATGGAAAACCAATAGATTAGTAGTAGTACATATTAGTGAGTACACTATGCAATTAGGAGAGAATTTGGAATATTTGATGAGAAGTTATTTTGAAGACTTGAAGAAATCAATGAAGGAAAGATTGAGAATACCAGTATCTTTAGTTGAGAAAAAATATGATGATGAATTTTTTCTTGAGGATGTTGATTACACATTTGTACAAGCTACTACACCAAGGGTCATATGGTTGAGACCCTTAGGTTATGAAATTAATGTAGATGAAGCCTCTACAGCTAAAACATCTTTACTGGAAAAAGAGGTAGATAAATTTGCAAAGGTATTTGGAAATTATGAGATGGTAAAGTCCAAAATTACCATGGAATTAAAGACTTCCTTTGTCATAAAGAAAAAGGAGAAGATAGTGAAGAAACAAAAAGCTATGTTTGGAGAGGGTGATGAGGAGGAAGAAGAAGAGGATGAAGAGGAAGAAGAAACCCAAGCACAAGCACCACTTGAATTAACTTAGGGTATGGGAGAAGACCAAGAAGAGGCAGAGACTAAAGGTGTTGAGGGACAAGAAGTTAAGAAAGCACCTACTCCTGTTGAGCCAAAGAAGAGGAATGCTAAGACTCAACAAGTGACTAAAGCTAAGAAGGTAGCTAAGTCGAGTTAGCCCAAGCCTATTACACCTACTACTAGAGCTAGTACACATACAATAGCCCAAAAGGCCAAGAAAAAGACAAAACAAGTATAACAAGGAGACCAAGAGTAGAAGAGGCCAAGAAGAAAGTATGTTGTGCAAGCAGATTCTAATGAGGAGAAAATAGAGTCACATGAAAATAACCAATTTAAGGTTGTGAGTCACAATCCTTTGTCAAATCTTGAAAATTTATGTTAAAATGTTAAGAATAGTGTGGACCTATTAGGATTTACACACGTAGATTTTGATCATTTGGGTAAAGTAGAGAAAAATCAAGTGGAGGAGGCCATTTATGTCATGATGGAAAAATTTAGGACAACTCCACTAGAGATTATGAACTCAATGCCAAAGAGTCTATATGACAGAGTTGAGCAAAAATGGAATTATTGTCTAGATTTGGAGAAAAAAATTAGAGAAACATATTTAGCCCAAGTGATGCCTAAACTAACTAAGGCATAGATTACTAAGGCCATAAAGAAATATGCAGTTAGGTTCATACCTAAATACATAGCCTTCAATATCTTACAAAACAATATTGAAGATGTTGTTAAAATGTCCACACAAATGTAGAAACTCACTTATGGGTTGACTATAGTTAAGGAAAGGGAACAAGCACCCATTAAAGTGAAAGATGATGAACAAGATGACAAAAAAGTTGAAACTATTGAAGGAGGAACAAATATGACAATAGATGACAAAGCAATAGATGACTATAGAGAAGAGCATAATGGAAACACAAGTTGCTACTATAGAAATAGGTCAAATGGACTTATCTGCACCTACAGGACAAGGACAAGGTGCAAGTGAAGTCATTGTGGCAAAATAGAGTAAGCATGAAGAGAGTGAGATGACACCACAATTAAAGGAGTAAATTTCCATCCAAGTTTTGGTAACCTTACCAGTATCTAGCACTCCATCAAGTCATACTCTTCAAAAGTTGAACACAGATGCTACACCACTATAGATCTTAGTGCTAAACCTGAGTTCATCAAAGGTTGAAGAAGTAATTCAATATGGAGATGTGAGCCTTGATGAAGAGATCATTTTACCTAAGTGTGATTATGATACCATGACTATAGAACAAATGTACATATCGTAGCAAGCCTTAGAAAGGAAAAAGCGTTAGGAAATGTTTAGAGGGAAGCATAGGCAAAAGTAGGCACTACAAGATATTAAAGACATCTTTTTAGATGCATTTAGTTTTCCAAATATGGATGAGGCCAAGCCACTAATGGAACAATTGAAAGATATAGTGGAAAGGGTCACTAATGAAGACCTGGATACTAATGCTAAATTGTTAGAATGGTTAGAAAGGAAGTTCCAAAACAAAGTGAATGAGAAAATATTAGGTGATATAGCACTAACACAAGGTGCATTGGCAACTAAGGTTGAAGATGTGTAGAAGGTACTTGAGAACATATTCTCATTATACACTAAATTATGCAATCCATCACTCTTCACCCAAGAGGCCAAAAGTCACATTCTAATTCTAGATATCCTAATTACTACATTAGGAGAAAAACTACCAATGAATCTAGCTTAGAGTGAGAAGCATTTTAGGACATTGCTTAAAACATAGAGTCAATTAGTTGTATTGACTATAGATGAGGACAACATAAGGGCCAAACTAGCTAGCATCCAAGCAACTCTCACCCTCCATATAGATATTTTGCACAAGGAGCTAGGCTATGACAAAACCTTAATGAAGAAAGACCCAAATATTTCTACCTTAGATGGTCTAGTCCACCTTGCTATCGAGCTAGCAATCCAAATCAAGTCATTAGATGTAGCATGTGAGAACTAGGATGCAGCTCTTAAGATGATATTGGATGTCCATAAATCTTTTTTGGACAAACATAAAATAAGTGTATAGCCCATTTGACATAAGTGTCAAAAAAGGGGAGGATAAGATAAAGGGGGAGATATATTTTTGGGGGATAAATAGAGAAAAATAAGAGATATTACTCTTGGGAGAAATAAAGCAAGAATTAGCTAAGGAAGAGCAAGTAAGGATCAAATGAAAGAGTATCAGCAAAACAATAAGAAGTCAAAGTATATCAATATTGACACATTTACTCAGCAAGAGCACAAGATTTTGGATATAGAATAGACATATCAACTTAAGGGGAGTTGTCAAATTTTAAGGTATCTAAGTGATTACAAAATTTTGAAATTTTGAAGTTTTTTATATAAGTCGAGTTAAGAAATCTTATGCTCATGAGATCAAGGATGATAATGTACACTCAAGTGTTTTTGGCACTCATGTCAAAGGGGAGATTGTTGATCTAAGATTGGATTATGTAAATCAGTTTCTAGATTAGATTGTGTGGAGATGGTAAAAATCTCCACACAATCTAATCCAAAAATTGATTTACATAACTATGATGGATTGTGGAAATCTGATCGCATTAATAAGATTGGATTGACAAGTGAGTATCAACACACTTAAGTTATTTATTAGTTTATGTTGAACTAGTAGTACATGTCGAGCACAACATGTATGTATTAGACCATGTTGAGTCATAGTCAGTGTCAAGCCACTCATGTGCTGGGTCACTCAAGTGCCGAGCAAATAGTATATGATGAGTGATAGTGGATGTTGAGAAATATAGATGTTGAGTCATAAAAAATGGATTAGTCTATGACGAGCATCAAAGACTTGAGATGCCGAGTAAGATAGTTTTGACAATTTTTTTTTAAAATTCACAAACAACTATTTAGACTATTTTTGAGTTGAATTAATATTGAATTTCAATATTTTAGAGATAAGGATGAATCTCAAGTTGGATTCCCTATGCAATTACATGTAGCCAATTAGAAAATGGGAAGGATTAAGCAAAAAAATGGATGAATCTCATCCATAGATTCATATCTAACCCTAAGTCACTAAGTCTTCTTAAGGGGGACAAACACTAAACTCTTTATAGAGATAGAGAAAGAAGAGAGCATATGTATAAGGAATTGAAGGAGCAAAGAGAGAATTTTGCATGCACAAATAGAACATTCATGGTGGCTTAGAAGTTATAAAGTGAAACAACATTGCATAATTAGTTATAGCAAAACAAAGGATGAAGGATCAAGAAGACATCAGTTTAGAGGTGATCTGTTATCAAGAAAACAAGTGCTAACTACATGATCAAAGTTGAGACATTATAATAGGTGATTAAAGTCAAAATCTCTTAACATAGCAGTCCTAAAAAGTTGTATGAAATCCTCTAACAATGTGCTTACTTAATTGTAAGTTAAAGTTCTTTAACTAGGCACACTTCTAAAACCATGTTGAAATCCTCTAATAAGGTGAGACCTAACAATCTTTGTAAGCTTTTAACAGGGTAGACCTTTCATAGGGTAGATCATGTTTCATAGTCAAAAATTTTGTAACCTTCATTGGATACACTTTATTATTGCAGTAGTGAAGATTTGTGGCTATCATCCCCACCCCAATTTTACCTTCTCATTGGAGGGTTTCTAGGTAATCATATTTGGTGTCATATGTCTATGATTTCTTATGTGTTTACATGATTTAGACGTACATGCTTTATATGTTATTTTAGTTTACTCATTGAATATATGAGATGGATGTGTGGTGAAAATTTATGGGTCCAAGTTTAAACTACTAATTCAACACCCCCCCCCCCCCCCCTCTCCCAAAAGTTTACGTTTCCTATTGTAATTCCAATAAAGACATCAAGTAATTTAAGAAGAGAGAGAAAGGAATTGATTTAATAAAGTATATTTTAATTAAACTGCAAAAGTTTGTCCATGAAATTCAAATAATAAAAATAATAAAGGAAAAGGTTTTGTGTTATTGCAAGGCAAAAGCACGAACTTGTGTCACCCTTTTACAAAGCGAAAGACTAACAAAAGTATAATTATTCACCTTCAATGACATAAGACTGGTATTATTATTTAGAATTGGAAAAGGAAGTAAAGTAATGAAATGTGTAGAAATGGAAAGAATTTAGGATTATAATTTTTAATAATTATTTGGAATAAGAATTGATATATTTTCCTATTTTTTAAAGATAACTTTTTAGTTGCTAAAAAATGCTAAAAATTATTGGTCTAGTTCCCACCACAAAACTATATGGGAACAACCTTATTTTCCTTTGATCTTAGATTATGTTATAGATAACATATGTAGCTAGAACAATCAAAAATAAAATTTGGCTTTAGAGCTATATTTTTTCTTTTATAACGATTCAAATTTTAACTCAGGTGAAATCAATAATTTTCATATTCCACCACATTTTTCAAAATAAATTTATTCCAAAAGAGAAACCATAAATTTTTGAAGAGGACTTTCTCATCTAGAACGTCCTATAATTCATTAAAAAAAAATGATATGATTTAACATTTTTTTCCTTCTCAGAATTGACATCTCCTTGAGTGTTAAAATGTGTACTTGTAGAATTTTTTCATTATAATATAGTATATCTAATTTGAACTCTATATGAGAAAATTCTTGACTTTGAGCTCTACAAAAGGGTGTTTATATATTACTAAAAAGATATCATAAATATTAGTAAGAGTTATTGAAAAGTCAGTTTTCTAAAATAATTTAATTTCTTTAGTAATTAGAAACAAATGAGTATAAAACATGCATTTAATAGACATTTCCAAATGGAAAAGTGTGAGACTATGTAAAAATTAGCTAGAATAAATTTATCAAGATCATATGTTTGAAAAATCATTATTTTTAGATAGAAACACACATATTTAATTGTTCTGATAAGCCAACCTAAAAGGGTGACACAACTTTTTACTTTTACCCTACCAGAAAAAAATCAAAGACCTAATTGGAGAAAGCTCTTTTTCAAGAAATTAGAGCTCATTTCTCCATGCACAGGTTTGGAGGAGCCAATTCCTAAGAAGAGGGTTTTGGAAGAAAGCATAATCACTTGTGAGTTTTGTGCATTCGATTGTTTAGCATTAGATCCAGGTAGGATCTTATGGGTTTTACGCAGTAGTTTCATTCTTTTGAATTCTATTTCTTCTCTGTGTTTGTTGTGGATCTCTATTCGGGATTCAAATTGGGTTAAAACCCTTGTTTGATTTTGTAATGTTTTTTGTTACAAAAATGTTTGTAAAAAATTTGAGAGTGGAAACCCTCGTTTGATAAATTTTGGGACTTGTATTTGGATTGTTAAAATTTAGGATAGGGGTTCTATAAAGAGAAACTAGCTCTAATTCCTAAATTTAACTATTTAAATTTTGTTGCCCTATCAGATCTAGATTGGAAAATATTATATATATATATATATATATATATATATATATATATATATATATATATATATATATATATATATATATATATATATATATATATATATGTGTGTGTGTGTGTGTGTGTGTGTGTGTATGTATGTATGTATGTATGTATGTATGTATGTATGTATGTATGTATTAGGTAGGTAGGTAGGTAGGGAGGCAGGCAGGCAGGCAGGTAGCACAGTAATTTATAATTACTGTGATAATTTAAAAAATATAAATTTATAAAAAATTTGATTAAGAAATTCCATTTTAATGGGGAGAGTTGGAAATGATTTCCTTTTATATATTAAAAAAAAATTAATAAGAAGAAAAACATGGAGATAGGCCACCACCCCCACCTCCCCTCCTTTTTCACGTTGATAATTCTCATTTAAGGGACTACATGTGGTAGTCCTGCTGCATTAGCAAGGTTGAGCACAATAGAAAAACAACGAGCTATAAAACATTTTTAAAAATGGTAAGTTGTTTTTAATTAATTTTTTTATTAATTTTATTGTTAATTTATTATTAAATACTTTGTTTAAAATCAAATATTATTAATAGATTTTTAATAGATTTTATTATATTATCAAATTTAGAAAGTGTTGTTATTAAGAAATTAGTATTATTTTTATTTATAATTTTATAAGTTATTATTTTAATAATTTAATAATTATTATTTAATTTTGATAATTATTATTAATTATTTGGTTATAAGGTTATCCTTAAATTTTGAAAAATATAATGATATTTTTAATTAGAGTATTTTAATGAATATTGGTGCTATCAAACTGATAGGTTCTTTTTTTATAATGGATTTTTTACTTAAACAACTTTTAATAGATTATTGAGTCTCTTGAGGTTCTTGTAGGCTCAAAGACTTTGTCAGACATGACATTATGAAAACGATAAATTAAAAACCCTAATTGTATATTGAACCTTTGTGTTTTGAAATCAAATGAACTATGAAAAATGGTTGTTAAATTATGATGAGATGTATGTTGTGATTCATGTTGGGTTTTAGGTTTTATCATATTACTTTGACCAATCATGATGTTTAATAGAGGCTTGGGGTTTTTTGTTCTATAATGATGTTTTGGTTAGTATTTGGTCACATTCTTCTATCTCTAAACATTTTCATATAGTCATACATTTCTACGATGATTTTTGATGCTTTCGAGTTACTTGTATAGGACTGGGGTGACTGCTGTGATTTTCCTTGTGTAACCTTTGAATTTAGATCAGTTGTCTTTTGATGCTTTCTAGTTGTTTGTATAGGGTTGGGGTGATTATTGTGAATTTTTTTAGGTGCTTTCTAGTTTCTTGCAAAGGACTGAGTTGAATAGTGTGTTTTATCTATAGGTGCTTCTAGATGCTTGTAATTCTTGAGGTGAAACTTGTGATTCTATGAGTTATACTTTAATGAGCCTAGGGTAGGTAATCTATGTGTACATTAGGAAGTAGCTTGCAATGGAGGGCAAAGCCCTAAAGAGGTTTCCAAGGTAACCCATTGTAATTTTTTTTAATAAGTGATAACATTTCATTAAATGGGTTTTTAAATGAATTAATAAGAGCTTGTGTTTTTCCTTGCCCATGCTTTGAGTGCTAGTACAGGCTAGGATGGGAGTAGAGAGTTTGTTTGATTGTGACCTTTCTTTGTTAGTATGCATTGTTTGTATGAAAGGATACTAGTGCCACAGAGAGATACTATGATGTAGCACACTGATCTCAATTTGCAGAGAACTTAATAACTCATGATAAAACCCAATATAGATTCAAACTCTAAATTGTTCATTACCAAAAATTTCTTCTTCATGGATCTCTACCTCCATCAAATAACAACTAACTCCAAAAAGAAAAAGCAAGAAATTTCTAAATTTGGCAAATTGTAACAATTGGAAAAATATGCCATTTTTGGTAACTTCTAAAAAAACCTCCAAAAGAAAATTTGAAGTTTACTATATCTACCCTTTGAACCATAAATACAAATTTGCCAACTAATCCCCAAAATTTAGAAAGAAATTTCAAAGTTATTACAAAGCTTAAAAAAGCAAAAAAACACCTAAGATATTTTTTAAATGAAATTTAGAGGTTAAGATCAAATTTTTGGCTCTTGAAAAATAAATCAAAATGGCCCCAATAGAGCTAGCTGAGTTTGAATCCACCTCAACTATAGATTTTGAATAAAACCCAAAAAAATCTAAGAAAACTCAAATTTGAGTCAAAAGTTACAACTCTTCAAACTCCCTGCATCATTCTCCACTTCTTGAAAGAAACACTACTCCTGCAAGTGACTATTAGTGAAGTGGTGCAACTTGGAAGGATCTAACTACAACATTGCCCACTCAGATAGCCATGTTTTTTCCATGTCTGGTAAGGCATCCCACTATACTAAATAGCGATTGTATTGATCGTGCCTTGTGGAAGTAGATTGTTTGTCAAGAATTTGGGCAATTGTATTTTGTTTCTTATTTGGAAGGTGATTTTACCACTCAACTTCCTTTCCATCAGCTACCTCTAGAACATTCCATGAAACTTATGCAAGTTGGCAACATTAAACATAGGAGAGATGTCTAGATTATCAGGTAAGTTAACTTCATAATTTAACTTCATAATCATTATCATTAATTTTCTTAAGGATTTTGCAAAGCCCAATCTTTTTGTATTTTAGTTTGTGATATGTGCTAGTAGAAAACCACTCACGGTGTAAGTAAACCATGACCAAGTCACCTTCAGTATATGTTTGGTGTCTTCTCAATAGCATTTTCAAGAATCTTGTAGTTGTCATTGCTAAGTTGTTACTTGTGTTGGACATCTTGTTTGAGTTGTTGAAGGTGTTTAGCAAAGGTCACTCCATCATCACTAATCTGCAAGAATCTTGTAGCTCTCATTGCTAAGTTGTTACTTGTGTCTAACATCTTGCTGGAGTTGTTGAAGGTGTTTAACAAAGGTTACTCCATCATCACTAATCCTATCACCCAAAGGTAGAGATATGAGATCTAGAACACTTGAAGGATTGTACCATAAAAATTTTGGAAAGGAGATTTTATAATCAAATTCTGCTTGGGGTAATGCCAAGTCCCACTATTTGGGCTTCTCACCAACAATGAATCGTAACAGATTCCCCAAACTCCAATTGACTACCTCCATTTATTCATTGGTTTGAGGGTGGTAGGCACTGCTAAACTACAGCTTGGTCCCCAATTTCCTCCATAAAGTCCTCTAGAAATGACTCAAGAACTTCGTATCATAGTCAGAAGTAATGGTTTTGGGTAGACCATGTAAGTGAACTTTTGAGAAGAACAATTCAATGATCCTAGTGGCATCATTAGTCTTTTTTATAGGAAATAAAGTGAGCCATTTTCAAAAACTGATTAACACTGACAAAAATAGATTCATTACCTCACTGAGTGTGTGGAAAACCCAATACAAAATCCATACTCAATTCAGTCCATTGTTCAATGAACTAGAAATGGCATGTATAAACCTATATTATGCGAATGTCCCTTAGCTATTTAATAGATTTTGCACCTTGCCACATAATTAGTAATGTCTCTCTTGATCTTCAACCAATAAAATTTATTTTCCATCGAGTGTATTGTTTTTTCCTTTTTGAGGTTTCTAGCCATCCCTCCACTGTGGAATTCCCAAATAATATTTTCTCGCATAGAGCCAGTTAGTATGCATAGTTGTCTTCCCTTGAAGAGGTAACCATCCTATAGAAAATAATCACCTTTGACATGAGACATCCTACCAATGCTCAAACCATTCAACTATTCCACAATTTCCCAAAAATCATCATCAGTAGCATATAATGTTTTAATAGTATCAAATCCAATGACTTTAGTTTCCATTGTGGTTAATAGAGAAGTATGCCTACTCAAGGCATCAGAAACCTGATTTTGTTTCCTAGATTTATGCTTCAAAACAATGGTGTATCCCTATAAGAAAGAGACCCACTTGGCATGTCGTTATTCAACTTCTTTTAGGTGTTGATGTATTTTAGAGTAAGGTGATCAATAAATAGCACAAACTCTTGTGGTACTAAGTAGTGTCTTCATGACGTAATGCTTAAACAATGGCATAGAATTCCAGATCATAGGTGGAGTAATTTTTCCTTGTATCATTGAGTATTTCACTAAAAATAGCTATAGGTTTACCTGCTTGACTAAGACCAACACCTATTCTAATATGGGAGGCATCACACTCTACTTCAAAAACTTTGTCAAAACTTAGAAGTGCAAGTATATTAGTTGTAGTTACCTTCTCCTTCAAAAACTTGAAACTTTCTTCGGCATCTTCTGTCTAGGAAAAATCCCTTCCCTTTGTGCAATTTGTTACAGGTGTTACAATGCTACTAAAATTCCTAATAAAATTTTGATAGAAAGTGGCTAACCCATGGAAACTCCTTACCTCTATTATGTTTGTAGGAGTAGGCCATTTGAGAATCACTATAATCTTCTCTAGGTCCATTTGAATACCATCTCTAGAAATCACAAATCCTAAAAATGTTAAGCTAGTCTACATGAATCTTCACTTCTTTAAGTTTGCATAGAGTCTCTCTACTCTTAGTGCAACCAAGATAACTTTGAGGTGTTGTAAATGTTCTTCTTTATTCTTGCTAAAAATCAAGATGTCACCAAAATAAAAAACAACAAACTTACCAATATAAGGTCATAGTACAACATTCATCAATCACATGAATGTGCTTGGTACATTAGAAAGTCTAAATGACATAACTTTCCATTCATACAAATCATCCTTTTTTTTGAGAGCTATCTTCCATTCATCCCCTTCTCAAATACGAATCTGGTGATGACCACTTTGAAGATCAACTTGTTGAAGTACTTGGCACCCACCAATTCATCCATCGTGTCCTCGATACAAGGAATAGGAAATCGGTACTTAATGGTAATCTTATTAATTTCTCTACTGTTAGTGTACATCCTCCATGTACCATCTTTTTTTGGATTCAAAAATGCTAGTACTATGCATGGGCTCATGCTTTCTCAACCAAACCCTTTTGTAGGAGTTTTGTGACCTATTTATTTAGCTCTACATGTTGGGTTGGATTCATTTGATAGGCTTCTTGATTAGGTAGGGTGGCTCCAGGGATAAGATTAATGTGGTTTTGGATGTCCTTCTTTGGTGGTAGGCCATCTTGTAATTCATCAAGCACAACATTAGAAAATTCCTCTAATGCCTTCATTGCATCATATGGTATTGGGTTCTCACTCTTCCTTTCATCCTTAAGTTGTAATAGAACCACTTTTGAGCCATCCTTCCAGAATGGTATGTATTCTTCTTACTATCATGTCTGACCTTCATGTCATACTACCATGGTCTCCCCAATAATATATGATAAGCATCAATAGGGATAACATCACACCATATCCCATCCTTATAGAACTTTCCTATGGTAAACCTTGCTAAACATCTTTTACGAATAGTGACTTCATGTCCTTTCTTAAACCATGCAATACAATAGTGATGAGGGCACTTTTCACATTGTAAACCTAGTTTCTCTACCATTTCTCTAGACACCATATTCTCACAACTACCCCCATCAATAATAACTTGACATACTTTCCACCTCAATTGCACCTCATTCTGAAAATGTTAAGTCACAGCCATGAATTCTTAGAGTTATTTCCAAGAGTTTTGTCCTTCTCTAGGATGAACATTGATATCCTCATCATGAGATTTTCTCCTACATCAGGTAAGATTTCTTTCTCCTATTCTTCTATCTACATTAGGTTCACTCTAGTTTGTCCTCCTTACATTCTTTCTAGCATGTTATAGTTTGAGCATTATAAAGCCCTGTCCTTTCTTCTTGCATCTGAAGAAAACAAAAGGCCTTTTTTGATTTTCCCATCCTCTTCTACTACCATAGCCTCATCCTCTTATAAAACCCTTTCCTCTTTCTGGGTTTTGAGGTTCTTTTCAGGTATCTATTGCTTTATCAAATCCCAAGGATGAGTCTCCTTGACCATAACTAGAACTTCCTCGAAAAGGATTTGATGCACCTCTTCATCCTCCTCTATTCCTCTAGTTATATTGTCTATTTTGTTTCTCTTTAGCCTTTAGAGCCAACTAATAGGTATCTTCCATATTATTGACATGGTGCATTCTCAACTCATCTTAGATGGTGAATTTTAAACCATTTATATACCTAGCCACCATCTTCTCATCATCTTCTTAATGTTCTATAAACATGCATAGCTTATAGAATTCATTTTTGTATTCTTACACAAAAGATAAGTTTTACTTCAAATTTTGGAACCTACAAAAGAGAGTTTGAGAATAATCTATAAGCGAGAATTTCTCCCTCAATATTTTTTCCATGTTACTCCATGTCTTGATCTTGCCCTTTTTTTTCTTCACCTACTCCTTTTGGAGATTATCCCACTAGATCATGGCATGACCTTTTAATTTCATGCATGAAAACTTTATCTTCTTTTCCTCTGTCATAGGCTTCCAGTCAAAAAATTTAATCATCTCATTTAACGAATCTATCAATTATTTTTCTTTAAAGCTAATAGCATAGTCTAAGACTTCAATTTTGATACCGTCATTCTTTCCTTCTAAAGCCCTTAGGACTCTGTCTTCATCACTCATTTGTGCCAACACCTCAGCTTCATTTTCTACATTTCCCTCCATTTGATCACTCCTCCCTTCATCTGTTTCTTCCTCCAATACATTATAATTCCATCTTCTTTGATTATCAACTCTTTTAGTAAGCTCCTTAATCTGTCTTTACATGTCCATTATGATTCTTTGAAATTGGGCAACACCTCCTCTTCCTCTTCCTCTCCCAGCCATCTTGTGGCTCTGATACCAAATGATGTAGCACATTTATCTCAATTTACAAAGAACTTAATAACTCATGACAAAACCCAATATAGATTCAAACTCTAAATTTTTCATTACCAAAAATTGCTTCTACATGGATCTCTAAATCTATTAAATAACAACAAACTCCAAAAGGAAGAAATGGGAAATTTCTAAATTTGGCAAATTTTGACAATTGGAAAATAATGCCATTTTTGTAACTTCCAAAAAAACCTCTGAAAGAAAAGTCAAAGTTTACTTTATCACCTCTTTAAACCATAAAGGTTAATTGCCAACTAATCTTTGAAATTTAGAAAGAAATTTTGAAGTTATTACAAAGCAGAAAAAACAAAATAATACGTAAGATATTTTAAAACTAAAATTCAAAGTTCAAGATGGAATTTTTTGCTCTAGAAAAATAAATCAAAATGACCCCAACAAAGCTACTTAAGTTTGATTCCACCTCAAGTATAGATTTTGAAAAAATGAAGAAAAATCTAAGGAAACCCATATCTGAGTCATAAGTTACAACTCTCCAAACTACCTACATCATGGTAGGGGGTCAGAGTCCAAAGAGGTTGCTAGGGTAACCTTAGAGTTGGATCATGTGATGACACTTGCCTACTTACATACTAGATTTCCTACATGTTTTTGTTGTCTCTAGTATTAGATGATACTCATGTCTTGGTATCTTTGAGATAGTTTTCTTTCAGGCATTTCCTTGACCTAGATATTGGTTATAACTTTTGAGATTGATATTTGTATGGGACTTGAGTTTATCTCCTTGGCATAGTGGGAGTGAGCTAACAAGGTTCCATGAGGTTGGATGGTAGTGCATTTTTCTTATACCGTTAAGATCCAATTGTTGGATGTCATTGTTGCATGTACCTATGCAGTTGTTTCTTTCTTTCTAATCTTGTGTTTTATGTTGGACGGCAATACCTTGTTATAATGTATTTTATAATCAAAGATCTTATGAGATGATGTATTTTATTCATGATGAATATTCTTTGAGCTATTCATACCTTGTGACTTGTACAATGGATGATCATGCTTTCTAATTATTACCAAATGGCATCTTGTAATTGTATATTATTTAAATAGATTTGTACTTATGATTATTTATTGATGTCATTTTGTTATGCATCAGATTTAGTATTAATTAAACTTAAATATGATTCAACATCATGAAACACTTAAAAGATGTAACTTGTTTCATGGATTTTGTTTATGTATGTGAATATTACTTCCGCTATATTATATTTGTTTTGTTAAGTTATTATCTTTCAAAAAGTTTTTGACAAAATTAAGTTATTATCTTTAAAAAAGTGTTTGACAAAATTAGTGAAACTTTAGGTTAATTTATTTTGGGTTCCCTGGTGAGGCGTTACACCTACATCATGTCCTACAATGCCTACTCCTACTAAGCCCCTACAACACCTACATAACCCCCCAGTTATGTAGGCCCCTATAGTAAACCAATGTATATTTACCACTATGCATACAGATGAGACAATCAATGTAGACACTAACCCTACTATATAACTACACAATTCAAATATTAGGCAGATCCACAAAGAATTACATGTTGATATGATAGATATATCAATGAACTTAAATTTAATTTTTACTAGAATTTACAATTATAAGTTTACACATTCTTGAGTTTAAATACATATATAGAGACACATTAATTCTTGATTTGAAATCTAGGTTAAATATGTGTATGTATATAAATGTTCTATAGGGTCTTAGTGATAGTATATTATGTTTTGATAATCTTCATATGCTGATAGATCCTAAACAATATGAGTTAGAAGTATGTAATTTAAATATATTTGATATACATAAAATGTGTGTAATTTTATAACTCTATTTAAAACAAATTTAATTTTACATGTATGTGTGCATTTTTTCATTTGGCATAGAGTTCAGGTGCAGATCATAGAGCCTTTTGGGGTCATGGATTAGGAGGGAGACACAATTTATCTACATGTATATGTCGTACTTGAGTTATTTTAGATCTCTCTATTCCATTGATATGAAGACATTTTATATGTTATTTTGGATACTTTTGATATGAAGACATTATACGTGCTATTTTCGATGAATTTCATATGGAGACCTCCAAGTTTTATATTTTATGTGGATGCATTTTATATTGAGACATTTTATATCAGTACATTATTCTATAGAGACATTTCATTATATACATGTACATGTTAGTTCAAAGATGTGTTATTTTGTAGATGTATATTATGTTCATGGTTTATATTGACATTTATGTTCACATATTAAATGTTCATGTTGAATGTATGTATATTCAATATTCATATGTATATCCATGTTCATGTATATGCTATTGATGTTGATGTTGATGAACTCATAATTTAACTAAATCAAATATAATAAATTAAATGTCATCATCAAGTCACATTTCTTAAGGGGAGGACCTAAAACATACATAAGAATGTAGATTAAAGCATGTAAGCTAAAGAATAAATAGTTCATCTTGAAACAAATAGAAGTATTCAATCATCAAAGAACATGTACACAAGAACATACATCTAAGAACATAAAGAATACACTAAACAATACATATGATCATTTAATCACTAGAAATGATATATAACAACATACATTAAATAACATATAAATAACGTCTTTCAAAATACATAGATACATCAAACTAACTAATGCACACACAAAACATGTCTTAAGGGAATGTCTTAAGGGGAGGTCCTAAGGGGATGTCTTAAGGGGATGTCCTAAGGGTATTTCTTAAGGGGATTTCCTAAAACATACATAAGAATGTAGATCAAAGCATAGGATAAAGCATAAATAAAATCTTGAACATACATAAGAGCACATAATCTTGTGTTATAAGAACATACATAAGAACACATATAATCATAAATTATAATAACATATATAATCATACATTATAAGAACATATATTCATGTATAATAACATACAATCATACATAATCTAACATACATAAGAACATATAATCATCAAAGTGAAGTTTTTAAAAAAACTAAAAATACACTTTTGTAGATCGTGGAGTCCAATAATGGCTATATAAATTATATAGTGTTTTGAGTAGTTATAATGTGTTATAATTTTAAAATATTAGAAGTAGGTATTTTAAGATTTAGGAAGATGTCACTTCAAAAAAAGAAAATTAAAATAGTAAATCATGTTCAAAAAATTAAAATTTGATATGTGCCTCTAGAGGGGAGAGACCTCTTCAAGAATATATAATTTTTTTTTAAAAATATGTAGATTTGATAGAAAAAAATTGGCGGGAAAAATAAGTTGTCAATTTCAAATAAGTTTGACATTGAACACTTCAAATTGAAAACATATACATCAAAAATTAATTTTTTTTTGTCCATAAGCTATACATGTCAAATATAATATATTAAAAACTTAGAAAAAATTATGGACACTTGAATATATTTGTTTGGTAGGAATGAATCTCTATAATTTTAGTATTCAAAAAAAAAATTTTAAATGTACTTTAAAATTTAAAAAATACAACAATTCGTATCCAATTTTTGAAAAAAAAATTATAAACATAAACTTCATCCAATTATAGACATTTCATCAGTTTACATCATTCTAAAATTCTAAACAAAAATACCACTTTTACGTCATTAAAGTTGAATAGTTTAAGTTTTGAGATCCTTTTTCTTTATAAAAGGTGACATGGGTATGAATTTTTACCCAAATTCTAATAATTATCTACAATAAATTTTAAATTTTACAAAAAGAATCTTATTTTTATTAAAAAAATCTCATAACAAGTTTAGTCTATTCCAAAACTCTTATAATAAATAAAACTATTTAATTCTATTAATTTCTCTACTTATTAATTTTTTACTTAGTTTCTCTAAATTAGAGTATTATTATAAAAGAGAAGGACATATAACTAATTTATTAAAATCTATTTTTATTTTTATATTCATTTTAAATTAATACTATGTAAAAAATTAATACCAGTTAATGTATATATACATTAACTGGTTTAAGGTTTGACAAGTCATTTCAAAACTCACTATTCTGTAAGGCCTTTAATATTCTTAGATCATCTATGAACTTTGGCCATTACATAGTACTTTGTAAACAACCCATGAAAAATATATAAGAGTTGTGTTCCTTGTCTATAAATCTAATTATCAACTCTTTCACTACTAGAGTAATTACAATTACCATTGCAATTAGCACAGTAATTACAATTACCAATTTTCTTCATATTTGGTTTAGAGACCCCTTCATGATACCTCTTTTCATCACTACACCCTTGATGGTGAAATTTGTTACCTTCTTTATTCTTTGCCCTTTTTTTTTTCCTTTGAATGACTTCTTTTCTTTTGCCATCAAAGTTGAATCCACACTCTGAAATCTGTTGTCTACATGCTTCTTCCTTTCTTCTTCTTGTAGAAGATACTTGCCAAATTCTCAAAAGAAGGAGAATTTCCTATTGTAGCCAAACCAATAATAAATACTTGATAATCTTTCACCATTCTATTCAAAGTAACAGTAACTAAATCACTTTTTGAAACTGATTCACCAATGTCACCTAATTTATCCCTTAAACCCTTGATTCTGGATAAATAATGAATAATATTTTCATTTTCTTCCATTTTAATTGAAAGTAACTTGCTCTTTAAATACAAAATTATGTTTGAATTTGTAATCCCATACAAACCTTTTAAGGCATTCCAAGTACCACTAGAAGTAGTGATATCTCTTATATGATGGATGATAGAGTCTTTTATAGACATTCGTAAAAGAATCTTGGCTTTGCTTTCTCTTTTCTCCCAATCTTGAATAACAATTGGAGGTGTAGTAGGCTTAGTATCAAAATCATTTACAATGGTCTACACATTATATCCCTCCATTAGAGTATGCATCTTAATGTTCCAATTAAAATAATTGGAACCATCTAACTTATTTGACTCGGTTAGATAAGAATTAGATAAACTTGTCATTTTTGAAGTAACCAAAAAATAAAAAAAATAAAAATTTACTAGTCCTTTAACTCAAATCAGATTGTTGAACATATACTAGTTGCAAATTTTGAGCAAATCAACTCAAACATGGCACCTTCACAGCTGCTCTCCACTTCTAGAAGGCTGGAATAGACCTCTTTCTTTATGAACTTCTTTTACAACACTATCAACAAAGGCTGCATTAAGCACGAGACAACACAACAAGGCATTACAACATTTCATATGCTCTAATAGCAAATAAGACAATAGAATAACAAGAATACAAAGCATAAAACAGAGCAAATGAAGAGCTCATGATTTTGTCTATTGAGAACAAAATAAGCATTGCATATTTATACACAAACTACAACCAACTGATCTCTGGAAACAAACTCTACATCTAGATGTGACTAATTGACAGCAAACTAAACCTTAATAGTAGCAAACTACAACTGTTAACAGCAAACTAGAACTGTGAACAGACCACCAGTTCTTTACAAACTTCTATTAGAATTCAAACTATGACTCACTACTTGTTAATTTATTCCAACACAAAGGAAAACAAAAGATGGTAAGGTACATCAGTTGGAAACAGCAGGTTATAATGTTCACTTTTGAAACTATTCGCATTTCACTTGGACATTACGGCGTTTGAAAATTTTCCCGTAATGCCCATTTTCCTGAAGATCGTTGCGGCACCCTTCGGTACAGCCGATGACTTGAAGCTCCCCAAGACTGTTTAGGCGGTCCAATCCTTGCGGTATTCCTCCTAACCGCCCACAATTCGCCAGTCGAAAATGCTGTAGCATTGGCATGGCGTTCTCTTCCAGGCATGGAAATCTCTCGAGCTGACAGAAATCTTCAATAATCAGAGCCTCTAGTTTGGGGAACGACATAGGATTCCCAAAATCTGCAGGGAAATCGATGCACTTCTTGTTATGCATTAATATCAGTCGCCTTAAATTAGGAATTGTTTGCAGGGCTTGACAATTGTGAGAATCGTCTCCCTTCAAGAGAAGAAGCATGAGATTGTTAAGTTGAGAGATCCATGGAGGCACGACGCAGTTGTGGAGGTGAAGAATCTCCAGTCGTCTCATGGCTGCCATGTCATCGGGAAGCTGAACAAGGAAACCCTCATCACAATTCTCGAAGAACAACTTTCTCATGTCTTCCATGCCTCCGAAGATCCCCTCTGTTAAGCTTTCGGAGCTTGAGAGACCATCGAATGCAACTGACAGTTGTTGTAGTGAAGACAACTCTTGGAGATCGTACAACTGCAATGCGTTTCTGACATTATCCCTCAGCTTAAATACAACTCGCCCTAATATTCGTAGAGAGACAAGCTTTGATATTCCATGAGGAACCCAAGCCAAATTCGTGCAGCCAGCAACATTCAGCTGGAGCAAAGATTGATTTTCGTTTATGTCTGAATGCAGACTTGTCAACTTTTCACACCAGCTAACATCAAGCGACTGAAGTTTTTTGAGACCCCTAAAACATCTAGGAAGCTTCTCAATATCTGTTCTGGACAGATTGAGAAATCGCAAATGTTTCAATTTGACGATAGACCTGGGTAGTGCTTTGATGGAAGTCTGGCTCAAGTCAAGAACACTCAAATGTCTCATGTTCTTAAAAAACTCTTCGCATATTGTTTTGAGATGAAGATTGTTCCATAGAAGCAAGCTGAGGAGCCCAGGGGAACGGATTGTTTGGTCAATACTAGTTATTTTATTTTTAATCAAGGAAATCCTACGTAAGCCATGGCAATTTTCTACGGGGAACTTCTCAACATTTTTTCCAGCACTGAACAAACATCTGGTTTGGCTCTGAGATTCTGAAAGAGCTAACTCGTGTAGTAGATCATGCATCTTGCAGTATTTAATGATGTAATCGTTCCCATCATATGGAACAAACTCAATCATGCAGCGATCAACCAGCTCATTGAGATAAGAGAACCCCAGCTCATAGGAGTCTTCTCTCTCCTCAGGATTAATAAATCCTTGAGAAATCCATACTTGTACCAGATATTCACAATTCATTCGAGCATCTTCTGGATAAGCAGAACAGAAAAGAAAACAGGGCTTTAGATAATCAGGCAGGGCGTCGTAACTTAACCTCAAGATTGGAAGAATGTCGTCCTTGATTGTGCTAATTTTATTGAGCCTATTCAACGTGGATTGCCACTCATTGGGAAGTTTATTGACGCTCGCCATGGATGCTGCTACAGTCTTCACGGCCAGCGGCAATCTGGAGCATTTTATTTCAATCTCACGAGCCACCTTCTCCAATTCCTTTGGCGGACAGTGATTCTGTTCGTTAGGGAGCGCGTGAATACAGAACAATCTCCAACTGTTTTCTTCAGACAAGTAGTCCATGTGATGCACCCGGTGAGCTCCCACATTTTCTAACACTTTCCTGTCGCGCGTGGAAATCATTGCTCTGTTCCTGCCCTCCAACGGAAAGCCAATGGATCCCAATGCATGTTTGTCCCAAACATCATCAAGAACAAGTAAACAACGGCTTCCTTTGAGGTGCCTGCGGATGTTATCTCTCACCTCCTCCGCATTAAGATGGCTCTGGTATTCATCCTCCGGCAGCTTTACTTGTCTTGCTATGTGGAGCAGCAGCTGATGCGCCACAAAGCTTTGGGATACCGCCACCCAAATCAAATGATCAAAGGACTCTCTGACCTTCTGGCTGTTGAAGACGTGTTGAAGAAGAAGAGTTTTTCCAAGCCCTCCCATGCCGGCTACGGCAACGATACGAGGGCCATCAAGTGTGAGGAGCCATCCGCTAATGAGATCAATATCATTTTGCATCCCCACCGTTGTACCTTCTAAAAGCAGCCCACTTGATTTTCTTCTATTTCTAATCGATTCTCCAGTGACTAATCCGGCACGGGGCTTGACATCTATGTTCCTCAGGTATTTGAGATACTTTGAGCTGCGATGGATGCACTGGATTCTCTCCTTCAACACCCGAATCTTGCGACCAAGACAGTAACTCGAAATACAGCTGGGCATGGCGTGGTGCTGAGAGTGAGAGGATTCCTCTAAGAGGTGGAGAGCGTCGTAGAGAAAGTCTTCAAGTTTCTGCAACCAATTCCTTACTGAACTGGAGTTCGTTCTCCACACTCCACCGACGTCGTTGAGGAGGCATTTGATGTATTCGAGCTCATCACAAATCAGCTCAAAATCTTCCTTGTGCTTGCTCGCCAATGAGACCTCCGCAAATATCTTTTCAATCAGAACTGAAGTGAGACGATCTGCGAGCACCGATACCACCAGAGATCCAGCCATATTCATTTCCAAGTTCAAAGGAGGTATTCTCGTGGTTTTAAAGCGCTGGGAAACCACTTGGCAATAGTTTCGACTGTATAACACCACAACAAATGCGGCTCCCAAACAACATAGTTTGTAATGGTGAGAGTCGAGAAAGATTTGATGAAATGGGAATCCACTTCCAGTCACCAATCAAATGCATTTTCCGTGGAAGTGAAATGCTTACTGGACTGTCATGTTTGGTAGAGGGACGTGCATTCTTGGAAAATTCAAGGAAATTAAATAATTATTTCAATCTTGTTCAGTTCTGCGGAAGTCGCATTTGTGGGCCTGCCTGCCTGCCTGGATAATTCGAGGAAATGTGCAAGGAAATAATTATTTCAATCTTGTCCATTTCTGCGTGAGTCGCATTTGTGGGCCTGCCTGCCTGCCTCAAATTTCCAAAACTACAAAACCGATGGTCGAGAACAAGCTCAATGCTCGATCCTAGTGTTTTGACCCTTCAACGTGACAATTGTGAAACTACGCCCCGTTCGAAGAAAGTCTCTTTGTTCAATTCAACCTTTCAATATGATAATTAAGTTTTCTTTTCTTTTTTTTGGGGGGGGGGGGGGGGGGGGTGTGGTCTATTCTAAATAATTAAGTTTTTTTGAGTCTATTCTAAATATAGTAGAATATGTTGAGAAATAAATCTCATACTCCCAAGCCTTCAATCCAATAGTGTATTAATGATTTATTATTGTGGCATAGTCAAACTTTGTTAGGTTGTAATTTTTATGTCATCTATTCAAGTTAGGTGACCAAGTTTGGTTAACGTGTTCAAATGGGTTGGTCAAATGGAGATAGTTGAACTTGATTTATCAAATGGCTTTGTAAATCATAAATGGTTGTGACAAGCCTATTTAATGATAATTAAGCTTTTTTGGTCTATTCTAAATATAGTAGAATATATGCAAGGTATAGGTATATTGGAGGTACATTAAAAACTAGTACTTTCCTCTTGATAGTGATATATATAAAATTCTATTTTCACATTTATTGTTATCTCTTTTGCTCACCTTAAAAGCTTCCCTAAATTAATGTGAGTTTTTTAATGAAAATGTATTCAAACTTAGAAGATCAAAAGAAAGCTATTGATGTCGAATGCACCACTCGACTTAAAAGCTTCCCTAAATTAATGTCAGTTTTTTAATGAGAACAACCAAGAACTACTCTTGAAAGTTATCATTACCACAGTGCTAATTCAATAATTCATGAATATTTATAAAATACAATGAAAATATTCATCACAAAGAATCCAAATTTTAACCATTTACAATTATGGAAAATGAACCCAAAATGTATGTTCCTTTATTTCCTTGCACCAAGAACATAAGCAAAAAACTTTGATTACAAAGAGTCACCCAAAAAGGAAATAAATAAATGAAAAGGGACTAGACGAGAAAATTGGGAACACAAGCCAAACAAAAGGGAGGGAAAGACACTAAATAAACTCCTAACTAACATAAGTACAATGCAAGAAACCCCTCCCTCTAATAGCTCCAGCTCCAACTGGTTCATGCAAACCGATTGACTGGCGAAGAAAAGTAAATGCCATGGCAAGCTAAAACGTGGCAACTCCCATGTTCCAGTAAACTCAAATGTAGGCTTGCTCCTTTGATTGCTAATATGCTTCATTACTTTGGACAAAGAAATGTATCCAAATAACCAAGTCTCATCAAAATCCTCTGGCATTAGAATCCATTCTCCCTCATGATACATGTCATCAATGGCTTCATTTTGAATGAGTTGGAGCGCTACATTTTCAAGCTTCTCAATGTAATTATGAGCTTTTGCTCCATCTGGAAAGTTCTCCCCTTTGATATCTTGTGATTGGTCATCATATTCTTTCTCATTCAATAAGGATTAACTATAACTATATTTAGGAGACTCAGTAATCCACCCCATGAAACTAACATTTCAATTCTTAAACTAAGCACTATTCAAGTCATGTTTTCTATCACTAATGGCTGCAACTAAGCACAATGAATTTAAGATCATAGAGTGGAACCTAGAGTTTTGATACCATATGTAAGATAGAAATACCTATACAAATGACACATAAGAAAAATTCACAACAAAAATTAGGGAATCAATCAAAAATGTTAGAGGTTGAAGATTCAAGTCTTCAAGATACAAATAGATTCCAATTATGAAAAAAACTAGAAGCTGAAAATTTTTGATCAAAATTGTTGAAAACATAAAGCATATGTTTGGGACAAAAATTAGATGGGATGTCAATCATTTGTAAAATTTCTTTTCAATGTTTCAACATAAGAGGTTAATTAAATTCAATGCAAGTATTGACCTGAATGTTTGAATAATCACTTAGTATTTATGACTAGTTTTGTCAAATTACATCATTTTAAGATGAATATTTGGATAAAATGTGAACTACCTTATCTAATGATAAAAGTAAACATTTTTTTTTAACAAATAGCACTATTTTTGGTGTTGGAAAGTACAATTGAAACAATTGTTATGTAGGTATTGATGTCAAATCTTATTTGTAAGACAATTTCTATCTAATTTATAAATTTATATGCATAAATGTGTATACATAAATGTGTCTATGTCTCTATGTATACATGTACATATATATACATATACAAGTATACATGTACATGTGTGTGTGTATGTACACTTACACACACACACACATGTATATGTATACATATATCTATAGATATATGTATATGTATATATTTATGTATACATATAAACATATATATATATATATATATATATATATATATATATATATATATATATATATATATATATATATATATGCACACACACACACACACATAGACAATTATATTTTCAAATTTTATCACTCTTTTTTGTTCACCTCCTGCTTCCCCCCTACCTCCCTCTATCTCTAGACAAATTTCACTCTTCTCCTTGTAAACCTCAATATTTATATATATTTTCCCTTTTTCTTTATCAATATATATTTACTCTATATCTATATTTCTCTTTTGTATATGCCGCTAAATGCCTCTCTACCTCTCTCTAAATTTAGAATGGAATTGAATGTGTTAAAAAACCAATTGGTATTGATTCTTGGTAAGCCAAATTAAATAATGGATTCGGTGTATGTATGAGAAATGAAATTATTTATTTGCATTACAAGATTGCTAATAGTTTACATAAACTCAATGTAAAAAGTTATAGTAGTATTTGGCTATATGGACCAAGAATTTCTTTAAGAATTGTCTAAAACAATTGTTAAAGGTTTAGCATGTATTCAGATATTCTCACATATAAATAAAGAAAGAAAAGAAAAGGAAAAATAATCATGCAATCATACAAATTGTGATCTAAATTTTAAAATGGAGAAATCTTGATTCTATTCATAGATATTTTTATATATTTATATCAAAAGAAAGATTATAAGAGTCGATGATAAAGTAAATTAGAACTTATGAAATTATATAATTTGTTTAAATAAGATATACATTTTGAGTTATTATCTTTTAAGGTATTTTAAACAAATTATTATTTTTGAATGGTTCATAAGACAAGACACTTGTTGAATCATTGTCACATCCAAGACCAAATGAACAATAATCAGTAACATGGTTGATAAAAGGTACCTTCCCTAGAACGAAGATTGGCGACTCTATCTAAAAGTGGCAGTTTAGAATCATGGTTTGGTACAAGGGAAATGTTGAAAATGACAAGGATAGCAACAATGATGATGAATATTTTTCATGCTAGAAGAAGTAGGCTCCTATTGAACCCATACAAGTTGATTTCTTGAAGGGTTTCTATAATAGAAGTAGGCTAGATCCCAAAATGGTTCATCCTCACTTCATGTTTTGAGAAAGATCGAAGAAGAAGATGGAAAGGATTATGGTTTTCTTTCTCATGATCAAGAATCCTTCTTGGATAAAGGTTCAAAATATTAAAATAAAGAAGGCCTTCTTGCAAAATGTGTTTCATCTAAATTAATGATGAAGAATGATAAAAATACCTCTCATTCACTTGTGTGTGAAAAAAATCAGATTTTAATTGATCCTAAGCAAGCTAGCTTTTTGAAGAGTTTCTATGGTGGACATAAATTGGATACATGAAAGATACAATTCCTTAATTGACTTTGTGTCATGCTTTGATTTTTCTTCTCCATGTTTCTCAATTCCTTAATTGACCACTCATCCAATAGTTCTAGAAATATTTTTTCGATGGCTCTTAACATCTACAAACAAATCCCATCTCAAAAATTTAGTCAAACAAAAAAAAAAAAAACACTAGAATATTAACAAAGAAAACAATAAGGAAAAACATAGAGGTTTATGAGAGACAATTGCAGAAAAAATGAAATGGGTAGCTGCAGAGGATGTGTATGTATTAGTGTGTTCAATAGTAATTAAGTGGAGTTGTTGGTTAGTAGACCAAATGATTAATGAACTAAGAAGAAAGAAAAATATAAATGGAAAAACCTATTTAAGAATATTACACATAATTTTATAGTGGGAATAATAAATGCAACAAGCATAGAGAAAATGAGGGAAAGATATCACAATGAGAAATTCTTTTAATTCTGAGCTAGATATTTTTAAAATATCTTGCCTTATCATTAAATTTTATACAAGTAATCTTAAAAGGACTAGGTAATCAAACAACATGAATAGAGATTGGGCTATTGAATAAGGGAGACAAATTTAAGAATAACTAAAATTATCATGCTTAAATTAAGGCATGATGGAATCATGTAGGGGAAGTTACTGGCAAAGAAATGATTAGCCATAGATTGATTCATAAATATGATGGAGGTAATAGGGGTGAAGTACAAAAAAAATAAATGCATATACCATGGGTCAATTCATGAAGCATCTAATATCTACACCTAGAACACATGTAGAGATGCACTTGCCAAGCTACTAATGTATTTCTATCCATTGGATGAAAAAATAATGAATAATAACATTTGGAATTTTGTTATCAACTACAACAACAAACATGTATTATTTAAGGAAATAGTCACCAACTCATCTGTTGAGCACTTGAGAGATTTTTCTTCAATTTCCTTGCTCTCATGTTTATAACCCATAGTTGACCTCACCCAAAGAATCACATTACTCCCATTGTTTCTTCTATAGGGAATTTTGGAAAAGGGATTCACACCAAAACCTAGGATAGGAGTATTTTTATGGAAGGTTTAAAGAAAGATTAAACAATGTTGAGATTTTATCCTCCCACTTCAAGATTCTTTTCTTGTGAAGTTATCTATTTAAATGATAGGTTTTTGGTGGTGTAGATATGTAATGCTTAGATTTAATTAATCTTGTTTCTCTTCTATAGTATGATTTGGCTTTGGAACGATAAGTTGTATATACACATCAATTGGTCTAGGTTTGACAAGTGCTTTCAAAACTCACTAATCTGTAAGACCTTTAACATTCTTATAACATCTATGAACTTTACCCATCACATAGTAGTTTGTAAACAACCCATGAAAAATATATAAGAGTTGTGTTTCTTGTCTATAAATCTAATTCTATCTCAATATTTTTTAAATTCGCTACTAGAGTCGGGATCTTCATAGTGTTTTTAATTCATTATTATTACAAGCTAGATTAAGACTTCTTACACTTGTTATCTTAAATAAACTTTGTTAAATAGACTTTGATTTATAATACAAGCTCTATTTACCTAATGATGTCAAACATAAAATATCATATAATCGGTGAATGATTGAAATTGAGATATGTCTAATCAACCCACTTTTCTATAGAGCCTTTAGAAGTTGTGTGGATCATTTAGAAACTCTTTACTTACTTCATTTATAGACAATTTCATATTCCTTACATCAATCATTTGATTGTCAATATGGTTAAGGAAAAATCCTTTAACTAAAGTCTCAAATTTTATTTTCAATTAAAACTTTACTTCTTTCTAAATTAGATGACACATAGATATTATAATTAAAATGGAATTTTACAATCTTATATTGCATTGACACTTTTAATACATCTACAATTTATCATCATTATAGTAAGCAACTCCAATTATACCTAGTTTTTGAGACATTTGAGAAAAACTAATTAAGGGAAAATTTAATAGGTCCCAAACATGATAAAGATATAAATGTACAATTAGAATCTTTGTATTTTATTATAACATAGAATATTACCCTTGGAGGGTCTTACATATTTTTATGTCAACGCATGAATAATTGCAAGGATGAAGTGTCATAGAGTTGTGTGTTAAAATAGTACCACTATGTTAATATGAGAGAGATTCAATATCCAATTTCTTTATTGAGATCATGAAGACTATCTTCCATAGGTTTTAGTATCCTCTTTTAGAATTCTTGCATGAATGCATTTTGGTATATATGATTTTTGACTGAGTGCATGTACAATGCAAATAGTTTTCTCTTTTATATACCTATGTTGGGTAAGACATTAGAATCATCTAGAGTAAAAGTATCAAGAAAATGATACGGACATTTTTGGAAATATAGTATAGACTAGGTTATTGAGAGGGGAGGGGTGAATCAGTAAACAATAAAACTTATTCTTATTTCACCAATTAATCCTTCATATATATATATATATATTTTGATCTAACTGCATGCATGAATAACTAAAATTATTAAAACATTCATAACTTTTGACACAAGATATGGTTACCCAGAAACCTTCCAAATAAAAAGTAAAACTAGGGCATGGATGATACCCACAAGCTTTATTAATGCACTATAAAGTTGGCCAGTTAAGGCTTACAATTGATAACTTCTGATAATCTTCCCTTTTAGGAGAACTAAATAATTCTAGGTCCACCTTGCTAAAGGATTTGTAAAACATGCAATAAAGTATGCACTCGGTAAAGAGATTTTTCAAAGACTATTATGTCTATCCAATTAATTGATTTAATTAATACACCTATTAGGATGAACCAGTGGCTAATCTTTGATCTGCAACTCTAATTTGCCGGTTTAGATTCCTTTGAAGTGTAATGATCATTTTTTTGTGATAGATAAATCTTTGATGGTCCTTATGCTTCTTGTAGCCTTCTTAATTTGTAGTTTTGCTCTTATTATATTCACATCATGTGTTATTCTATATCCTATTTGGATGTGATACAATACATTAAATATATACCAATCCAAATTACAATTCATTAAAGTTAGTTACAATACAAGTTTCACCAAAATACATAAAATTAGCTCAACTACTAGTACTTGGGTTCTGAAGACAAATTTAGTGAGGTTCTGATACTCTACAACTATTGTCAACACTCAACATCATCATACTTTCAGTAGACATAGAAGCGTGGTTCATACTAATTAATTCTAAGTGGTCTGAACTCAGTCAACAGTGGTGACTAAGTGAACACTACAAAACTCAACATATAAACTAAATCATTTGGTTGACGTTGTAAGACTTGATCAACACTGACACTGTGAGCTTGGTATAAATTGAATCACTTGGTTGACACTTCCTAGCTTGATCAACACTTGATTCACATCATTGATTCTACAAACTTGGTAGGTACTGGAGACCACAATTTGCACTATACAAATCAAAAAATACCATGAAGCTTAGTTTTCACTAATACTCATCAACTCGGTAGATACTACTTGATGTGAACTGAATACTGATTATGGAACTCGATAGCAAATAGAGAACTTGGTAGAATCTAAATTACTCAGTTAACACTATAAATTGCAAGATAAGTTTAGTAGCTTCTAAACATTTGACTAAGTATGACTCACTAATAAACAAACTTGATCATAATGTCAACAATCTCCCCATTTGGCATTAGTGACAAAAACACTTCTCAAAAACTAAATTCTAAAAATTTCAAGTTCAAAACAATCTTTAGTTTCCATCCTATGTCTTCAACTTGGTAACATACTTTGTTTTTGAGAATTTTCAAAATTACTTTTGTAAGAAATTTATTCTGATTAACTGTACATGAATATTATGCTTCTCCCCCATACATATGTACACATATTATACTTACTATATATCTCATATCTTTATATTACATCTTCTCTCCCTTTATATCTTATCTCATCTTCTCCCACTTTTTGACATAAATGTCAAAGGTGTACATGCTATGTAGTAATGCCAAAATGTGACAATAATTTTGAATGTACCTTCAAAATAAATGCCATTTTCTTGTCCCAATTTTCCCATAACACCTTGCTTGCATGTAATCAACCTGCACTTATGCTGATAACTCCATCATGTGATCAGCTATGGAGAAGTTATTATCATGGATGAGAGTTTTGGCATGTGCAATGTGTTTCTACAATACATCCATGTTTGGGAGAATCATGCTTTGGATGTCCATACAAGTGGTCGTGATCTTTGCTATTAGTGAAAAATTCTTGCATATTAGTTAGAAATTCAATCTTTAAGTAGTGAGAAAAACTATAGCTCGGGTCAAGTGACAACTGGTGTGCACTTTCCTTCAAGTACTCATTTATCTTAGATAGTCTATCTTTGATTTCCTGAGTGAAGATAGATGTATCACATAACTTATTGAATAATGAAGTAACATTATTTGTAGAGCTTTCTAATGAGTTGACAATAGTAAATAGGTCTACTTGATAAATTACAATTTTCTATGCAACTTGCTCCAATACTTTATTCTAAAATTTTCTCTCCGCTCTTTGTAACAACTTTTCTTGTCGACTTAGACTTTCATTGAATTTCACAAAAACTTCTACTAATTGAACCAAAAAAAATTTTGTACTATCAACCTCAATACTTAGTGCATCTATAAGTATGTTTTTTACATCTTCAAGCACTTGATTTTCTCTACTTTTCTCTTCTCTGAGCTTCTTCTTCTTAGCTTTCTCCTATAATAGTTCCCCTATGATATTCATTTGATCAAGATTTAAAGTAGAAATATATCCCAATTTAGGATAACTATATCCTTATCAAGATCAATGTCTTTTTCTTTGTCTTTGTCCTTGCTTGATACTTTAGTACTCAATTGAGGTTTTCTCTCAACTATCTTTGTACTTACTATTTGCATACTAGGAATAGCAACAACAGTTTAAATAGAAGGGCTATCAATTAAAATACATATTTCACTAACAATAGAAATACCTTGTTTCTATTTAACCAAATCCAATGATGGAGGAAGCACTAGCTACTTGGTAGATGAAGTGTTGATCACTTCAGTCAATATAGTACTCAGTTGAACAAGTACTCAGATTGGTTGGGTGCATGGTGTTGCAGTGGTTGCCACAACCAAATTGGCATAAGATTTCTCTAAGCTTGATGGCATTAAAGCTTTTCTTAGAGAGTGAGGAAATGAGGCCATAACTATTGCTGGAATCTTCTTTGGGTTGGTTTCCTCAATACTCCAAATCTTAGGGAGATTCTCCTCAATAGCTTCCTATTCTTGCTCATCATCATCTAGATTTACATCAACTATTTCTATATCTTCCTCATAGTTATTTTCATTTTCTTCCTTGTCATCTTCATCACCTATGTCATTAACATGAACAATAAAATCTCTCTATTGATGAAGTTTGTAGATATTCTTCCATGCAGTTGTAGCTATCTTCACCACATGTTCAATGTCATTAACCAATATCATGCAAGTGTTGAATTTTAGCTTGATTTTTTCCTCATTTTTCTTCATGGATTCTTTCATCTCTTTATCACTAAGATTTGGCATGAGCTGCCTTAGAGTCTATTCAAATATATCTTTTGCATATTTCCTAACATTTTCCCATGCAAACTTGATTCTTTCCATAAGCTCACTGAGAATTTGTTGTGCAAGTTGATCAGGTGAGTATTTTCATTTACCTAGTTTTGACATTATCATGTCTTCAACTTGCTTCTTCTCATATACATTCCTAGTCTCATATCTGAGAGTTTTGAAGTTTTTCATGCCATCTCCTACTTCAATCTCTTTTAATTTTTTTTGAAGTGTAGGTGGAGGTCTTTTCAAAATAATATCCTTTGCATCTTCTTCACCTAATTTCAATTTCTTTCTTGATCTAGATGCTCTTCTTATGAATACTATAGTTGATAACTTGGTAGTTTTGATTATGATAACCTTACCCTTCTTCCTAATTGGAATATGTAAAATGTGTTGAAGATAAGGATGGATAACCTAGAACATATAAATCAAGGGAAATTGTGTCTGCACATTTCTATTCAAGAATCCAAAGAGAAGTTTTTAAAAAGAGATATGATGAACAACATGGTAGATAGATTCATTGTATATTTTGAATCTTATCCTAACCCTAAGATCTAAAATGATTTTTAATAGGGAAAAGATCAAAATTACCTATTTAAGGAGGCATAAGAGATAATCTTGTATTTGTGTGAGTAGGTGTGAAGACCTAGCAAAGTTGCAGAAGTTGTTGATGCTACTAATTGGAGAATTGAAGTAGAAATATGATTAGACTTGAGAAGAGGTCATTATTGATTACTTGAAGGCTTGGGGTCCTCATGGAATATCAAAACTTGTCTCTCTAATAATACTAGAGAAAGTTATATTCAAATTGAGGGAAAATGTCATAAACAAATTACAGTTGTACAATCTCAAAGAATTTTCTTTGGTACAACAAATATCAATTACATTTGATGGTTACTCAAACTACCATAGCCAAATAGAGGGGATATTTAGAGGCTTGGAGGACATGAGAAATTTTTTCTTTGAGAATTGTGATGAAAATTACCTTGTTCATCTTTCTAATGACATGGCAGGTATGAGAAGCACAATAACTAGCACAAAAGACCAACATAGTATGATTAGAATAATAATATGATATTCAATTCCATTGTAATTATATAATATATTATTATTCTAATCAAACTCTATTGGTCTTTTGTGCTAGTTATTGTGCTTCTTGGTCTTGGGTGAATTTTTCCCTAAGGAAAATTCTTACATGGTATCAGAGCCATAGAGGTGTCATTTCATAGCCATTTGAAACCGATCTTGCTTCACCTATCTAAGGACACTTTGACTCAAATTTAGAGTATCTATAGATATTGGGAGCATCAAGAGCCAAAGAAAACCTCACCATTATGTTTGGAGCATCGATTTGGTGAAAATTGACAATAAATTTGCCTATATTGGGCCATTGTCAAAATTGAGGCAAATTTTTTTTGCAAACTGACACCCAAAGGCCTAATTTGCAGAATTTGGTATGATCATTTCATATCTCTGAATTTAATTTTCAGATTTTCCTATTTTATTATTTCAATCTTTGCAATTTCTTCACATTATTTTTTGGATCAGCATATTTTGTCCAAAAAACTTTTGTCCATCAGGCCTATAGAGGAGAGATTTTTTGTAGGGCAAGATTGGAGCTTGCTAGTGCAAATCAGATATTGGCATGATATTCAAAAGATCAAAAAAAACCCAAATTGACTTTTGTTTCATTAAAATCAGACATCTAAGGTGAAAGCTAGAGTGAATTGATTTTTGGAGGTGCGATAACGACAAATCAGAAAAAATAATAACATAGGTGATTTTTAAACAACTATATCTCCTTCATACAAACTTCTTTTTGCAAGCAATTGTTTTTGTTTTGGGGTAGAATTTCATGATCTACACATTGGTGTAGGATGTTTGATACCTCTATTCCTAAATTTTTCTACAATTCATGAATCCCAATTTTTGCAACTTCAAATGCTTAGTACGAGCTCATTTGGACACATAATCAGATTTCATTTTTTTTGAAACTGCTTAATTTTTTGTCTACTTTCCAAATTTGCAATTAGATTATAGGCTTGTTTGGATAGAACTATAACTTTTAGAAAAAGGTCCTTTCTTTGCATTGTATTGCTTCAAAATTGTTGTACATTGTAAAGTTTTAGATTTGAACTATACAGGAGGTTGTAAACTAAAAATCAGAAGCCCACTAAGGTCAAAATTGACAAAGTGGCCCCTTGTAATTGCACTACCTATGAAGTGCCGAATCATGCATTGGGGGGGGGTTGATTGATTATTTTTATATTTTGGGGATACATACATTCATTGATCTCATGGAGGAGTTTTGTTCCCCATGTCAGGGGGGTCTTAGACCAAGGTTGACAAAGAGGAACTATCAGAAATGGAGTGCCTCACTCATTGATCATCTAAGGAGAGAACATCTGGAAGTGTTTTCTTATTTATGTTCTAATGAACTAATCTCTTGCATTGGTCAGATAACTAATCTGCCACTTGTTAAAAGACTTTTGGATATCATTTATTTTAGTATCAGTATTGATTTCTATAAATTCATTGACAAGTTTTGGTATCCTTATGACATTTGGATGTGTCTTTGGAAAGCATATGGAGATCCACGAGTCCCTCTATTTCCAGAGGACATTCTATCTTTAGTTACTTCAGTAATGGTTCCTCCAACTCCAGATGAGATCCCACCTCCTGATACTCCTATTGATTCTATTGATATAGTTCCAACCACAAATGCTTTAGATTCAGTGCAACAAGTATTACCATGTCTTCCTACTTCAGCTTTGTGGGATGACTTCCTTCGAGACATTGCAGGGCTATTTGTGGAGTCTCACATTGAAGATGTGTGAGACATCATTGATGATATCAATCTTCTCTTTGTTGAGGAGACTTCTTCACTCATTGCAAGGGCACACTCTGACCCTCAACCACTTAATCATTCTAACATGATTGTGGCTTCTTTACAATAGTTGGAGGAGGACTTGTTCACTTATGAGGAGACAAATTAGTTTGTGGAGATTGTACTCCAACTTCCTCAAATATCCTATTTTATGAGGATTCTTCCTACTAGTTAGGGAGTATTCTCTACCACACCTATGGCACCATTTCTTCCTATAGGGAGGACCATCATTCATCTTTCATGGTGTAGCTTCTTCAGTCATCAAGAAGCTTCTTTCATAGGTGTGCTTACATAATTTAAGGGAGGTGACATTGCTTCTCTTCCTTCATTTGTTGATCTAGATTCTTTATCAACTTTGGAGTTTGATTTAGCTTCATGCATAGACATATTACCTTACTTGCCACCATATTTTAGGCTTCCACTAGATTGGTTCATGGCATCTTCATTCATCAAGGACTTGTCAACATCTCAGAAGACTTCAGAGGCATCATCTATTGCATACTACATCTAGATCCCACTTCCATCTTCCTATCCAAAGTGGGAAGCATACTTGCACCTTTACTTGGTGTATCTTCTTCCTAGATGAAACATTGTTTGTTGGCATTAGACTTTCTTTTGTCTTTAGACACTTATCATTATGAGATCCTTCACTAAGGGTGGATTTCATCGAAGGATTCTTTATTTTACATTCAAGATGTATGTCATAATGGGGTGGGGGTCTTGTTTACTTCATTCATTCATGCATCTTTTTATTTTGTACTTTCCTCTCTTTTTGGGGCTGAGCTTTTTCCATGAGGTTTTCCCTTTTTCTCCATTTACAGAGAGATTTTATGCATTTCAACATTGCATTGTACTTGGGTACCTAACTTGGCCTAGTAGCTAGGACCTATTATGCATTTCATCATAGCTTTTGTGAGCTTAAGCGCATTCCCCTAAGTTGCACTTAAGGGGAGGTGTTATTGTAAATAATTATTATTTACACTTTTCTTAAGTTTACTTAGGATAAATGCATTATTTTATTATTTCTTAGGTTAGACACTTAAGAGTTTGCATACTGATAGGAGTTTTCATGTTGAAAAAACTAGAGTAAGAAACTCTAATTCAACACATTGTGTCTACATCACTAGAGTTTGCATAATAAATTGAGTTGTCATGTTGACAACACATTTGTTTGCACTGTTAATTAAGCACATTATGTCTACAACATAATTTTATGTGACACATCTTTGTAGGCTTATCCTCTCATCATTGTACTAACTCTTGTGCTTAATTGAGGATAACCCATTCTTGGTGGACATGTGCTTAGTTGTGGAGCTTATCATATTGCTAACTCCTAGACATTCTAGATGCATCGTAGAGGCCTTTATATATAGGCGCCTCTAGTGTACTATCAATCAATCAATTACATTGAATCCAATACCTAAGAACATTATTCATTCTCATATCATTATTTTTATCATACTTTATTTGGTCAATATTGTGCTAGTTATTGTGCTTCTTGGTCTTGGGTGAATTTTTTCCTAAGGAAAATTCTTACAGAGATTCTTCACCTTCAAAACTATGTTGTGCCTCGATGGATCTCTCAACTTCACAATCTCATGCTTCTTCTCTTGAAGGGAGACGATTCTCACAATTATCAAGCCCTACAAACAATTCCTAATTTAAGGCAACTAATCATAATGCATAAAAAGTAGTGCATCCATTTCATAGTAGATTTTGGGAATCCTATGTCATTCCCCAAATTGGAAGTACTGATTATTGAGGATTTTTGGCAGTTGTAGAGATCTCCATGCCTAGAATGGAATGCCATGTGAAGGCTACAACATTTTAAACTAGAAAATTGGAAGCAATTAGATGAATACCACAAGGATTGGATCACCTAAATTGTCTTGATGAGCTTCAAGTCATCGACTGTTATGAAGGGTGCCACAATGATCTTCAGGAAAATGGGCATTACATGAAATTTTTTTAATGTCATAATGTCATAATCATCAATAGTGACGTTATTGATTTTAAAAGTAGAAAACATCTAGGTGTCATGAATAATTGCAAGTGGAGCAAATAATCCTATTCTGTCATGGTAAAAGTGAATATTTTAAATTGTTATTTCCAACTAATGTACATTACCATCCTTTGTTTTTATTTGCACCACATCTATAGCTCATTGTTTTGTGATGTTTGGACTAGTTTTGATGGTTTATAAGGTTAATGTAATGAGTCATTACTTTTATAATTAATTCATATAGATTAAATAACGTGTACCTTCTAATTGCTGACGTGGAAAGTTATTTTTAAAGAAGAATATGATTTACATGTTAATAAATTTTTAGTGCTTTTATCTTTTTAATTGTATTTGTAACTAGCAATGACATCTTTGTGTACAATAAGTATGTCTAATACAATTTGTTTTGAACAAACATGTAGTATTGTAAAATTGTTGAAATTTAATTTTAAAGTGTAACATTTAAAATTATATGTAATATCAAATTTTAATAAGGTAATCCATATTAAAATTGTTAGAGTAATTAGATATTTCCTAACTAACCATAGTTTTCTTAAACTAACTTTAGGCATCTAATAATTAATTCCCTAGGTTAGATCTTTTTAGTGTTTTGATCTCCTTTATAAAGACAATCTCTCTTGGTAGTTATTTGTCAATTCACTTTTGATAATAGTAAACTTTTTTGATCATCAAGAATGTCTTGTCTATGGATATGAGAATTCCAACCTCAATAGCTTTTTCTTCTCTCTTTCTGTGACATGTTTTTCAATGTAGGTGTATCTTGTGAGCTGTGAGGTTGATTTTTCATCAACTTCAACATGGTGTCAGAGCTCTAGATCTTTATGCCCATGTTCTGTTCTAGTCTTAAGAGATTTGACATCAATTTTTAGATCTAAACTTTCAATAGTTTTTTATTACATATCAGGGGTCATTGATTTTTGAGGAACTTTGAGAAAAAATGGACATCATTGTTGAGCTTAGAGCACTTTAAAAGCCTTGCTTCCATCAAAAAAACACATTCAGTTTAGATTTTGTTTAAATCTGAAACAAAATGGTTTTGCATCTAGGCCATTTTACATGGGCAAGAAAATCAAGTGGGCGATTATTTTATTTTTCCAAAAAATAATTTGGAGGTAATGTTTTTTGTTTGTTTGTTTATTTTAGAAACAAAATCTTTTGTATTGAAAAATCACATGCATTTAGGTGAAAGGAAGGCAATTTTTTCTATTAAAAAGGGGTTTTTGGGATAAGTGTCCTTTATAGAAGGTCCTTGTACCTGCATATGCATTTTTTGTCCCTTTCCTTTTGTAAAAAGTAGGATCCGTCGGTGCTACAAGACCCATACCTCCTACACTTGTTAGCAGAATTTATGGGAATGATCAGAAAACTTGGGAGGTGTTTGTTTGGTTCAATAAGTGTGGGCCCCTGCTAACACTTGGTAACCACACTATGCAACCCTTTTATCCCATTTGGGTTTGGAAAAAGTGCATCGAGAAGGCACTTAAAGCACTCGAACATTTGGTCCACCACAGACTCCTTTGGCCCATGTCTTTTCTGGTTATGTGTCACTCATGCTTTCTTGGAGACCACATCTTTCTTGACATTTTATCACAAACCTTTTTTGGCATTCATTCCATTTTACAGTTGCCAGTCTTCTTATATTTCTAATTCAGTAACCAATACATGCAAATTATGACTTCCATGATCAAGGCCTGATCCAGGCTTGGGATCTGTCACCAACTTGTGGTGATAAGATTCATTCGGAGCTGTGATCCATCTTTTGATTCAACATTTGAAGGCTCTTGATGGATAGCAGATTTAATGGGGAGTCTGTGGTAATGGTGGAGTTTGTTTGTGAAGTTGGAGGTCATGTTGGAAAGTATTTGTAAAGTCAATGTTTGGCCTATCTTATCTGCCACACAACTTCTGCTCATTTTCCTCATTATTTTTCATGCTTCAAAAAGTAGTTTCATCTATTTCTAGGCGTCATGAATGATTATGGTTAGCATTACCTTCACAGTGGTTTTGAAGGCTAGAAACCATACAAGTGGTTTGGGAATTTTTTCGATGGTTTCCCTCCCTCTTGAGGTAGTTTGTTTTTCTATGGGCATATCCGTCCTTGACAAGGTGATTTGAGGGGACATCCTAAGGTTGGAGATTTTGTCTCTTCTTCCATGCATCACTATTTTAGGTGGAGTACATGTTTAACTCCTTTCCTGCCCATATGATTTGTACATTTTATGGTGATTGGGAGTTTTATTTGGGGATTTGAGTGGCCACCACTCAAAAAATTTGTACGGTTTCAAAATTTTAAGACAGTTTGTGGCTGATTTTTGGGCCATTTTTTGTCAGTGGGTCGTGCCCTTTCCTTGTGTCAACACCACCTGTCACGGGTTTATGTACCGTAACTTCAGTTTCATGCAATTTTCAATGCACCGAGCAATTGGGAATTGTTTTTCTATGATTTTGGGTGGAGGTGCAAGTCAATGTTTCATGTCTAAGGCTTTATGGTTGCATAGGAAGTTTTAGCTTTCTTTGCAATGGTTTTGTTTTTTATGGCTTGTTTCCATGCATAGGCTAATTTTGGGATGTTTTAATTCTTTTTCTCACAAATGCATTTTTTAAAAAACTTATGTTATTGTTAGAAATAGGAATTATTGAGAGGCAAGGGTGAATCACTAATTTACAAACTTTAGTCACTAACTGGATATTATTGGTTACTTTAAACCATACATAACAATGTAATAAAGTAATAGGGAATAGTAACAACAACCATGCACAAAGATAACTCATAGCACCATATTTTGTTAACTAGGGAAACCTTGGCCAAGGGAAAACCCTGATGGGGAGGATACCCACTAGATAATATACTAATATATAAGTTCTTTGTTAGAGGATGGACTCTATTAGGAGTCAATGAGAAAATTCAGTATAGAGAGTCCCTGTTAGGAGAATTTGAATCCCGGTTAAGAGATTCCAATCCTATTAGGAGTTGTGGTATAGTAGATGCAAGATGAGCCCACTACCCAAACATGCACTTCCAATTACAAGAAGAGCTCACTACCCAAACAAGTAATCAAACTTCTGGAATATAGATTCTATAATTTCTTTCTTGACTAATCTTTGATCATCATCTCAATCTTAGATCACAAAATAGCTTTACAACACTTTGCATATATCACTTTCACAAAAGTCTGCATACAATTGCTCAACACAACATATCACAACTTCTACATCACACATCTTATCCCAAGATGTCCTTTGCATAAATACCATGCCTTTTCATACATTACTACTATGTCCGCTAAGAACATAATACACTTTTCAAACTTAGAGCAAACATCTAGGATGTCGGCCCTAATTGGTCAAGTTATTATTTTGTAAACAAAATAATTTATCTCCTTTAATTTTGTTGTCCTATTACATTGGTAAAACATGAATAGCTCTTTTTTGTATAGTTTGTACCAACTTTCAACGTTGTAGACATCATCATCAACATGTATACTATCCCCATCTAACTTTTCTAGTTATAATATGACATCAATAACAAGTTACATACAAAACAATACACTATTGTAAACCAAATTCATACTTAGACAATTTTTTAGTACTAAAAGCTATGTATCTTTATTTCTAAGGTTTCTTGTAAGCATGTACATCATGTGTTGTCATAAATGACAAAAATGACATATCTTTATTAGCCAGTTGTCAACAATCTCCCCCTTTGGCATCGATGGCAACAAAATAGGAAAATTTGGCTAAGTATCAAATACTTGTCAAAAAACAATAAAGTAACACTACATTAATCATCTAGTACAACTTGTCCATCTTACATATGCTCCCCCTTACAATGTGTTTTCATACTTTACAATACTATTTTCTCCCCTTTAGCTGATTTACAATTTTCTTATGTACTTCTCCCACTTTGACATTAATGACAAAGGTTAAAATGTCAAAAATTGTCCAAAAATTGTTCATCTACTATCAAAATCTCTATAAACATCTACCTTAAACTAATAGTATCTTTATGCAATCATCAAATCCTGCCTTAAGATTACTCAAACCCTTTTTTCCATGTATCCTTGGTTGATTCAATAGAGGTGAGAATTGCACATAGGGCATATGATGCAATCTCAACTACATTAAGATCGAAGTAAAAGTTAGAATAAGTGTCCTTGGGCTTGACACATTCCTCCAACTATTTCTCAACAATAGATATTTTCAGAGCAATAGACTCTCTAAAATTTGATACTCTCTTCCAAATTTGTTCCTTTCAAAGTTCCAATTTCCTGATATCACTATGAATACTAGCCACTTGTCCTTCAAGATCATCAATTTTACAAGAAGGATGTTGTATTTGGCTAGATAGTGCATCTAGCTCACTCATATTACCTTCAATCTAACTATCAAGATCCTTAGTCAACTTGTGAGATAATGTACACTTAAATTACAATATCTTGCCATCCTATTGACATTTTTGAAGTTCCTTCATACAAGTATTAAGACTTATCTAATCATTCTTAATTTTTCGACAAATAGTGCTAAACAAGTTAGCATCATGTGAGATTTGTGCCTTAGATTCTAAAACATTCAATAAATTTTTGAATTCCTCATCAAAAGATTTTAGCACTACCTATGCCCTCTATTTAGGATCTACCTCTATATTCTACACTACCAAAGTACTATGTAATCTTTCAGTAACTTCCATTAGGGTTCTTTGTAGGTTCTTCATTGTCCTGTTCTTCTCAATCGGTTTTGACAAACATGAGATCAAGTTAGTTTGATCATCATCATTAGTTGTTAGGCTAGCAAGCCAAATTGGAGTAGATGAATTAGAACATTTAGCATCATCTTCTCTTTGCTTCATTTCAATTGCCTCTTTGACTCTTCTTTCTTCTTCCTCTTTATCTTCTCTTTCTTTTATTTCTTTTTCTCTCTTTTCTTCCTCTTCTAATCTCTTCTTCTTATCATCCTCTATTTTCCTTTTTTATTGCTTCTTCAACTAATCTTTTATTAACATAATCAGATTTCCACAATCCATTAGTATGTGAGCAATGTTTCTGGATTAGATTGTGTGAGTTTTTTTAGCATCAACGTTTCGGATCATACTACATGATCCATCATCAGGACGAGAGAACATTAGAATATGGAATGTGCAGACCAGGAAACCACAAGCAGTCCTAAAAAGAGAGGGAGGGAGGGGCACAAAGACCAAGAGGACCAAAAATAAAGACACAACCACCAAGAGAACCGGTACAGAATAACCAATCATATGTATAAATGCAAATAATGTATATTTATGTAAAGGAATTTTATATAATGCATTAAAAAATGATAAAAAATAAATAACTAAATAAAAAATAAAAAATAAATAAATAAGTAGATAAATAAAAAATTTAAAAAATTTAAAAAATTAAGGATCAGTGTGAAAAAGGGGAGGAAGCACACGATTATGAAAATGAATAAATAACTATAAGAGGTTAAAAATAAAAAAATTAAGAATTAAAAAATTAAATATTAAAATAATAATAATAAAAATGAAGAAGACTCAATCCCTTACATATATATATATAAAAACAAAAAATAAATAAATAAAAGCATGTGCAAATATTAAGAACTTATATACAACTATATCGAAATCGAACAAGCCAAAAAAAAATTTTTAACCCCAAGAGAAAAACAAGAAGAGAAACATTAGAAAGGACCCTAATACCAAAACAAAGAAGCTAAAAACAAAATAAGTAAAATTAAGCTCAGGAGCAAAAAACCCTCAATAAATAGATCGAACCTAAAAACTAAAAACGCTACTAAAAGAAAATGCGAAAATAAGCCATAAGTGCGAAACAGACACAACACTGGAACCAACCCAGATTAAAGAATACAAGCACAAAGAGATGAAAAACAAATCATAAATAAATAAATGAGGATAATAAAAAAAAACAAGACATCAAGATGGAAGACCCAAGGCTGAAACCAACGGCACAGGAAAGAGCTCGAGGGTTAGAGCGACACGGAGGGCTAAGACGAAACGACAAAAAAGAGAGGAGAGACAACAGGAAGCAACCTGAAAAAAGAACACAGAGAACATGAGGAGGGAGGAGCTCAGAGACCACAAGGTGGGGCCAAGAGACTGAAGACGAAAGGGGGGGGGCTTCCCCATAAACCGGACAGGCCAAAACGAGGGAGCGACAAGGGAAGACTAGGGGACACACCAGGGGGGGCAGGAAAGCTCGAGAAGCATCAAGGGTGATGCTGAGTATTAAGCGAGCCCAGGAGAGGTTGCCAAGACAAGCTAATGGACCATCCATCATCTCGATTGAGGTTGATGGGATGATAGTTAATTTCAATAGCTTCCTTAAGTTTTCTTTTGAAAAGAAGGTACTTACCTAGTCAGTCACCATAAGATAACATCTATCACTATGTAAATTCTTTAAAATTAAAAATAATATTCATAATAGACCACACTGCAAAGGAATCCAACTTATTTCCCTATCTTGTCATGTTACTTTTACTCTAGATGATTCTAATGTCGTACCCAACATCAATATATAAAAGAAAAAACTATTTGCAATGTACATGCACTTGCCGAAAAATCATATATACCAAAATTCATTCATGCAAGAATTCTAAAAGAGGATACTAAAACCTATGGAAGATAGTCTTCATGATCTCAATAAAGAAATTAGATATATTGAATCTCTCTCATAAGAACATAGTGGTACTAGTTTAACACACAACTCTATGACACTTCATCCTTGCAATTATTCATTCGTTGACATAAAAATACGTAAGATTCCCCACGGGAAATGTTCTATGTAATCATTCTCAAACATAAATATTCTAATTGCACATTTATATCTTTATCATGTTCGGGACCTATTAAATTTTCTCTTAATCAGTTTGTCTCAAATGTCTTAAAAACTAGGTATAATTGGAGTTGCTTCCTACAATTATGATCAATTGTAGATGTATTAAAAGTGGTGATGCAATATAAGACCATAAAATCCCATTTCAATTATAATATCTATGTGTCATCTAATTTAGAAAGAAGTTAAGTATTAATTGAAAACAAAATTTGAGATTTTAGTTAAAGGAATTTTCCTTAACCATATCGACAATCAAATGATCGATGCAAGGAATATGAAATGGTGTATAAATAAAGTAAGCCGAGAGTTTCTAAATGATCATAGACAACTTCTGAAGGCTCCATAGAAAAAGTGCTTTGATTACACAAATCTCAATTTCAATCATTCACTGATAATATGATAGTTTATGTTTAACATCATTAGATAAATAGCTCTTGTGTTATGAATCCAAGTCTATTTTAAAAAATTATTTAAGAGAACAAGTGTAAGAAGTCTTAAGTTGGCCTATAATAATAAGGAATTAAAAGCACTATGAAGATCCCAACTCTAGTAGTGAATTTACAAAATATTGAGATAGAATCAGATTTATAGACAAGAAACACAACTTTTATATATTTTTCATGGGTTATTTATATACTACTATTTAATGGCTAAAGTTCATAGATGGTCTAAGAATGGTAAAGGCCTTATAGAATAGTGAGTTCTAAAATGACTTGTCAAACCTAGACCAGTTAATGTATATATACAACTTATCATTCCAAAGCCAAATTATACTATACAAGAGAAAAAAGATTAATTAAAACTAAGCACTACATCTCTACACCACCAAAAAGCTATCATTTAAAGAGATGACTTCACAAGAAAATAATATTGAAGTGGATGGATAAAAGCTCAACATTGTTTAATCTTTCTTTAAACCTTGTAAAAATTATCCTATCCTAAGTTTTGGTGTCAACTCCTTTTCCAAAATTTCCTATAGAAGAAACAATGGGAGTTATGTGATTCTTTGGGTGAGGTCAACTATGGGTTCTAAACATGAGAGCTAGGAAATTGAAGAAAAATCTCTCAATTTCTCAACATATGAGTTGGTGACTATTTCAATAAATAATACATGTTTTTTATTGTAGTTGATAACAAAATCCCTATTGTTATCATTCATTATTTTTTCATCTAGTGGATAGGAATGCATTAGCACCTTGGCAAGTGCCTCCCCATGTGTGTGCCAAGTGTAGATATCAGATGCTTTATGAATTGACCCATAAAATTATGTGGTATATGCATTCTTTTTTTTTTACTTCACCCCCATTTTCTCCATATTTATGAAACAATCTATGGCTAATATTTTCTTTTCCAGTAACTTCCCCTACATGATTCCATCATGCCTTGATTTAAGGATGCAAATTTTAGTTATTCTTAAGTTTATCTACCTTCTTCAATAGCCCAATCTCTATTCATGTTGATTGATCACCTATTCCTTTTAAGACTGCTTGTATAAAACTTAATGATAAGACAAGATATTTAAAAAATATCTAGCTCAAAATTAAAAGAATTGCTCATTGTGACATTTTCGCTCATTTTCTATATGGGTGTTGCATTTTTTTATTCCCATTGTAAAAGTATGTGTAACATTCTTACATAGGTGTTGTCCATTTATGCTTTTCTTTCTTCTTAGTTCATTAATCGTTTGGTCTACTAACCAAAAAATCCACTTAATTACTATTAAACACCCGTGTTTATAGAGATTTTCCACTAATACATACACATCCTCTACATGTACCCATTTCATTTTCTTTGTAATTGGCTCTCATGGACCCCTATTTTTTTCCTTATTATTTTCTCTATCAATATTCTAGTTTTTTTTTTTTTTTTTCTTTGACTAATTTTTTGACATGGAATTTGTATGTAGATGTCATGAGTCATGGATTTTTTTTTTCCAAGATTGTTGGATGAGTCGTCAATTAAGGAACTAAGAAACATGGAGAAGAAAAATGGGAAAATAGAGAAGAAAAACCAAAGCATGACACAAACAAAATTTTGGTTCCTTGTGGTTCTGTGTTCCTAACTTTTATCTTCCCTATGCATGTGATTAAAACTATGTGAAAAAACCTCCATTTTTTCCTTCCAAGCCAAACAACTATTTATCTAGAACACATTCTTTAAATTAGGTTGGGAATTAATAGTTGGCTTTGGCTTTGGTGGTTGTGCAATCATGACTATCTTTATCCAACAAGTAAATACAATTGACTTATTTACAAAGTGCTATCAGTGCCTCCATGTGTGATAGCTTTAGCTACTACATGATGTACCCCATCGTAATCTCTCTCATCATAGTAGTTGATTATGAGGGTAATTTGGTAGTCTGTCAAATATGTGATAATACATGTGTGGAAACATACTTCTTAGGTTAGGTTAGCATTGTCTTACAAGGACAAGAAACTATTTCACAAGACAAATTGGTGACAATAGAAACTATGGAACTATTGACAGGTGAATGGTATTCTGAACTTACTAACAATATACAATTAGTTAAAAGTACCAATTGTAAACTAGGATTTGTTTATAATTTATACTTGAATACCTTTTTATGGAAAACTTAAGTTTTCTCAACCTATTTTGTTTAAATATGTCAAGTAGTTGTGGTATGACTAATTTTTTTTTAGTTAATGTAAAACTAAATATGATATATGTACATGGTAAGAACATGTATTCATGAAACTTTAACATAGAAAGCAAGTGAACTGATGACAAACTATACTAGACCCAAGATATCATCAGTAGCAAGTAATCTCTACAAGCGTCTCATGTCTCCCTAACTACAACCATAAAGGTAGCTCTTAGACCAGCATCTTAGTGATAGTTCTAGAATGGGATATTGCTAAAATGTAGATCTACAATGAAACATGCAGGATCTATGGCTAGAATGCAGATTATATGTGAAATACAACTCCTAGAAATGATCATGCTATGAACTAAATATGCAATAAATGAAGCTAAATGATACGAGATGATGCTAACGATGCTATGAAATTGCTACAAATAAAATGCTAAATGATGAGAGCAAATGTGACTATAGTGTAGATGCATAAAAACTTAGGTCCCTTGTCTCTTAGATTTCCCTCCTATTTATAGGATTTTAGAAGGGTTTGGGGTAAGAACCAGGATTTTCAATTTTGACTGGGGGTGAAAGTGAAACTCAAAATATCTCATAAGAGGCTAGAAGGAAGAGTCCAATAGACTTGGTTTTGAGGATAATATGAGGATTTTTCAAATTCTTTTAAATGGTAAAAGGTAGATTTCCATCTTGTGAGGATAAAGTGATTTTATTGATTTACTAATGATTTATTTTCAACACTTTTTCTTTTTCTTTCTTCCCTTTTTGAATTTTAATTATTTTCTTCCTCTTTTAAAGTTTATTTGAGTCTTGTTGATTTGATAGGTGATTAATGACCTAATGTGATTTTTGATTTAAAAGTCTATTGTGTTTCTTATGATTTTCTCTTTAATTTTATCCTAATTGATCGGGATTGCATGATTTAGGTCTTTGCCAAATTTTGGGTGTCTACAAATGCCCCTCTTTGAGCTAATATGTGAAGCATATTAGTTTAAAGACTATCTTGATTTTCTAATTTTAGGTCAGATTCTGGTGACTAGATATCTATTTGATGATATTCTATCCTTTTTTCATTGTTATGATCTCTATCTATTGATGGCTTGATGTCTAATCGTTGATGATTTGATATTTAATCATTGATAATGTTTTGATTGTTGTTGATTTGATGGTTGGATTACAATGTTGGTTCGATGATTTGATTGCAATGGTTTTGTTTCGATACCTTGGTTTTGATGTTTACAATTTTTTGGCTGGGGTAGATCATTTTGATGTTTCAAAAAATTCTAATGCCCCAGCTTGGATGTCCCGATTTGATACAGATGTACTACCAACTCAGAAATAAAATTGGAAGAGAGTATGAAAATGTGAAAGTTGAGTAGGTTCAAATTTTATTTCTAACATGGTGGGAGATTGGTGGGCAAGATAGTTAGAGTAGTTTTATACAACACCTAAGTTGGCTATGGTGATCAACAAGTGGCCAAAAAGGGATAAATAATTGGAAAATTTGATGTAAATGCCACTTGAGGGGGTTAAATAGGTCAAAAAGACCTTTTACCCTTGAGATTTTCACTTTTCGCTTTTGCACTTGGTGGTTTGGAGCTCTGAGTCAATGAAGACAGTAAGTCGTCAAGATCCTCTGTGTTTGAGATTTAGCATGTTTACCTGTAGTTTGTGAGTTTTGTGTTGATTTGTAGGGTAGATGTGTTAATTTTTGAGATTTAGCGCATTTGAAGTTTCTTGTAGTGCATTTTTATTGTTTTAGTGCTTATGCGTAGTGTCTTAGCACATGTGTAGGGCATTTCAATGCATTTGGAAATCCTAGTTTGTGGATAGATTAGCATATACGTTGAAATTCTAGTGCTTATGAGAAATGTAGTAGCACATTTGAATATAACATCACATATAACTGGTATGATAGCACAAACACACCAAGTATTAGTGCATATAAATAGGATAGCGCATTTTATTGATAGAATAGTGCATATAACCAATGTTGAAATGCATACCATGGAACAATGCATGCATGAGCTATGATTGTGCATTTGTATAATTTTGAACCACATTTGAAAATAATAGCATGCTTTTGCAGGATAGAATAGTGCATATTGGATCTTATAGTGCTTATGATATATATAATGACACTTTTGCATGGTGGAGTAGGGTAGTTGTGTTAGGATAAACCACGGACAGAAATAAAAACTACATGCAAATATAACCAATAACAAAAATAATAGAACACACAGAAATGAACACAAGGCACCAAGATTTAACGTGGTTCACCCAATCCCTGGGCTACGTCCACCAAATAGCAAGTCCGATCTTATTACAATCCAGTGATTACAACCTGATTACAATCCGTAATCCCTTACAGCTCAATATCGCCACAAGAACCAATTTCGTATCACCACACATAAAAAATACCCAACCCTAAGCCCTTTTAGACAAGTATTAAACCGCTTCAGGGTTATAACATGTCGACCATATGTCGGCCATAATATGTCGGCACAGTATAATATGACCGCTTTATGAAGTATGCACAGTACTTTCCTGATCAGTCACCACAATCTAACAAGTTGAATTCTGTGACTTATTTGATGAGTATAGATGATTGGTCGAGTGTAAGATAATGCAAAAGATTAGAGTCTTTCTTGGTCAACCAAGGATGAGAATAACAAGTAAACATTAGTAGTCAAGTATCTATAAAGTGATGTTTTTAGGATTGATCTGATAATAGATAGGTAATGCCCTGACTTAGGATGCCGAGTAGGCAATCCAAATCAGCCCAACTCAGGATAGAGGAAGATGAGCAATAGGTCCAAGATAGAACTAGTAGCTAGATGGCTAGATGTGATTCTGAGATTGATTTTGGATGATCACTTTGTGATGAAAAATTGATGCATCGTGTTTTCTTGATGAATAATAGGTGTGTGGGTGAAAGCTCATGGTATGAGGACTCTATTCGTGGCCCTTAGAGTCAGTGGGTCAGTTGTCTGACATAGATAGGTAGGTGATAGACCAGTGTGGCTTTACATATTTATTGTAGATACCCCAGTTCTAAGTGAACAAGGGATTATTGATACCTATGTCTAAGCGGTGGCACTCAGACCACAACACATTCCATTTTTCGATGGGGGAGATGACAATGACTCTCAAGGATGTCTACAAGATTTTCTCAATCTTGACTATAGGGGATTTGGTGTACTATGATCAAACTACTAGTGGGGCTACATTCTAAGACTTGTTTGAAGATGATAGTATTGGTAATGATAGTGTGTCCTGGTTCCAAATGTTGTAGTATGATGCTTTACTAGCAGTATTGGTAGGACTTATAGGTGGATTTCTATTGCTAGATCACCAAGGGTGAGGGTGTTTAGTTGGATGGGGCTAATTGATTCAGGAGATGATTGATGAGCCATAGAGATTTGCATGGGGTAGTTGTATCTTTGCTCATTTGTATCATGATTTACACTAGGTTGTATATTCGGGGGCCTCATCATTATTAGCAGTGGTTATTTTGCTACAGGTATGGAGATGGGAGCATCTACCCATTATTCATCCAGTGTGTGTATGAAAGTGGCCACAGGGCATGCCATACATGTATACTTATTTGGGTCCTATCATGAAGCCCCATTTGGGCAAGATAGAGTATTTGGTGCTAGATACTAGATGATATCGATGAGGTTATATGGAGACCTTATAGGTTTACAGAGCCATGGGTAGAGGATGATGATGAGATGGTGTATTTCTTCAATCTGCTATTTTTTCTTCATTCGATTCCTTCTATACTAGAGCAATTTTTCTTCAGGTGAGTGGTGAAGCAGTTTGGTCGATGGCAGGGCATGCCACAGGGGACTGCACATTATGCTTGAGTTCAGTCAGAGAGTAGTGTGGGGGTAGACACTAGAGTATGAGGCTTGTCTAGATGTCTTTTTATAGATGATAGACACACCACAGCCTTGGGCTTTATGAGATGGGGTGGCAGATGCTAGGATGGAGGGGGATTATGCACAGTGGTTTTGGGATCATCCCTTCCTAAGATACATAGATCCAGCCAAGCTGATGCTAGGTATTGATGAGTTATCAAGTGGGGGAGAGGATGATGATAATGGTGGTAGTCCTAGGAGAGGCAAAGGGAGGGAATGAGCTAGGGTTAGAGTGGGCAAAGTATAAGGGAGACAAGGTCAAGTAGCAGTGGTATTACCATAGAGGGGAGTGGCATGAGGCCCAGTGTAGGGACCCATGGGTGTAAGGAGAGCTAGGGATGTCCACAATCGAGGTGGTGCACAAGTGAGAGGAGGGATGTTGGGAAGCATGATGGAGTAGAGCAGATGAGGGTGAGATTTCCAAAGGATATACAGTTTGTCCATCGACTGAGGCCATGAGTGCATGGTGCTAGCAAAGATCCACCAGGTGCACAGCCATAGGAGCAGCAATAGGTACTGCTAGAGAGGCCTAAAGGATAGACTAATTTGGAGACTCAGGTGAGTGCCATAGAGGCTCAGATGGGTAAGGTACTGAGTACCTTGCAAACAGTCATAGCAGTGATTACACTAGGACCATTGTCACCACCACCACCACTAAGGACAGATGGGGCATCCTTAAGTCAGATGGCCATGATTGGGCCCATTGCACCATTGACAGATGAGACAAAGTAGGTACAACAAGAGGATATAGGTGCCCCCGGTGAGTAGGGACTATTAGACCAGGCACCCTTACAGGGATGAGTTTATATGATTGTACAATGGCCTCATTATTCTCATGATTTTTATTGGACATTTATGCTGATGTACTTATTTGATCCTCGATTGATGTACTTGAATGTTATATGATCATGCGATTTCCATGTTGATGTATGTTATCTGTTGTTCATGTGATTGTATCCTTCAGTAGGACTGTCTGATTGTCATGTTACTTTATGAGATATCTGAACTTCTTTGATGTTTTAGATGTGTTCATTTATTATATCATGGACATATGTTGTTATGTGATTATTTGATGTGATGATTATGTTGATAGTGGATGTGGATGGTATATATATGTGAATGATTAATTTAGATGGAACATGATTTAGAATAGATGGTAGGTTATTTGATGATGCAATGAAAATGTGATGTGGTAATATGAACGTAATAACATGAAATGAAATGAGATGTGATAACATGATATGCAATGTAATGTAATGAACTAAATAGGGACATGAGATGTAATGAAATTAAATGAAATGTGATATAATTAAATATAACATGAAGTAATGAAAAGGATTTGTGGATGCATTATAATGAAATGGAATGGAAAATGAATTAAAGTGAAATGATGTGAAGTATGAAGTGAAAATGAAAGGATATTGATTATGAAATGAAAATGAAATGGATCATGTAATGAAATGAAATGGAAATGAAAATGAAAATGAAAATGCAATGGAATATGGAATGAAAGGAAATAAGATAGGTAACAAGATGGAAGATGAAATAAAATGAAATGATATGATAAATGAAAAATAAAATGAATTATGTAATGAAATGAAACAATATGTAATGAAATGGAACAATATGATATGAAATGTAATGACAAGATGTACATGATGAAATGAAATGAAATGAAAATGAAACCGGATGGGTAATGAAACAAACATGAAATGGATTATGAAATGAAATGGTGTAGGATACAAAATCAAAAGGAAATGATATGGCATATGAACTGAAAATGAAATGGGGTATATAATGAAATGAAATGAGTAATGAAATGAACATGAAATATGAAATTAAAATGAAAGGATATTGATTATGGAAATGAAATGATATGGAATAGGGGATGAGAAGAAATGATATGCCATGAAATGAAATGACGAGAAATATGTTATGAAATGCAATAAGATGAGTCATGAAATGAAAATGAAATGGAATATGAAATGAAATTGTTTGAGATTCAAAGGCTTTGAGTTGGTATGTCAATATTTGCGATTCAAAAGCCACTAAATGAATGGATGAAATGGTGAAATGAAAGAGATGGAGAATGAGAAAAGGTGATGCAATGGATCAGATGAAAATTGAAGGTGGTTAGATGAGATTGTTTGAGATTCAAAAGCCACACAAGGCAGAAAATGAGGTGGTACAATCTGATGGTGAATTGATGACATGTAACATTGGCATGGATGGGATGAAGAAACAAAGTCCATGAGTGCTCACAAGCTTTCTTTGAGGGTGATGTTGATGGTGGTGCATGTGTTGTTTATAACTAGTTGTGAAATTGATTATTAATGTTGGTGAATTGTATCCTAATTTATGTGCCAACCATATGTTTTGCAAGAAACCCAAGATGAAAAATGTAAGCTAGATGAATGCAACTAACTGTCACTTTTTCAAAGAGATGCAAACTAATTGTCATCATAGAGCATGTGATAAAAGTGACTAAGCACAACCACCACTAGCTTAGCTATAGTGATATGAATACTTTGTTACAGTTAGAAATACGAGGAAAGAGGAACAATGTACCAAAAAATCATGACAATCGCTAAGAAATAGAAGCTATAGCTGCAAAATAATAAAAATAGGCATATCAATAGTCACATGTCAGATAAAAGACCTCACCTAAGGTAATGCACAAAATTGGTTGAGGTATACATGGCATTCCATCTGAGAGGAAGCTCTTATAAGTGGACACCAATAATGTGCAAAACCAAAGGATCATAGGAATTAAGCATTGAAAAACCAACAAAATATCATGACTTTATGTTGATACCTTAGTCGAATACATCATTGAGATACTAAAAGTGCATGATAGCATAGAAAACTATTATGTGTGAACTAGACATGCTTCTAGTTGTGTGCAATAGTATCATGTTGTTTTGTTTGTTTCGTTTAGGTTTGCTAGGGGGTAACTTGTTGTATCAAGTGGATGAGAAGGCATGGGATGTGTCAGCAGTGATTTAGCAGTAGAATCTAGTGGTCATTGTGCATCGGTGGAATTTTGGGTGGTTAAATTTTTAAACTGAAGGTCAAATATACTAGGTACCAGTGTGGCAGGGTGCAAAGAGTGGATATGAGGAAGACTGGTGTAAAACGAGGTTCAGGTGAATGATGGCTATAAGGAGGCAGATAGTATGATAATGAATCAAGGTGAAGTCGAGAGTAGAATGTGATTATTGGAGACAACAAGAAGTTATGGGAATCATGCAAGTGAAAGTATGTCAGGCTCACTAGATCAGTCATAGTGAGAGGGTGATGCTAACCAAGGAAGGTGGAGGAGGTAAGGGCAGAGAGGAAATGCATCAGGTGAACTTCGGAGGAGTGGGTAGATCAATCAAAACTCCAAGTGTTACTTTTGGTTCCAGGTGAGACAAGCTAGCCAGGACAAAGGCTAGCACAACCTAATGAGGTGGGAATGAAGGTGGACGAAATGCTCTTTTCAGCTTTAATGATGCTATCCAAGAGGATATTGCAATAGGAACTATAGGAGGCAATAGATGATGGGCCAATTATGAAGGTGGAGGATAGTCCATCTAAAAAGATGAAGAGTATGTTGGAAGTAGAGGAGGAAGTGGAGGAGATAAAGTCTCCTAAAAAGTTTGTGGGAGAATCTACAAAGGATGTGGGTGGTGTTAGTGGTGGTGAAGTATTAAGTGGAACATGGTAGTGGATTAGCCTTGAGACACTACGACGGGGTTCAACAGAAGGGGGAGTGAGTGGTGTAAATGTGGGGGAGTCACAACTAGACATCGGAGATGGTGATCAAGTATCATGGAATGTGGAAGGATTATGAAGACTGTTGGCAATAGAGAGAGTGCAAGCGAAGAATGTAGAATAGGAGGTTGCATTTTTGCTAGGATTGATGGAGAAGAATCAGGAGGATGGAGCACAAACAAAGGCAAAGTGACTGCAACTGATGATAAACGTAGAGCGGGTGTTGTGCATTTTCTAGAAATGGAGTTGCATGTGGAACATGCACAAGCGGAGGGGAGTGATGTAGGAATATGGGCCAAACAATTAAAGTCCCTATGGTTGCAAGAGTCAATGAAGATGGTGCAAGTAGGTTTGAAGAGCACACAGAATAAGCTAGTATTATTGCGATTGTAGTCTAAGTCATTTAGAGAGGCAATTGTGAAGGTGAACTCCTTAGTGTTGAAGTTGTAGGAATGATTAACATTAAGTGAGGGGAAGGTGAGGCAACTATAGAAATGTTTGGGTGAGGCAAAATAGACGTGGAGCATTGGCAAATGATGATCGATCAAGTACAATAGGAGTGGGATGTGGCTCAATGAGCTATCATTGCATAGGGGGTAAGCAAGTTGGTGGAGAATGTGTTCATGGAAATGCACCAGATTATAAGGTACACCAGGGAGCCATGTATTGGATGGGGCGTTATTAGTAGGCATTCCCGCATGAGGACCAATCAGAGACATAGTTTATAGATAAAGAATTTGCAGCTCTGTTAAATGCGCAATTATGTGGCAGAAGGTTTCAAATTCCTATGGAAGTAGTATGGACACATAGGGGGTTGACACTGAGAGCTTCTATGTCTTGAGCTAGGCCAGAAGAGACACCATTGATCGGACACCCTATTATGCCACCTCCCTCAGGAAGCTAGAATAAATGATCCACTAGACATTGTTGGGATGTAACATAGTTAATGCTATTGTAGGTGAATAAAAAGTTGGTGTTTGTTGGTGTGGCAACTGATGTGGATTCTAATGCATTTTCATGTGTATTTTTTGTATTTTCAAAATATATTTGGATGTTTTTGTGAATTTTTTTTAATATTTAAATGTTTTTGGGTGTTTGGTAAATATTTGAATGCTTTTGTGTTTTTGTGATAAAACATTGGAATAGTTTAACTCTCATAAAAAAATGGGACCAATACCATTCGTAGAGTAAGGATAACTATGACTGGTTAGCAAGAAGATCGATGTGTATATAAGGAACAAGTATAGACAATAATAATTCCAACCAGAGAACATTTCTCTAGGTGTGTGCCGAGATGGGCATTCTTGAGGCCTATGAAAAGGCATTTGGGGCCCAAAAGAGGACATGTGGGTCTCAAGTATGCAAAATAGGGCCTTGAAAAGACATTTTTAACCCAAGAAAGGCATGTTGGGGGCCCAAAAGACATCAATGGTCTTGAAAAATGGTGAAATGGGGCTTATAAAAAGGCGTTTAGGCCAAAAAGACATTTGAGGGGCCCAAAAAAAGTGCTTTGGGCCTAAAAAGGCACTGGAGGAGTCCAAAAAGGACACTTGGGCCTTAAAAAAGGCACTAGAGGGGCCTAAAATAGGTTTTTTGGGCCTAAAAAGGAACTAGGGGGGTCCAAAAGGATTCTTGGGCCTTGAAAAGGGTGCTAGAGGAGCCTAAAAGAGGTGTTGGACGGGTCCAAAAAGGATGCTTGGGCCTTGAAAAGGCATTAGAGGGGCCTTAAAAAGGCACTTTGGGCCTAAAGAGGTGTTAGAAGGCTCCAAAAAGGATGCTTGGGCCTTGAAAAAGGCACTAGAAGGGGAAGCTAAGCTCGCACGCTTAGGCCTACCTATTCTGTGCCTCTGGTTGAGCGAGGATGAAAGAGTTTGATAGATATCTGGGCTTTCAAGATAGCATTGACATATTTGTTGAAGGAGGCTAGACTAATCATGGCCACTACAACTTAAATAAGACTAATGATTTGTGGGGAATTGTTTCTCTTGACAATAGAAGGGAAACAAGGGCACCTCTTGCGCTATCCACATTGTGCCAGATTTTCCAAAGTCCTGCAAAATGTTTTAGGACATTACCACACTTCTTCTGAATATTAATGGGGCATGTTAGGAGTTGATGCCTTGTTGTATAGCCAAATTGAGAAATTGATAGGAATATTGGGGTGTTGTTAATAGGAATTGCCCCCATTTTGAATGCTTCAGGCTAGTTGTGAATTTTTTCGCTATTTTTAGATAATTTTTTATTTTTATTTTTTTGGGATATTTTGGATAAATTTTCAATTTTTTTAGTGTTTTTGGGCAATTTTTCATTTTTTTTGGTAGTTTTAAGCTATTTTTGACTTTTTTTTAGCATTTTTGGATGATATTTGGATTTTTTTGGTAATTTTGGATGAGTTTGGGTTTGTTTGGGTGAAACAAAGGATGTGAGCAAGATTTGGTGGAACATGGGGGTAACTAGGACCGTGTGAGGTACCTTAGGAGGCAATGAAGGAGTTTATGACACCAAATGGGTTGACTGAGGGCTACAATAAGTATGGGAGATCATTGGGTGAGGTGGATGGCAAAGATGTGCATCAATTTTCCTACAATTCATTCTATGTTATCTCAATATATAATTAGACTCTCTGTGTTGCTAAATTTGTGTTGCTCACAATTGTGGCTATCATACTAGCTATTTCCACTGATGTGTACATTTACTCAAGGAAAAGGGCTTTGATTTGCTCTTGTTATTGTTATTATTATTACCCTCATGAGCTCTATTTCCCTTGCCTTACTATTGCTGCCATACTAATTTTTTTTACTGCTATGAATCCACTCTTATGCCAAAAGATCTTAGAACTATAACCCACAAATGTTTCTCAAGGGGGTATGTGTGAAATTAATTCTAGATCGAATACGAGCCTGATAGACTAGGCTAGCTTCTCAACCCTAGAGAAATAATTAATTTTCTACCAAATATCTCCAAATAATTCAACTGTAAATGCTACCCCTTTCTCTTATTTCCATCTTCTATTAATTGCAATTGGAAGCCACAAAGAACCAAAATGTGTCTCAAAGATAGTAAATCAACCATTCAACTACAGCCCTTTTCAGCATTGAATGCCTTGTGTTTCTTAGGGAAGTCTAAAGGTGTTATCTCTTGCCCCTATTCAAACCAAAAGTGGCATTCTCACTTCTTTTGTACCAATATTTTATTTTTATTTTTTATTTTTGACATTTTTTCAATTTTTTTGGTATTTTAGATGTTTTCCTCAAATCTTTTAGACATAAAACCATTTGAGATGGATGTTTCTGATAGGTTCTACTAATTCTATACCATCACAATCTAAAATTTAGTAGGTACCACTCCCAAAAGATTCTGTGATAAGGTAAGGACCAACCCAATTGGCCTCCCATTTCCCCTTCTTTTCTCTTGCTGCTTGTTTCTTAGGGTTTCCTCTAAGCACTAGGTCACCAGTTTTAAAAACACGAGGTTTGACATTTTTGTTATAATTCCTTGATAATATTTTCTAATACACTTTGAGATTGTCATGGGCTATATACTAATGTTCCTCTAAGAACTTTAGCTATTCTAGAGGGGCCACTCTGTAATCCTCATTTCTTAGGACATCTTGAAGAGTAACTCTCAAGGATGGGAATGAAGGTGGAAGAAATGGCCTTGTCATCTTTAATGATGTTATCCATGAGGATATTGCAATAGGAATTGTAGGAGGCAATAGATGATGGGCCAATGATGCAGGTGGAGGATAGTCCATCTAAAAAGATGAAAAGTATGTTGGAAGTAGAGGAGAAAGTGGAGGAGATAAAGTCTCCTAAAAAGTCTATGGGAGAAACTACGAAGGATGTGGGGGGTGTTAGTGGTGGTGAAGTACTGAGTGGAACATGGTAGTGGATTAGCCTCAGGACACTAGGAAGAGGTTCAACGAAAGGGGGAGTGATTGGTGTAAATGCAGGGGAGCCACAACTAGAGGTCGGAGATGGTGATCAAGTATCATGGGATGTGGAAGGATTATGAAAATTGTTGATGATAGAGAGAGTGCAAGCAAAGAATGTAGAATAGGAGGTTGCATTTTTGCTAGGATTGATGGAGAAGGCTCAGGAGGATGGAGCACAAATAAAGGAAAAGTGACTGCAGCCAATGATAGATGTGGAACGAGTGTTGTGCATTTTCTAGAAATGGAGTTGCATGTGGAACATGTACAAGCGGAGGGGAGTGATGCAGGAATATGGGCCAAATAATTAAAGTCCCAATGGTTGCAAGAGTCAATGAAGATGGTGCAAGTAGGTTTGGAGAGCGCACAGAATAAGCTAGTGTTATTGCAGTCGTAGTCTAAGTCATTTAGGGAGGCAATTGCGAAGGTGAACTCCTTAGTGTTGAAGTTGTAGGAGTGATTAGCATTAAGTGAGGGGAAGGTGAGGCAACTATAGCAATGTTTGGATGAGGCAAAATAGACGTAGAGCATTGGCAAATGATGATCGATTAAATAAAATAGGAGCGAGATGCGGCTCAATGAGCTATCATTTCATAGGGGGTAAGCAAGTTGGTGGAGAATGTGTTCATGGAAATGCTCCAGATGATAAGGTACACCAAGGAGCCATGTATTAGATGGGGTGTTATTAGTAAGCATTTCCACATAAGGACCAGTGAGAGACATAGTTTATAGATAAAGAATTTGCAACTCTGTTAAATGCACAATTACGTGGCAAAAGGTTTCCAATTCCTATGGAAGTAGTATAGAGCTTCTCTATCTTGGGCTAGGCCAGAAGAGACACCATTGATCGGACACCCTATTATGCCACCTCCCTCCACAGGCTAGAATAAATGATCCACTAGACATTGTTGGGATGTAACGTAGTTAATGCTATTGTAGGTGAATAAAAAGTTGGTGTTTACTGTTGTGGCAACTAATGTGGATTGTAATGCATTGTAATGTGTATTTGTAAGGTGTTTACTGCTGCAACAACATTCTCTGCCTCTGCTGTAGATTGGGATGTACAGTTCTGCTTTTTGCTTGTCCAAGAAATCAATCTTTTTCCAAGAAAGAATGCTCCTCCACTTGTGCTTTTTCTAGCATCAAGGTTTCCTGCCCAATCAGCATCAGTAAACACTTTCAAATCCAAATTACCTCCAAATTTGTACCATAATCCATAATCTTCAGTTCGTTTCAAATATCTCATTATTCTTTTGATTGCCATCAGGTGAGTTTCTCTTGGCTTTGCTGAAAATCTTGCAACAATACCAACTGCAAGGGCAATATCTGGCCTGGTATGAACTACGTATTGCAACTTTCCAATCATAGATCTATACAATGTTTGATCTACCTCTTTGGATTCATCATCTTTGGTAAGTTTCAATCCAGTACACAGGAGTTCCAATAGGTTTACAGTCCTCCATACCAAACTTTTTCAATATCTCCTTGATGTATTTTGATTGAGTGATGTAGATGCCATTCTTATTTTGTTGAATTTGAAGACCAACAAAAAATTTTATTTCACCAAACATAGACATTTCAAATTCCTTGTTCATTTATTCTAAAAATTCTTTGCAAAGATCATCATGCCCTGTGAAAACAATATCATCTACAAATATTTCTGCCAAGACAATCTTATTATCTGGTCCTTCTTTTATATACAAGCTACTATTATCATTAGTTCTTTGAAAACCAATCTAAATAAGATAGTTATGAAATCTTTCATACCATGCTCTAGGGGCTTGTTTCAGACCATACAGTGCCTTGTGTAATTTGCAAACCATGTTCTTTTTATCCAGATCAACAAAACCTTCAGGTTGTTCAATGTAAACCTCTTCATCCAGTATTCCATTGAGGAATGCTGACTTGACATCCATCTGATAAACTTTGAATCCTTTGTGAGTAGCATATGCAAGTAAGGTTCTGACTCCTTCCAATCTTGCAACAAGAGAAAAGGTTTCTCCATAATCTATGCCTTCTTCTTGAGAGTATCCTTTGCATACCAATCTGGCTTTATTTTTGGATACCTTACCATCTTCAGTCAACTTGTTTCTGAATATCCACTTGGTTCCAATTAAATTCTTATTTTTAGGCCTGTGTACAAGAGTCCATGTCTTGTTCTTCTTTATCTGTTCTATTTCCTCGTTCATTGCCTCAATCCAACTATCATTTGCCAATGCATCTTTAATGCTTCTAGGTTCAAAATCAGCAAGTAAACAAGTATTTTTCAGCTTGCTTCTTGTCAAGGTTCTTTCAGATTTGTCTCCAATGATCTGATCTGGTGCATGATGTCTTTTGACATATTTAGCTAATATAGGTTCTTTGCCTTTTGAATGAGTTTCATTGCTATCTCCTTGTTCTTCAATTTCATGTTCAGGATGTTTTGGATCGATAAGAATTGGCTCATGCACTTCAGACTTGGTAGACACTTGCTCGGTAATGTCTGAATGTTGTTGTGGCTCAGTTTGAACTTTTTGCAACTCGGTTACTGATGACTTGAGAGTTGAGGATTCTTGAGTGAATGGTATGCTTGGTATAGTATCTAGTTCAATGTAAACAAATCTTCTGTAATCTTCAGGTACCTTTTTGCTTTCTTCTTCATATTTGTCTGCAAACTCATCAACTTTCACATGTGCACTTTCTATGACTTTGTGAGTGGATAGATTTAAACATCTATATGCTTTTCTTTTGCAAGAATATCCTAAAAATATTCCTTCATCATCTTTTACATCAAATTTTCCTTTTCTAGATTCTTTCAAAATATAACATTTGCTTCCAAATACTTTCAGATAACTTACATTGGGTTTGTAGCCATACCATAATTCATAGGGAGTTTTGAATGAGTCCTTCTTCAACTGTACTCGGTTTAAGCTATGAACTGCAGTGCTGATGGCTTCCTTTCAGTATTTGATACCAATGTTCTTTTCTATCATTAGGGTTCTTGCACAATCCATGATGGATCTATTTCTTCTTTCAACTATTCCATTTTGTTCAGGAGTTCCTGGTGCTGAGACCTGTCTTTTAATACCTTTTTCAATGCAAAAGTTGTCTAATTCATGTGAGATGAATTCACCACCTCTATCTAACCTTAACAATTTTAGTCTTTTTCCTATTTCTTTTTCTACTCTTGCCAAATACCATTTGAATTTCTCAAATGCTTCTGATTTATTCCTTAGATACATGACAGTCATCATTCTTGAGTAGTCATCAACAAAAAGAATGAAAAACTTTTCTCCAGTATAGCTTTCTATTCCAGTGGGTCCACATAAATCAGTATGCAAAATTTCTAATATATCTTCAGACTGATAGTTCTTACCTTTAAAACTAGGCTTTCCCATTTTACCAATCTGACAATTCTTTCATAGACCAACCTCAGGTTTCTTAATGTTAGGAATGCCTCTTACTTTCTTGAATTTTCTTATTTTTACCAAATTATCAAAATTGACATGACACAACCTTTTATGCCATAACCAACTTTCTTCAATTTGAGCAATAAAACATGAGCATTCACCAAGTTCTAGATAGAACAAGTTACCTTTAGTTTGGGTGCCAGATCCTATCAGCTTTCCTTGCTCATTCAATAGTCTTGCCTTTCCATGCATGAATTCCACCTTGAATCCAGTATTGAGTAACTATGCCACACTTAGCAAATTATTTTTAAGACCTTCAACCCAATAGGCATTATTACATACAAGTTCTTTGGTTAGATAGATTCTTCCTCTTCCTTTTATGAAACGAGGTTCATTATTACCAAACCTTACATTGCCACCATCATAGTCTTCAAACTGATCAAACTTAGTTTTATCACCAGTCATATGATGTGAGCAACCACTGTCTATAATCCATGTATCATTCTTACTTATATGAGAAACAAGTGCCATTTTATCTTCCTCATCACTGTTAGAATCATCTTTAATGGCAATATAAGCAATTTCATCCTCACTATTATCAGAATCCTTAGAATTTTTAGCCATGAAGCATGATTTCTTACCTTTGTTCTTGGATGATTTGAAGTCTTTCTTGCCATTCCATTTGTAATCTTTCTTTTCATTAGTGTTTTTCTTTTTTGGACACCTTGCTGCAATATGACCAATTTCTTCACAAGAAAAATATATTAGAGGAACTATACCTTTGTATTTTCCTCTGCCTCTAGAATATTTCCTTGCTAGTAGAGCTTCAATCACTTCGAGGTCACTGTCTGAACTTTAGTTTGATTCATTTTCACTTTTTGACTGAGATTCCTTCTCCTTTTTTTTTTCTCCTTGAGTGAGAGCTTGGCTTGAAATGCTGAGTCAATGTTCTTGGAGGTTGGAATATAGTTGTCAAAGTTATCTAGTTCAAATGCAGTTAGTCTTCCAACTATGGCCTCAAGATTTATCTGATGATTTGCTTCACAACTTCTTTCCTGAATTGTAGAAACTCTGATTGCATAAACGAGAAGCAAGGTTATGAGAACTTTGCTTATAACTGTTTCTCCTTTGATATCACCTCCATATGATCTGATTGCACTCACACATGCTTTAACTCTTTCAACATACTTTGCAATGTTTTCATCCTCTCTCATCCTCATTTGATCAAATTGTCCTCTTAGACTTTCTACTTTTTCTCTTCTCACATTATCATCTCCTCCATAGATCTCTTTTAGCTTGTTCCACATCTCAAAGGTAGTTTTGTAGTCCTTAATGTCATCAAATTCTTCATAACTAAGAGTGGATGCTAAGTCTATCATCATATTGTTGTGAGTCTTCTTTTTAGCCATGTCATTGATAGACAATGTGCCAGAAGGTTCTTCATATATTTCTTCAAGGTATTTCAGTCCAGTATCACCAACAGTAGCCAGATGAAGTCTTATCAATCCTTGCCATGCAGAGAAGTTATCTCTATTGAGTTTTGGAATTTCTCTTTTGTAAGACATCTTGATCTTTGGCTTAGATCCTTAAAATCTTTTTCTTGCAAGCACCAAAAGATCTGATACCAATTGTTGGAAATGAGAATAGAGTAACTAAGAGGGGGAGGGGATGAATTAGTTACTACAAAACTTTTCACAGTCCCTAAGATGTCTAAATATACCCTTGATTTGATTAATATAAAATGTTGAAACTTGATAATGCAGCAAATGATAAATATTAAGAATTGATATGTTATCATGCACAAAGCAATTCAGCAATTAAGAACACAAGAGACACCAGTTTTAACATGGAAACCCAATATGGGAAAAACCACCAATGTAACTAGATACTATTTTTCACTCTTCTGAAGTGAGCCCTATTAGGAGCCAACCCTGTTAAAGGTTACAAAAACACATTGTTAGGTGTGACCCTATTAAAGGATTTAATCACCCTGTTAGGAGTGGCCTTGCTAGAGGCTTTTAGAACAATTCAACTGAATTGTCACCTTCTTAAAGGATTTATTGAATGGTTGTTAAACCAACTCTATTAAGAGATTTTGAATTCACTGTTACAATGGTTAGAAAGCAACAATGAAGTGACCTGATATAATGTGCGACTTATCTTTGCTAATTACAGATCTTTGTTATGCTTGACTGGATCCTTACTGATCAAATACAACTTTACAGCTGCTTCAACACATCTGATCCTTCATCAGACTTTGCTCAACATTTGCCTTTTCATTTCATACTATAATTCACATTCATAACTTCTTTTTCACAATCACACACCTTTTAATTCATAACTTGAATGACCATATATACCTTTTAGATTATCTTAGTCAGCTCAAATCATTGACTAAACAAATAATTACAATAGTTGGCTAGAAGTAATTAATTAGCAAATCCCTATACTAGCCGACCCTGCACGGTGAACTTTGTTCAGAAAATAACTCCTGTGTTAACCGACTGAGCTCGGTTAATATAGCAAACTTTGTGAAAATCCTTCAATCGCCAAGAGAACTTAGTAAGTACTGAGTTTCTTGAGATAACTGAGTGAGCTCGGTGGAAACTACCCTTTGGAGACCGAGTGAAGCTCGGTTAACACTGACTTCTCCATGATTCCTTTGATGACCAAGTGAGCTCGGTGGAAACTACCCTTTGGAGACCGAGTGAAGCTTGGTTAACACTGACTTTCATATTTCCTTCATTGACCGAGTGAGCTCAGTGAGCACTATCTTTCACCTTTCCTTTGTTGACCGAGTTATCTCAATTAACATTGTCTTCCATATTTCCTTCGATGACTGAGTGAGCTCGGTTGGCACTGTAGATTGCATTGCAGACTGTCTGATCTCGATGAACTTGAGACTAATGACTAATATGACATTTGTGTGACATCAAGGACAACATTATCCAACAATGTATTCCATCTTTTTCATTAGATCAAATTCTTTCCCATCTAGGTGGGAGGAGATTTCAATTTTTTGTTGACTGATGTCTTCCACTAAGTTTGGAGGTGTGTCATATGCTTTGACAAAATGTGCATGATATGGTCTGGTGGAAGTTAGTTTTCCATGAGACCTCAAAGAAAGTGGGGGATCAAATAGGGACACTGAGTACTCACCTACCCCTTTATGGTGTAACTTACATTTTCTATCAAATTCCTTCATGAGTTTATCCATTTCTTCATAATGTAGTTGTTTGGGATCTTTTGATGATGATGGTAGTGAAGGAGCAAAAGGACTTGAACAAGCCACTTTCTCTTTACCCATAGTTAATGTTGATAAGTGGTTGCTCATTTGATTAGTTGAATGTGAAGTGCCCATAATTATTGGCTGATTGATGGCATCTGTCAGTGTATCAGCTTCTTCTCTACTGTGAGGGACAAGTGAGTTACAATACTGGACAAAGTGTTGATCTCTAGGTATGGTTATCTCTTGACCCATGTATGGAAACTTAAAGCACTAGTGGTAGGTGGAAGGAACAACTTGCATTTTTTGCATCCATGGTCTTCCCAGTAGGATGTTATAGGTTAATTGTAGGTCTAAGACCTGACAGATAGTTTCTTTCATGACCAACCCTACTCTAATTGGTAATATGACCATGCCTTTGGAGGGCCTTTCTTCATCATCATAGGCCTTGATGGTAATCTTTCTTCTTGGGTCAATAGCATCCTCTGCATACTCAAGGGCTTTTTCTAAATTGAGCATGCAAATATTGAGGCCAACCCCACCATTAGCCAATGCCCTATTAACTTAGTTCTTGTGAATGAATACTTCTATGTGCAAAGGAGAGTTATGTGGTTGTATGAAAGACATGTCATCTTGAGCTAAGAAGGACATGTAGTGAGGAGTGACTAGATTACTAACCATGTTTTGGAATCTACTCATGTCTAGGTCATTTGGCAATAAGGCTTTATTGAGTATCACTTTATGCTCTGGGGAGATTTGCAGTAGTTTGAAAATGGAGATTTGGGCTAGAGTTTTGAGAAATTGGTTTACCAAGTTATATTTGGGCATGAAGGAACTTGGAGCTGCTCGTTTAGGATTTGTCACTAGTCTTGGTAGGATAATTTTGGAGGCTTGACCTCTGGTGATGGCATTTGAGGACTATTTTTAATTTTTGTCTTTAATTATGATGACATTTATGGTCTCATTAAATTCAAAAATCATGCTAATGGTATTCTTGTAGTGGTGCACATAATTAACCTTGCTTTGTGGAGGTACATTTTGATTGGTCTTGGAATATTCCCCATTTTCATGACTCATGAAGGGGTTCTTAAAGGCTATATGATCTTCATTATTACTGAGATTTTTTACTTCAATGGTTCCATCATTTATTAATTTTTGGATGATCCCCTTAAGGGTGAGGTAATTTTTTGTTAGGTACCCCCAGTTGCGATGATAGGTACAAGTGTTTTTCTCGTTCCACCATTTTAGCTTGACTTGGGGTTCATATGGTTTAGCCTCGAGTAACATGATGAGGTCATTAGCCAAGAGTGTTTGTAAAGAACTCTCATAGGACACCCCTATGGGTGTATACCCCTAGTGGAGGAGCTTGATTGTAAGCAACTTGTTGGTTGGACATAGAGGGAGTCTTTGTGTTACATCGGTAAAATGGGTAGGCATTGTTTTGTTGAGGTGCGACACTAGGACCTGATTGATTTAAAGGGGGTTGAGTTTGAGTTTTGACATGATTGGCTTCAACTATGCCATCATTTGTGAAGTTTTTATTATTGTTTCTCCACCACAATTTATTTTTGTCTGTGGACCAATTAGAGGAATTGTGCATTTCTATTGAGTTGTTGTAGAAACCTTTACCATCTTCAGACAATTTAATTATGTCATTGTTTATCAAGGTTTCTTCCACCTTAGCCACATTTTCTAAAGTGGTTTTAAAATCATTAGGCCCTTGGAGTTGGAGCCAATAATTATTAGTTTCGAGAGATTGTTAATGAAGATATCTGTCTTCTCCTTATCTAATATGTCTCTATGATATTTAGCAAACATGTGCCTCCACCGTTGTAGGAAGGTCTTGAATGATTCACCTGGGAGTTGTTTTGTGTTGCATAGATCAATCATCGTAACCTCTCTTTCAATGTTATAAGAATATTGGGAGATAAAAATGGAGGCCAATTGATCGAAGGTTTTAATATTGGAGGGTAGCTTGGAGAACCACTCCATAGCATGTCCCCTGAGGCTCCTAGGAAATAGACACATTAGGTATGTTGTGTCATGGACAAACTCCATGCTTAGCATATAGAATTGCCTCAAGTGATCTTGTGGATCTGACATGCCAAAATATTTTTTATACTTTGGTATTTGCACATTTGGAGGAAAACGTGTAAAGGTAATGTTTTTATCGAATTGTAGGGGACACATCTTTTCACGGCTAAACTCCACAGGTTGTGTTTTTCCTCTTTTCATCTTTTCCATTTCTAGTTGTAAGTCTTGCAATTTTTGTGTGACTACATCTAAAGGTGATTCTTCTTCATCTCATTTCAAATTGGTCACATCAAAATCAGATGGCAATTTTGCACCTTGTTGTGCTAATGCAAGTATGTATCGTTCTTTATTTTTTTCTAGAATCTTGTCCATGATGTCAACAAGTTCAAGATTTTGCTAAAAATCTTCGATCTTAGATTGAATGCTTCTATCATCCTACATATGAAATGAGCCCATTCTAGCCAGGGTTTCTAAATTTTGACCAAATAAGGGTGACTCAGGAGTAACTTCATTCTGTGTGCAATCCGTTGTTGTAGTAGATTTTGGGAGGTTTAGAGGTTTTGTGTGTTTGATGGTTCTACTTGCTATCCTAACAGTTACTCATATGGGAGACTATTTTGATTTTGTTGGTACACTTGTTTTGTGTGGTGGCATGAAAAGTGAGTTGGATCCTTTTAATTTTTAAGCATTTTTCAAGAAGTGAAAGTTTTTGTTGACCATGATTTGTTCATAGCAACAAGCTAATTTGTTTGTCAATGTTGATAGGAGTGTATATGAGCAATGTTAGTATGCTAATAGAAACCAAATTTAAATAAAGCTTCTAAAAACTAAACAAAATTCATAAACTTCAAGATAGAGTAAGATGAACTCTCAATTGAGAATATGAGCCATTAATGGACTCTCTCAATAAGAAGCTCTCTTGTTGAGTAGCTTTATCTAAATGGATAAGATGTATGCTCAATATGCTTCCAAAGGCTTCAATGGATGATTGTGGATTTTTGGTGTGGATAGATGGATTTAGTATGGATTTGGGTCTCAAAATAGCATTATAACTTTACTTCATGGATTGTGTTATTTTGCAAAGGGGAAGGATCCAATTTATAGGAAAGAGGCTTGAGGGTTTGAGGGCTAAGATGCAAGGATGGGAAAAAGCTTATGGAGGGCTCAGATTGCATGAGAGGAGAGCACATGGATTGTGCTTCCTTATAGCCAATCAAGGAGTGACACATTTCACATGGTGAGAGGATGGAGGAAAGGGGAAGGATGAGTCAACAAAGGAGGCTCAAGGGATAAAATCTTCATAAAGACTCTCATAATGACTTGTAAGAGCAATAAAAGGGCTTGTAAGAGTCATTTATGACCTAGTCGACTTCATAAAGTTTTATGGTTGAGATATTTTGAGGGTGATGAGAGCAATTTTGACTTGGACTTGATTAGGAAGGTTTTAAGCTTGTTTAGGCTTGTGCAAATGATTAGAGGATGGATTAGGATGGTTTAGGATTAGCTTTGGGATAGGCAAGTGGATGGCATTTAATGAGGGTGGGTGAAGGAGGAGATATTTGTTAACTTTGGCTTGGGTTAGTAAGTCTTAACCCATGTTTAGGGAATGTGACAAGGTTAGGAGGGGATTAGGATTAGGGTTAAAGACATCTTCTAGAAGAGTCTAGGCTTTGGATGAGGATAAAGACTTTCTAGAATAGTCTAGAATTTCTTAGGATGAGGATTTTATGAAATAAATAAACTTTTATTTATTTCAAGGGTTTGGGTTGAGGAGATATTTATTAAAATATTTTTAATAAACGTGAGGATTAATATTTAATCTTGATTAAATATTTTGAGTTGGGATTAGGGGTAGGAAATGATGAGATTAACCTTTAATCGAAATTAAAGAAGGATTAGGAGATTTTGGAAGAGGTTATTGGTCTTAAGGAAATTGGCCAAGTTTTGGGCAAAAAATAAATTTTTTATTTATTTTGGGTTTTTTGGTCAATTTATTAATTAAATAATTAATAAATAAGGAAATAATGTTTAAATAAGATTTAAACATTTTTGGGAGGGATTTCTTAATTAAATATTTTTAATTAAGATAAAGGGATTTAATGGCATAAAAATAAATTAATTAATTAAATAATTAATTAATTAATAAATGATGATGTCATCAGGAATTTTTTAGAAAATAAAAATACTTTATTTTCTAAAGGTTTTTTAGGTGTCTACAAGGAGAAGGTCCACTTTCATGAAGTCGAGTATGGATGTGTGTTTCTAAATGTTCTTGGCTTGATGTGAAAAGTGGGGTAATGGTAACTATTAGGTTGATGATGATGTAGCTTTTCCTATTTCAAAAGATGGTTTCGGTCAAATACAAAAAAAATTAGACTTTGTAAAATACCAACATGGAAAAGGGTATCCAAATTTATAGTTTTTTTGCAAGTATCATGTTTGCAGATAGCCTCTATTTCATGTTTTTGCTTGGATGCATCACAGAAATGTTTAGATGCACTATTTTAATAATTAAATGTGTTGTTTTGTTGCTCATAAGCTCTATTTCAATGCTCAAATGCACTGATTTAGTACTTATATGTGATGTTTCTTGGATCAGATGAGTTATTTTAAGTATCAAATGTGTTGTTTCATAGGTATATGCATCATAACAATTGTCAGAAGTATTATAGGAATGTTTAAAAGCATTATTTTATGTAGTGTATGTGCAATTTCAAGGATTTTTCAGTAATGTCTTCTTTTTACACTTGGTTTCTCAACACCAGTTTGAGCTTTGTCTTTCTAGAAGGTTTATGATTTGCAATGGTGTTCATTATTAAGTTTGAAAGCACTCAAGAACAATAGTAGTGAGATCGAAACAAAGTGAAAATTCACATGCACCTACAAAAAAAAACAAAAAGGCTTCCTAGCAAGGTTATCTAAGGCTAGTGACTAGTGGGTCTTAGTGTTCCAACTGTGTTCAAATTTACCTCTCCTGTAATAGAGAGCTTCCCACCAATACCAAGGAGGTTTGGCACAATCCCTTGTGGGACTACTAGAGGAAGGCTATGCATTGAACATAGGTGGATTGCATTCGATTAAGAATACAAGATTGGGGGCAATCTCTCTCACTGGCCCTGCTAAGGCAACTCAGAAGGTAGCCCTTCTATGGCTAGATTATCCTACCTAGTGAAAAACAAGAAATGAAATTGAATGGGTAGGTTTGGGAATCTAATCACTCAAGAGAGTGAGAGCATATCCCTACTGCTTTGTCTCTCAAAACACTTCAAACACAAAGGATTTATTTTCAGCCCTTATACTACTGAAAATAGGGGGGCTCCTAATTAGACTATGTGTGGGTTCTTTTCCTCATTCAACTGTAACCAATCTTTATAGAAGATCAAGCATTTTGATCAACTCGAAGGAGTTTAGAGCATAGGCCTACTTCTTTATTAGATCAGTGATGTTGAATGTTCTTATTAAGCTAGATTTGAAAAACTAAGAAATGCCACACTTTTAATTGATAAGAGTCGAGGTCTACCTACCTAATTCGAAGCTAGCAAAGGATAGTCACATTTATGAGGGTCTTCATTCCTATCATGCACTGTTTGCAGTCTAAAAGCTTGAAGGTTAATGTAGAAGGGACCTATAAGCAAAAGATATTTGGATTTGGAAGTTAGATACAGAAAACTGCTACTTTTATCAAATGTGCTATAGAAATGCTCATATGCATTACATGAAACCTCAAATGCACTCTTCAATTATGAAAATGTGCTATAATAAAGTTAAAAGTGCTACGAGATGCTTCAGATGCTCTACAAGAATGGTTAAAAGCATCCTAGAAAATCTCAAATGCACTATTCTACTATATAGATGTGCTATAAGAAAGTTAAATGTGCTATGACATGCTTCAAATGCTCTACAAAAATGATTAAATGCATCACAGTATCCTTAAGAGTGCTATAAGAATATGCATATGCATTACAAAATATAACAAATGTATTACAAAATACTTTATAAGTGCTATAATAAAATTAAATGTGTTGAAACGGAGTTTAGAAGCATTAAGATATCTCTTGAAAGCACTAAACTGGAGCACAAAAGCATCAGAAGACTCAGATCCAACCCTTCTATGCTCTAGAAAGACTTTGGAAAGTTGTTCTAGCTGATATGAGGTCTCTCGGATGTAGTAGAACTTGCCTTTGATCAGATCTACATAAGAGAATAGCCAAAAAAATATAGATCTATACTAGAAATGATGGATTAGGGCATATGCACTAAGTTGTGGTGCCAAAAAGGTGACAAGCTTTTTTTTTCCTATTTTCAATAGCATGCATGCACTATAGTGTGTACGAGCTATGGCTTGCGTAACCTGAGCCATAGCACGTACGTGTTATATTACGTGCGCGCTATTAGAAAAACAAAAAAAGTATATATGATGGGCTGCACACCCGCAACCCATCATTTTCATTAGCATTTTTTGCTATTCCAACAGAGAGCAACACATACGCGAGTTAAAAATCCAACATTTTCACCATCCTTTGCCAAATGTCTCCTCTCTGATGAAATTCAAGACCACAAGTGCACCCACGACGACACCGTAAGTGATATAAACTTAACTTTGTATTGTTTGATATGTTTTTCATATTATTTTGTAGGTTTTTTATATTGTTTTGTAGAGTTTTTACAAATTTCATTTAGATTTGTTTATTTATTTGGATTTCAATTATATTTTATCAGGAAATATCCATAATGAATTGGAAAATCCACAAGAACCTCAAAACCCTCAAGAACCTCAAAACCAAAACCCTCCTCAAGAAGAAGAACAAATTCCACAACCTGAACCAATTGCAAGAGGTCTGCCAGGCACACAAGAAAATATAATAAATGAAATAGAGAGAGGAAAAACTAAATTAGGAAGCCTCATTGCTCGGTTGAAAGAATCTAGACAAACCAATCTAATGAGGGCTCAATTGGCATCATCCCTTAAATCCATTAACACCCAGATAGCCCTAGTTAGTGGTCAGTTAGATATTTGGCGGGTTAAGAGGGATGAACAAAAAAGATTTTATGCAAATAAATTGTCATATGAAGATGTTAAAAAAAAAGAAATACCAAAAGGCAGTATATGTGCATTATTTAGAAAACCCAATGAGAAAAATACTGTAAGAGAGGGTACTAAATGATTCCCCATCCATTGGTGCATACACAATGCTATTAGAAATAATTTTTGGGATAGATGGTGGATGGTTTTTAATGCCCCTCCTTGTAGGAATCACGAGGTCCCCATGTATTTTTTGAAGAAATTATATTGTGAGTTTGTCCTTGGGGAGATCCCTAATTATTTTGATATATTAGAATCCCAAGGTGGAGGTGGAGGGTCATCATTTGAGAGGTCGAGAGCATGTCGTGACCCTAATGTAGTTAGGGCACCTATGGTCAAGTCACAGTGTAAGCATGTGACTATTCCTTCAGTTGTGAAGGAACATGTAGAGGCCAGTGCTCTAGGCACCATTAATGTTTTGATGTAGACCCTCATCCATTCTATGAGCCCATTAGTTGAGGGGGAGCCTTCTGTGCATCATGGTCACATGTGCACTTCATGCGGATCCTTATGCACATTTGGCACTCATGCTAGAGATGGTGCAGATGATGGGCTTCTCAGGGATCAGTTCCTAAATGACACATTTGGCATTGACATACAAGTAAATTACAATTATAATTTACTAATTTGATCACATTTCATATGTATAGTGAATGATTAATTAATTAGCATCTATTGACATTGTTCAAAATTTAGGGTCTGAGTGTTGCTGGGTCTAGCAGCGATCCTCCAAGCCCATTTTTTTCCCTTCCATGAGTCCAGAGGTATGTATCGATTTAATCATTTTAATTAATACATATATTTATTACATAATCATATTAAGGATTGACAAAAAAATTATGCATGTGCATTAGTTCTCCACAAGACCCTCAACCTTTACTATGGACTCGGAGCATAGACATCATATGAGCTTCACACAAGTATAGTTGTTTCATGTTAATTTAATTCTTTTGATTATATTTATTTCATGTTTCATGTTAGATGTAACATTTATTGTATGACATGTAGCTCATGATGTCAGACACACCTCCTCATCTGCGATAGTGTGTTGATAGTGGAGTGGCCGCAGTTGTGGCTAGCTCACAGCCATTGATGGAGGTATGAAAGAATTTTCTTAATTTTAGTTTTTGTTTATAATAGTTAGTCTCAAAATTTCAAATGTTATTTATAAGTGTTTATATTTACTGAATTGTTGTAGGGTCTCAACATGCCTGATCGTCCACGAGCATTCGAGGTGGACTTATAGAGTGACTATTTGATGGTAGTAAGAAAATAATTGATTTTGTGTGTTCATATACTTGATTTCAATGTATAATAAATATTGATTCATATCTACTTTCTTTGTATCAGTTGGAGTTGGAGAAGAGCCTCAACAAGAGGTCATGTGAGTGTGTCAGGAGGACCCCATCATCTCCACCGTCTCCCTTCACATGACGGCAGATGATGTCAAGAGACTTGTTTCCTTCCCCTCATGGGAAGGAAAAGATATAGTTGATCTAGACATGTATATATATAGGGATCTAGACATGTCTATATATAGGCATTAGTGGACATATTCGATACACATTTGATGTATATGACATTCTATATTTGATGTATGAAATTATTCAACTTATGACATTATTGGTTAATATATGATATGTTTGTTCATATATGACATTATTGGTTATCATAATATATTATGTGTTTGTTAATGTACATGACATTATTGGTTATCATTTTATATTATATGTTTTTTCATGTATGACATTAAATTAGATATTTTCGTGTATGACATTAAATTAGATATGTGCATGTATGACATTAAATTAGATATGTTTATGTATGACATTAAATTCAATACCTAATCTATTCAAAACTTTGATAGAATATATTGATTAACAATAAACTTTATCACTGTTTAAGCATAAGTTAATCATTTGCAATATGTCATTGTCATATGATTTATTATCTTGTTCATGTTTAAAGTTTTCCTTCTCTATCATTTTTTTATCAATTTTAATTCAATACCTAATTAGTTTGAATTTTTTATACAATATTGATTGGCAATAAACTTTATCAATCAAGATTGATTAGGACCTCTTGGCAATAAACTTTATTAGGCAATATTCATGTACCTCCTAGCAATTGGTCACCTAAATGAGAACCTTGAGATTTATTAGGAACTCCATGAAAGAAATCAACAGTTTGAAATTACTCTATCCAACAAAATTAGATCAAAAGTTCTCTAAACATTTATGTTAAAAATAAGATAAAAATTTGATCACAAGTGGTCACAAAGTTTGCGTAGAAAAAAAATCATTGTTACAAAAAGAACATAGACAAGAAGAAAAAACACAATTAGGTTGTTGAGCTTCAATACATAACCACCATTCTTAATCATCAATTAAAAAATGTCAAAGATAGTAGAGAAAAGATGGATTATTTGCAAAAAAAGGTCATTTTAAAAATCATAAATGTAACATAATCGCTGATAGTATTATGTGTTTTCATTCATTAATGATTGTAACATAATCACAAGTTGATTTGAATATGTTGTTATTATTCTATAGTAACTAGATTAAGGTAAAAATAAAAGTTTAATAAATAGTTGTGATGTATAAGAAAGAGAAATATCTCACATGAGGGGGGGACGAATCTAAGATGACACATAAGATACTCGTAAGAGGGAGCTATACTTGTTAACGAATTCACAATGCATTTTATGGAAAATCATAGAGCATCTTTAAAAGGAAATAAAAGAGTATGACAAGTGGAAGGAACATGTTGTTTTGTAGAGCATTTTCTAATGAAGGATTCAAACACTGCAATTTGGTAGTTTTGGCTCACGTTATCCTTGTATCTCACTCTATCTTGTATCTCACTCTCTCTTATTCCCCCCCCCCCCCCCCCCTTTATATTTCTAATTTTTCCATATCTATGTAGCCATCTATCCTCTTCATCTACCCCTCACTAATGTAGAGATGTTGAGCAAGAAGTGAGGTTTAAGAACTTTCTTCTTCTTAATCTACCAAACTAAACTTGTGGCCTTCCTAATATCTTACTCCTTTAGGATATCATTTTTGTGGCCTATCCAAAGTGATAGGGTCATTTGTGAACTCCTCCAAGGTGAGTACTTCTCTAATCAAGATCTTGCACCTTTTTGTTTTAGTGATACTAGCCCTATTCCAAGCCAATAACTATAACTCTTCACCAATGGCTTCACCAACCCCAAGTTTCTATTTGGACACCTTCCTTATGTTGAACTGATTGAGAATCAACTCTTGGTTTAACCCTCCAATTGTCATATAGTACAAAATGTTGACTATCATAGAATTCCTTGTAGGTCTTCTGCTCTGATTTTTTGGACTTAAATTCCTCTTAGGTTGAAATCTAACTATTCTATGGGTAGATTTGGACACCCTTTTGAAATGTATTTAAGACTCCAAAGCCTAGATTCCCAATTCCATTCCTGTAGCACCTAACCCATGTAAAGTACATAGATCTAATAAGGTCACACTAGGTTTGGTTTTCACAGTAATTACTAGATAATTGGTGCATGGCCTCAAACCTCCTCTACTCACCAATATTTATCATCTTCAAATTATGATGAAACACAATAATGTTTCCACTTTTTTCTATTATATATTCCCCCTTATGAAAATACTCATAGAACTAATAAACCCTTCATATCCTTGGAACACTTCTCTACTTTATGTCTTTGCTTGACTTATATCTTAACTATAACACTTCTCTCCCTAAGTAGCATTTGCCAATAGTTCATTTCTCCCCCTTTGATTCATATCTTCTATTTTTAGATCACTACCTTTGATATAAGTCCATTCAATATTTTATCTTCATTAACAATTTATCAATGTTTTTAAATAAATTTCCCTTTTTTCTTAACATCTTTAAAGTTAGTCAATATTGATTATCCATTGTCACATAGGAATATATTTATATTTTGTAGAAAATGTTTTATATCTACTCCTACTCTTATCATCCCTAGTCATGACAAACAACACAAAACAATTAGTTGTCTCTAGCAATTTGATGTTTTTAGTGGAGGATAGAGAGTTACAGAGTTGGTGACAATTTGGTAGACAAGGGAGAACTCCAAATTGGAGAGGACAAGGTTGATTGAGCAATAATTTGTTCATGGACAATGTCAACCTTGAATTTGCATAAGGTTACTATTTAAATTAAGTTTACATTTTGGCACAAATTATTCCTATACCTTTCTCCAAACTTTGGATGGGGCTAAATAAGAATGCTAATAAATTTTTGTTGAGAGATAATGACTAGATTTAATTTAATAAAATTTATTGTTTTTGAAGTTGGCATAAAAAATTACAAGTCAATTTTGAAGGTCTTAAAGACTCCTGAACAACTCGAAAGTGTTTGTAATTAATGTAGTGGAGAATGTTCGAGAATGCCTGAGAATGTTCAAGAATTGAAGGGGATAGGATGAGGTTAGGGATAGGGTTTATCCAGCCACCCAGAGCTAAAGGAGTAGACAGTTTGATCCCACGATGAAAGGTGAGAGAGATTTGGCAGTTGGTAACTTTGGACTAGCCAATACTACAAGTTTTAGCATCACTCGAGATGGCATTGTAAAATAAAAATGGAGTGTGATCTCCAAAAAGTGAGAGAGATTATTGTAGGTCTCTACAACATGGTCCTATAAGAACTAGAATCGCATCCATACCTCACACAAGCTCCAAGATATGTCTCATCAAAGATTGCAGCCCTATGGCATTTAGTGACCCTTAGGGACATTCTGGTTCAGCATGCCTAAGAATGTTCGAGCATTGAAGGGGAAAGGATGAGTGGGGATAGGGTTTACCCATCCACCTAGAGCTAATGGAGTAGATAGTTTGATTCCACAACGAAAGGTGAGAGAGATTTGGCAGTTGGCAACTTTGTACTGGCCAATATTGCAAGTTTCTGCATCACCCAAGATGGAGTCATAAAATGAAAACAAAGTGTGATCTCCAAAAATTGAGAGAGGTTATTGTAGGTCTCCACAACACCATCTTGTAGGAACTAGAATTGCATCCATACCTCACATGAGCTTTGATATATGCCCCATCAAAGATCACAGCCCTATGGCATTTAGTGACCCTTAGGGACATTCTTGTTCGGCATGCCCAAGAACGTTTGAGCACTGAAGGGGATAGGATGAGGTTAGGGATAGGGTTTACCTAGCCACTTAGAGCTAATAGAGTAGACAGTTCAATCCCATTACGAAAGATGAGAGAGATTTGGCAGTTGGCAACTTTGTACTAGCCAATACTGCAAGTTTCAGCATCACCCGAGATGGCATCGTAAAACAAAAATAGAGTGTGATCTCCAAAAAATGAGAGAGGTTATTTTAGGTCTCCAAAAAATGGTTCTTTAGGAACTAGAATTTCATCCATACCTCACACGAGATCCAAGATATGCCCCATCAAAGATTGCAGCCCTATCGCATTTAGTGACCCTTAGGGACGTTCTGGTTCGACATGCCTGAGAATGTTCAAGCGCTAAAAGGGATAAGACCAGGTTGGGGATAGGGTTTACCTAGCCACTTAGAGCTAATGGAGTAGATAGTTTGATCCCATGAAAAAAGGTGAGAGAGATTTGGCAGTTGGCAACTTTGTACTAGCCAATATTGCATGTTTCAGCATCACCCGAGATGGCATCGTAAAATGAAAATAGAGTGTGATCTCCAAAAAGTGAGAGAGGTTATTGTAGGTCTTTACAACACCATCTTGTAGGAATTGGAATTTAATCCATACCTCACATGATATCTGAGATATGCCTCGTCAAAGATTGCAGCCCTATGGCATTTAGTGACCCTTAGGGACATTTTGGTTCGGCATGCCCGAGAACGTTTGAGCGCTAAAGGGGATAGGATGAGGCTAGGGATAGGGTTTACCCAGCCACCTAGAGCTAACAGAGTAGACAGTGTTATCCCACAATGAAAGGTGAGAGAGATTTGGAAGTTGGCAACTTTGTACTGGCCAATACTGCAAGTTTCAACATCCCCTGAGATGGTGTCGTAAAATGAAAATAGAGTGTGATCTCCAAAAAGTGAGAGAGGTTATTGTAGGTCTTTGTAACACAGTCCTGGAGGAACTAGAATTTTATTCATACCTCACACGATCTTTGAGATATGCCCCATCAAAGATTGCAGCCCTATGGCATTTAGTGACCCTTAGGGACATTCTAGTTTAGCTTGCTCGAGAATGTTCAAGCGCTGAAGGGTATAGGACGAGGTTAGGGATACTATTTACCCAGCCACTCAGAGCTAATAGAGAAAATAGTTTGATCCCACAATGGAAGGTGAGAGATATTTGGTAGTTGGCAACTTTGTACTAGCCAATACTGCAAGTTTCAGCATCACCCGAGATGGTGTCGTAAAATGAAAACATAGTGTAATCTCCAAAAAGTGAGAGAGGTTATTGTAGGTCTCTGCAACACTGTCCTGTAGGAACTAGAATTGCATCCATACCTCACACAAGCTCTGAGATATGCCCCATCAAAGAACGCAGCCCTATGGCATATAGTGACCCTTAGGAACATTCCGATTCAGCGTGCCCGAGAATGTTTGAGCACTGAAGGGGATAGGATGAGGTTAGGGATAGGGTTTACCTAGCCACTTGGAGCTAACGAAGCAAACAGTTTGATCCCACAATGAAAGGTGAGAGAGATTTGGCATTTGGCAACTTTGTACTAGCCAATACTACAAGTTTCAGCATCACCCGAGATGGTGTCGTAAAATGAAAATAGAGTGTGATCTCCAAAAAGTGAGAGAAGTTATTTTAGGTCTCTGCAACACTGTCCTGTAGGAACTCGAATTGCATCCATATCTTACACATCAAAGATCACACCCCTATGGCATTTAGTGACCCTTAGAGACATTTCAGTTTGGCATTCTTGAGAATGTTTGAGTGTTGAAGGGGATAGGATGAGGTTGGGGATAGGTTTTACCCAGCTACCCAGAGCTAACAGAGCTAACAGTTCGATCCCACAACCCTTTTTCCACTAAGTTGCAAATTTGAGCAACTTTTACAACTTTCAACAATGCAACTTTGCACAAAAAGTGCAATTTTTACATTTTTCACTTGATTCCAATTCTATGACTTATAAAAGTTTTGGCAATAGTAAAACCTCAAAGGAATATAGGAATATAGACAATTTTATGGTTATTTCCTAAAAGTTGCTAAATTGTTGTAAAAGTTGCTAATGCAACTTTGCAATTTTTGCACCTTTTGGAATTTCAACTAACCACCAACCTAAATGAATCCTAATCATTTCAAATGATTATTATAGACTCAAAACCACTAAACCAACCTACAAAAGTGCAAAAAATTGCAAAAAAGTGCAAAAATTGCAAAATGCAAAAAGTTGCTAAGAGCAAATTTTGCAAATAATAGTTGTCAAATTGAACATGAGGTTGTATGGTGTTCTAACCATCCAAATGGAAGCTATAGCTACTTTAAGGCATGTACTTAAGATTCCCACACGTGGAAAAGGTCATTATACGGATGGTGGACAGCATTGGTCAATAAAAAACTCATATTTTATGCCTTTTTTACTATTTTTTCAATTATGTACGGCCTGTATGGATTGATAGTGGTACAAGTATTATATTGTTGGATAGAGGGTTGAGTCAAGATTCCATTTCAATTGGTTTGAGGTCTTTATCTTGTATACATAAAACATTATATCAGTTTTAGTGTAGGTAGGTCAGATTTACTCCAAACTTGAGAGTTTCAGCAAGGTGGAATCCTAACTTGCAAACCCACTGAGGGATTTCAATGTTTCTTTGTGGAACACAATTTAGGAGAGGGTTCTTTGTCATGGAAGAGGTTCAGGGTTGTAGGAGCATGGCATCTAATTTTACTAGCAAGCCCTAGACTGAACATAATCTTATGTTTGGTATAGATTTGAAGGAAAAAGAAAGATCAGGCTCCTAAACTAATTAATCTAACCCAAGTGAAGGGTGTAGAAGGAAAAGTTTGATATATAGAAGAGATCCAAAGGGTTGAACCAAGTCTACAAACCCATTTTTTTATGTTTTCCTTGTAACCCAACCTAAACTGGCCATTTAGGACTGTGACACAAAGTGGGCATAACTTGATGTTGGAGCCGAGTTGTTGGTTAATCTTTTGGAATCTCTTAGGGGATGTTGAAAAGTGTTTAAAAATACAAAAATAGTAGGGGGTCCTTTTTATGGTTTGGGAGTTTGACCGTTAAAACTAAAAATTGTCCTAGTAGGAAGTGTTGGTAACAGTTTTGAAATTTGATTGTTGAGTGTTGAGAAACCTCAAGTTTGAGATTTTTCTTGTTGGTTTGATTCTATAATAACCATTTCCATCTGAAAAGTCAAGTTTTGAAACCATTTAAGAAGTATTTTCCTTTGTAGGCCTATTGGTAGCAGGGAGTTCCTAAGTGTTGATCCAAGTTGTTTGAGTACCCTAAGTTTGAGGGTTGGGCTTGTGAAGTGGAGTCCACTTGCAGGGTAGAGTCTCCTTGTATTAGAAGTCCATTGGATCCTTAGTCCTTGTTGTCTTCAATGAATGTATCTTCATAGAATGACCTTGGTTCCCCTACACCATTAAGCAAGGATGATGAACATGAGTAAAATTATGAGATTTGTGCCTACATGTTACAATGAAAAAGTCGTATCTATTTTGAAATTAAGAACTATAAAACAAGTTTCAAGAGAAGCTTAGGTTGTGATGCAGGAGCATCATATGCTTATTAGAGGCACATTGGAGATCCAAGTCATCATAGAGGTCATGGAGAATCTCCTAGAGTCAATTGGGCAATCCTTCAACCAATCATGGCATTTGAAAGCATAAAAAGGTCATAATGTTGTATGATGCCTTGATGGATTTCAATGTTGGAAAAGTTGTAATTGAGCCATTAAATAGGATCTAGGGATTTCATAGGGTAGGAGAGTCCTTCGATAGGGTCCTATAGGTTATCATAACCTTAGCATGTCATTTGATAACTTAAAAGATTCAAAAAGGTTTTTAAAAACATAGTGTAATAGTTAAAAAATTTAAATCTTCAATGTAACGGCTACATGGGCATTTTGGTGGGAAACTCCATAGTTTAAATTTTATGAAGGAATAGGAAGTGAAATTGGTTGGATTTGGTTAAGGGGGTTAGTTTCTATCTCCCAAGTCTATAAATATTTTTTTTGTACGGACTATAAACATAGATTGTACGAACTGTCTGAGAAAAATAGAAGGAAAGTGCTTGGTTTCAAGAGTAATTTGAAGATCTCTTTGCTTTGTGAGTTCTTTCACATGTTGGGATGATTGGTAACATCTTAGCATACATTTTTTGACATTCTTTACTCAGTTTAGAATTCAAACTTGAAGTTTTGTTCATCAAATTTCTATATTGTTGGCTATAGCAGTCTTATTTCTAAGCATTTTGATAGTGGTTTGCATCTAATCATGGTCGTTCCATGAAATGATCACTATTTCTCCATGTAATTCTATTTATCTAACTTCTACAAATATTTCTAACCATGAAATGAAGATCTAACTTGAGATTGGTGGCCACCAAATCAAATAAAGTTGTGAAAATAAGGGTTATTTGGAGGGGACAGTAAATTAGGAAGAGATTTTCCTTAAGGAGGGCAGTGTTTGTGAGTTGATTCATGTTTATGGTGATAAAACATATATTTATAAATTTTGAATTAGTCCAAGAAGGCTTGGCACGTGTGAGATTGGTGATGCCCTAGGAATAAGGGTTTTGACAAGGTGAATTGGGGCTTTTAGGGTTAGGAAACCCATAGATTGAGATTGAGAGTGGATTTGTCTAATTGAAGTCATTTTAGGAGCCTATGAAAATTTTTAAGTCCATACATTGAGTATTTCTATATGTTGCTTTGTAAATGCACTATTGCTTCATTGATGAAAACAGGGGCAGTGTGTAGAATCTTAGATATTTTCTAAAGGAGTTGCATCTAAGTCTTACATATGTTTTAGAAAATGATAAAGGGTATCTAGAAAGTTCATTTATTCAATGAGTCATTTGTAAAAATCAAAAATTATCCATAATTTTGTCTTGTTGTTGTCACAGACTTGTGAAAATGCATTGACAACATTTGGGTGAATTATGCATTTTGGCTTGTAGGGTATGGAAACTGAAAGGTGTTTATGGGAAAATTCTAGATAGACTAGAAAAAACCTATTAAAGCCTAAAAACATCCTAGAGTTGATTGTTTGTGGGATTTGCCCATCAGGACCTAGAAGGGTCACTTGGCACATTGCTAAAAATTTGCTCATTTTGAGTTGACCTAAAAATTCCATCTTGAAATCTTCCACCTCTTCAACCTTATGTTTTCTCATCTTTTTTAAAATTATACTTATTCTTTAGGGTACTAATAATCTTATGTTGTGTTTTGAAACTTAACTTATTTAATCTTATCTTGTATTGAAGCTCTATAAAAGTATTCAAATACCTTTCAAGCCTTTTAACTTCATCATCTCTATAACCCTGGATCTGATATCTAATAAATAAATTTCCTTATTATAGTTTTTCATACTAAGATATTTCTTTGAGAAACAATGATGATGAAACTACTAGATTTAGAAATTTAGTTACAATGAGCCTATAACATGCAATTTTACATGTTAGGCATACAACTCTAACTTCAAATTCAAATCTCTTATCCTCAAAATTTTGAGATCTAGTCTTGTTACTAATTTCATAATACTTTCTTGATTAAGGATAACTAGCTAAATTTATATAATTATGTGACCAACACATCAACATAATAAATATTAAATTTCCAAATGCTAAGAAAATGTATAACAAATATAGGCTAGGAACCAAATAATATGGATCTATTTCCATGAGATGTGAAATTATTGGAAATCCAAGATTCAAGTCCACATAAGGTCAAGAACATCAAGATATGTTCCATTATATATGCTTCATCAATCAAAAACTTCCTTCATGAGATTGGGAAACACATAATGGGCATGAACCATGAAGAATAGTTGTGATATGATAAGAATTACCAATAACTTGAGTACACAGAGTAGAGAAAGGTACAAAGCTATTGAAAGGTTCAACATACTATCAAGAACATGACCCTATCTACCAAATTTTAGGAATGAAGTCCTTTGAATTCTTAAGCATGTTATACAAATAGAAAGATAACAACCAAGTCTAGAAAACCATAGTAGTGTTGTCGACACTAACAAAGCATAAAATCATTTAGAACTATTGATATCCTCCCAGTGTTTGGTGATGCCTTTAAGCTATCTTTTCTATCTTTCTTCATCCTATTCTTCCTAAATATCCTTGTTCTCTTCTTCCTTCCTACTTATTTTCAAGTACTTATTTTCTCAGATTATTAGACCATCTTGTACCATACATATAGAAGTGACAAAAGAATAAAATTATTCCATTGAGATAGTACTAGGAATGACCTATTTTGATGCAAGATTTATATTATGTAGGGTCTCAATATAACCCATGATATTTCCTTCAATAGTAACACTCTGCATTTGGCTTTCTTGAATAGGGTTTTCCTTCCTAGTTCCTACATGGGTAGGGAATTACAATCTAAATTCCTCATTTCTTGCACATTCCTTTTATTTACTAAAGTATGAGTAGACTTTTTATCCTTTGAATCCTCAATTTATTCCTATTTCTCATAATCTTTTTCCATAGAACTAATGGTTTCTTTAGGATCCACAAATGTATACTCTTTCTTTGCTTTACAAGCCACTTCCTCTTCTTTAACTTTCTTCATAGTGTCTTTCTTACTTCCAAACCTCAACAACCTCCTTTCTCCTAAGATAGACTAGTTTTTCTTATTTTTTTCCATGTATCATTTTTCTATCCTCCTCTTATTGAGTTTCCTTGTCAAAATCTCCCTAGTCAATGCCAATATATTTTCTTCTTTTGGGGTTTCAATTTTTTAGTTTTGTCAAGGTTACTTTTAGTAGTCGAAGCTTTTTTTTTCCACATTTTTTTATCAAGAGAAAATTCTTCAAGGGAAACATGAGGTGAGATTTTATCTTTAGAATCTGAGACATAGGGATTAGCTTCTTTTTTCTCTTTGGAACTACTTTCAGGGTTTTTCCTTGAGAACTTCACTACTCTTCAATTTTGTCACAAATTCTAGAAGGGATTCCTAGCTATGGATAGTTCAAACATCTATTAGTGGTTTGTGAAGTTGATCATGAGACCAAAAAAATAGAAGAATACTTGCATTTGAGTCATCTCTTAAGATTTTTTTGGGTCATGGGAGTTCTAGAAGTCAAGGGATTGTGAGTTGCTTTGTAAATGGCCTTAAAATAGGCCTAGTTGGTAGACTAAAATAGCCAGTTTTGAGTGATATTTTACAAAAAAAAGTGTAGTTGGTTTTGGAGTATATTTTAGAGTGAGAAAAAAGGTATTTTATTCACCTAATAGTTTATGAAGTTATGTGGGAAAGTTTGGAGAAAATAACAAATTAGTGACTGGAAAGGGCTAGTTGGAACAAGCCTAGAAGAGGCAAAATCAAGAAAGTGTAAGAGATGAGTTGCTAAGAGTGTGCAAGGAGTTGGAACATGTTATATGGGATGTTTTGAGATGATAAAAGGTGTTGGGGTCATGGTATGAAGCCAACAATGAGTTTTGGTATGTTGGAGGCACCAGGGTACACTAGGTGCATGGTGAACAATGTGAGTGTTTAGAAGACAAACTGAAGATTTGGGTTATAACCTCTTAGACATGGTTATAGGAAGATGTTACCAAGTGAGAGAACTCCTCTTGAACCCTAGTAGAGTCTAATTCCTTGGGTAGATTCCAATAATACAAGAGAATCCCAGAGTTGAGTTATGGTTCCTAGGGGAATATAGGAGGGCTTTGCATCAAACACACACACTTGTTGTATAGTCACAGATATTGTGATCATTCATGAACTTGAAGAACACCATGTTAGAAATAGTGTTGTGAAAAAGGACTACAAAATAGAGGGAAATGGCCATCAAATATGCATGATTTAAATAGCTACATTATCCTTAGAGAGAACTATATCTGTCACTACCCCATTATCATCAGATCGAGACCTGTTTTCCTTCTTACTTTTTGATTATTGTGATCCTCTACAATTCTAGGCATAAGATGATTTACATACAATGGTACTTGAACAAAGAATACTAATAAATATTAAGGATGTGAATTGATAATACCATTTTACAGATGATTTTGGCATCTCACCCTTTATCACTTGTGCGTCAACTTTATTAGCCCTCTTCTTTGGTGACCTGTAAATGAAGAATTAGCATAGTAAAAAATCTAAGATAAGAATTATCCCTCTCTCTCTCTCTCTCTCTCTCTCTCTCTCTCTCTCTCTCTCTCTCTCTCTCTCTCTCCCTATTCAATCTAATGAGCCAACTGGATCTGCTCGACATTTTAATGTCTCAAGTATTGCCTCATGGTCTGACTCACGAACTTTCCAAAGAATCTTATTATGTAGTTTTCCACCATATTTATCAAGTGGACATTTGATGCAACAACAAGGTTTGAATAATGAAGAATCTTCCTCTCTATTTGTTAATCCTTGAATAACCACAAGTTAAGGTTCTTCATAGAATATCGTCTAAGCCATGTGCCTATTACAACCATGGCACTGACATGGTATTCTAAACCTTCACCATCTATAACCAAGTGATCCAACTTTTGTTTGGCTTCAACACAATGACACAAATAATAATCTATCCCTTCTTCATTGTCTTCAGGTGCAATAACAGTAAAAACATGGCCTATAGTGACAAATGTACAAAATATGGTCATTAATTCATAAAATACTTGGGTAAAAGTTATAAAGTTACATATTGAAATTACAAAGATATATAAATATATATATTACCAAGTTGCACTAGATCTGACAAGTGGTCAAAGTCAATAGATGAATCCATCTCTACCATTTCCAGTGCTTGTGGGGGACGATAGGTGTCGATTGGGTCCAAAACTCATATATCCCATTTGTCCACCCATTCAATCGACTCACAGTCATCCCAATTTTCTTCTGCACATGATGGACAATAGCATGCCATTTTTCGTGTGTGGATACTCCATGAACCTACATCAGAGCTTCTAAAAGAGTGTAACTCACTAGATCCTGTTAGTGTGCAACAATCTTGATATGGTGCAATGTTAGTATTATCTATCAACCAAAAAAATTTACAAACTATAGACTCACCTTCCTTACCTAAACCCATTGTAGCGTTACACCATGGATAATGGATTTTGCATCTGTCAATATTGCTCCATCTTTGTACTTTAGTTCTTCATGAGCCAACACTCTTTTAATGCATGCACCTGCACCATCATGCTCTCCCTTACCATGACTAGCCTCTATGAAATTCCACATATATTGAATTCTACACAACCTGTGCATCCTGCTCAACCAATAGAACATACGTACATTCTTGAATTAAGATGCACAATTGTCTAACCAAATAATGTGCTAACAATATGTTATGCCCCTGTTAGCCAAACCTCCATAAAATAGTTGAAAACAACCATGTACAAACTACATAGAATGTGATCGATCATCGCTGATGTAAAAATGGTACTCCCTCAAAATCTTCCTGTCATCCTCTGTAGTTGTAGGTGAATGCATGAATGTTATGTGAACAAATATGGAAAACTATTGAGAAGTATAATACTTTACTTGCACCTCATTTTGTGATTGTAGTGTGTAGTTCTCTGCAAAATCTACAACCAAAACAATGGTATTCAATGGAAACGTATCCTTGCACAACTTGAACTGCAAATCTAGCCATCGAGCTTTATGGGTATGCCATGCATACTCGTAAATAATATTTTCACAAAAAATCTTCATGAACTCATACATTGGAATCTTTTCAATGACTAAATCACATCTTTTACCTTGTTTCCCATCTTTTAGAGCATATGTCACTATCTTAAATTTTCCATAATCTACTATTTCATTTCCAATTGCATGTGTACTATCTATATGTTGACAAGTTGATAAAAGTTGCAAAGAACCACAAAATAAGCATGTATCATCCAAGCATGATGTCTTATAAAATTGTTGATCATCCTCTATTTCACATAAAATGTTGGATATGAATTACCTTGAAAATTTTGGTTGCTCATTTACGTCACAATCCTACAAAACAAACTGAGAGTGCAAAACTACACATATATGCCTATAAACATCAAAATGGTTAGAAAATTCAATATGTATCCTACAACAACAAGTTTTGTGTGTGTGATTTATCTTTACATAAAAAGGTTTACCCATCTCAAAAAATCTTTGACTTATTCAAATTTGACGATACATAGCAAAAAATTTTGCAAAAAATTGTGTCTAAGTTGAGTCCAAAAAATGTTTCACATGTGGCTCATGATTTTGGCTACCAATCCTCCTTCTTACAACATCTCTTTGATTAGGGGAAACACATGTGTTATTTTTCCAAAAATCTTCAATCAATGATTTCAAGGCTTCACTAATTTCTTTATCCTTTCACGGTAGTCTACCGCTAAATGTCCATAACTCATTTTTTGTTGGATCTTCCAATCTCTCACGCCTTAACATGGCTCTCTTTAGAGTACCTCTACCAATTTTTAATGTTTTCCTTGTCTTTCTCATGAGTCAAGCTTTCTTCATTTGGCTACTTACTATTGTCGATGTAAGTACTCATCTTGTGATATTACTATCTTTGGTGTGTGATTTAGAACCCACTTTGTCATAAGCACTCATTAGATTCTTTACAATATTTTTTTCATTTGAATCATCCATCGCTCTTAGCCCAAGAATCTTCATGATAGGCCTAAATTTCAAATTCCTCATCATTTCAACAAATAATTAGCATTGACCTGTAATATTTAATTCTTCAAAAAATAATCTCCACATACAATTAACTTTTCTTTGACAAGTATACTTGCTAATCTTGTCAGGCATTGATTTCAAAATGTTAGTATCAATATCAATCAAATATTTTGGTCTTCTAAAATGAATTCTGAAAGGTGTTATAAGCTTTTTCATTCCCTCAATATTTTGAACATCAACATAAGGTCGAGTGTATTGCATACATTGAACCAAAGATGATGTGCCTTGACAATAAGATGCAAAAGATGGAATATCACCTACTTGATGTGTTGATGTTATGCCTTCAACATAGCATGATGGAGTGTATATATCATCAGATCTACAAATCGATGTCTCTCAACATTGGAAGATGGAGTAGTGGACGATATGACTCTAACATTGGAAGATGGTGTAGGTTCATAATTCAATTCTCTTCTTGAGCGTAACAGTCTCATTCGTTCTCTTTTTCTTTCCAATTCTTCCTCTTTGTTTTTTTGTACTGGTGGTTCTTGATTCTCTTTGAAAGTCAATTCTTGATTATTGATTTGCAATTTTCTTTGCTCACATAGTAATTTCATTTTATCTCTTTTAATTTCCAAATCTCTCTCCCTATCTTCATTTGTTTGAGTTTTTGGTTTCTTCCTTGGCATGATGATGATTTCTACATGTCAAATTATTCAAACATATGAATTACTTAAAATGTGTAAATTACAAATTATTCAAATACATATAAAAATTATAATTATTTGAATGAATACACAACATATATCAAATGACTTGTCAAATTTCTAACCATTTCAAAATAACATTTCATTCAAACATACAAATTTCAATGAATTCACTATATATTAAACATGTCGAATTATAATCAAATTTGTATCTATATATCAACAAACAATATTTAAAATAGATTGCACTAACCTTTTCTATACAAGGAATATTCAAAAAGTTTTTAAATCACGTATCCAATGATTGAATTTGGAGTTTGCTATGTTGAAAGTTGTGATTTCTATCAGAATAACAGAGTGCATAACAAGTCAAAAGCAAAAAAATGGATGAAATTGGCCCCAAAGGTTCTTTTTTACCCTTTTTAGGTGATTTCACATAGTGTGTACGCACTATAGCACGTATGCACTATAAAGCGACATCACTCCCCATCATCCCTACTCTCTCCCATCCCCTACCCTCTCTCTCTGCCTACTCTCTCTCTCCCTCTCCCTCTCCCACTCCCTCTCCTACTGCCTACTATATATCTCTCAAGTTCTCTCTCTCTCTCTCTCTCTCTCTCTCTCTCTCTCTCTCTCTCTCTCTCTCTCTCTCTCTCTCTCTCTCTCTCTCCTCTCTCTCTCTCTCTCCCATCCTTTACGAGCTCTCTCTGCCACCACCTACTCACTCTCACATTCTCTCCCATCCCCTACTCTGTCTCTCTTACAAACACATTCCCATCCCCCCTCTCTCTCTCCCTCTCCCACTGCCTACTTTCTCTCCCTCATCCCCTACTCTCTCTCTCCTCTCCCATCCCCTACTCTCTCACACTCTCTCCCATCCCCTATTCTATCTCTCTTACACACACACTCCCATCCCCCCTCTCTCTTACCCTCTCCCAACACCTACTTTCTCTCCCCCATCGTCGTACTCTCTCTTTGCCACCCCCTACTCTCACACTCTCTCCTACTACCTACTATCTCTCTCTCTCTCCCTCTCCACTCTCACTCTCTCTCCCATCCCTTACTCTCACTCTCTCTCTCTCCCATCCCCTACTCTCTCACACACTCGCCCTTCCCCTAATCTCACACTCTCTCTCCCATCCCCATACGAGCTCTCTCATCCACCACCTACTCACTCTAACACTCTCTCTCATCCCCTATTCTATCTCTCTTAAACACACACTCCCATCCCCCCTCTCTCTCCATATCCCACTCCCTCTCCCACTGCCTACTTTCTCTCCCCCATCCCCTACTCTCTCTCTCCTCTTCCATCCCCTACTCTCTCCCATCCCCTACTTTGTCTCTCTTACACACATTCCCATTCCCCCTCTCTCTCTCTCTCACTCCCTCTCCCATCGCCTACTTTCTCTCCCCCATCACCGTACTCTCTCTTTGCCACCCCCTACTCTCTCTCACACTCTCACACTCTCACCCATCCCCTACTCTTTCTCTTTCATAGACACACACACTCTTATTCCCCCCACTCTCTTCTCTCCCATCCCCTACTCTCTACATCTATCACACACACTCCCATCCCCCCTATCTCTCTCCCTCTCCCTCTCCCACTCCCTCTCCTACTACCTACTATCTCTCTCTCTCTCAAGTTCTCTCTCTCTCCCTCTCTACTCTATCTCTCTCCCATCCTATACGAGCTCTCTTTGCCACCACCTACTCACTCTCACTCTCTCTCCCATCCCCTACTATGTCTCTCTTTTACACACACTCCCATCCCCCCCTCTCTCTCCCTCTCCCACCGCCTACTTTCTCTCCCCCCATCCCCTACTCTCTCTCTCCTCTCCCATCCCCTACTCTCTCACACTCTCTCCCATCCCCTACCCTGTGTCTCTTACACACACACTCCCATCCCCCCCCCTCTCTCTCCCTCTCCCACTCCCTCTCCCACTGCCTACTTTCTCTCCCCCATCCCCTACTCTCTCTCTTTCATAGACACACACATTGTTATCCCCCCACTCTTCTTCTCTCCCATCCCTTACTCTCTATATCTATCACACACACTCACATCCCCCTTATCTCTCTCCCTCTCCCTCTCCCTCTCTCTTTCCCTCTCCCACTCCCTCTCCTATTGCCTACTATATCTCTCTCTCTCAAGTTCTCTCTCTTCCTCTCTACTCTCTCTCTCTCCCATCCCTTACTCTCACTCTCTCTCTCTCCCATCCCCTACTCTCTCTAATTCTCTTCCATCTCGTAATCTCACTCTATCTCTCTCTCCCATCCCATATGAGCTCTCTCTGCTACCACCTACTCTCTCTCACACTCTGACACTCTCTCCCATCCCCTAATCTCTCTCTCACCCCCATCTCATACGAGCTCTCTCTGCCACCTCCTACTCTCTCTCAAACTCTCACACTCTCTCCCATCCCCTACTCTATCTCTCTTATAAATAAATACACATTTCTATTCCCCCCCCCCTCTCTCTCTCACAGTCCCTCTCCCACTACCTACTCTCTCCCATCCCCTACTCTATCACTCTTACACACTTCCATTCCACCCATCTCTCCCTCCCACTCCCTCTCCCACTGCCTACTTTCTCTCCCTCGTCGATGTACTCTCTCTTTGCCACCCCCTACTCTCTCTCACACACTCTCCCATCCCCTACTCTCTCACTTTCATAGACACACACACTCTTATCCCCCCACTCTATTCTCTCCTATCCCATATTCTCTATATTTGTCACACACACTCACATCCCCCCTATCTCTCTCTCTCCCTCTCCCACTCCCTCTCCTACTGCTTACTATCTCTCTCTCTCAAGTTCTCTCTCTCCCTCTCCCATACTATATGAGCTCTCTCTGCCACCACCTACTCACTCTCACACTCTCTCCCATCCCCTACTCTATCTCTCTTACACGCACACTCCCATCCCCCCCTCTCTCTCTCCCTCTCCCATTCCCGCTCCCACCACCTACTTTCTCTCCCCCATCCCCTACTGTCTCTCTCATCTCCCATCCCCTACTCTCTCTCTCCTCTCCCATCCCCTACTCTATCTCTCTTACACACACACTCCTGTCCCCCCCCCCCTCTCTCTCTCCTTCTCCCATCCCCTACTCTCTCACACTCTCACACTCTCTCCCATCCCCTACTCTATCTCTCTTACACACACATTGCCATCCCTCTGCTCTCTTTCCCTCTCCCACCTACTTTCTCTCCCCCATAGTCATACTCTCTCTCTGCCACCCCCTACTCTCACACTCTCTCCCATCCCCTACTCTCTCTCTTTCATAGACACATGAACTATTATGCTCCCACTCTTCTTCTATCCCATCCCCTACTCTCTACATCTATCACACACACTCCCATCCCCCTTATCTCTCTCCCTCTCCCTCTCCCCCTCTCTCTCCCTCTCCCTCTCCCACTGCCTACTATCTCTCTCTCAAGTTCTCTCTCTTCCTCTCTACTCTCTCTCTCTCTCTCTCTCTCTCCCCCATCCCTTACTCTCACTCTTTCTCTCCCATCCCCTACTCTCTCTCACGGTCTTCCATCTCATAATCTCACACTCTCTCTCTCCATCCTATACGAGCTCTCTCTACCACAACCTACTCTCTGTCATACTCTCACACTCTTTCCCATCCCCTACTCTCTCTCTCTCTCTCACCCCCATCCTATACAAGCTCTCTTTGCCACTTCCTACTCTCTCTCAAACTCTCACACTCTCTCCCATCCCCTACTCTATCTCTATTATAAATAAATACACATTCCCATTCCCACCCCCCCTCTCTCTCTCACAATCCCTCTCCCATTGCCTACTCGCTCCCATCCCCTACTCTATCTCTCTTACACACTTTCATTCCACCTCTCTCTCCCTCCCACTCCCTCTCCCACTGCCTACTCTCTCTCTCTCTCTCTCTCTCTCCTCTCTCTCTCTCTCTCTCTCTCTCTCTCTCTCTCTCTGCCATCCCTCTGTCATTGCCTACTCTCTCTATCTCTCTCTCTCCCCTCTCTCATTCCCTACTCTCTCTCTCTTTCACGCACACACACACACCCATCCCCCCTCTCTCCTCTCCCATCCCCTACTTTTCCTCTCACTCGCTCTCCCTCTCCCACTCCCTCTCACACCACGTACTCACTCTCACTTTCACTTGCACTCTCTCTCCCCCTCTCTACTCTCTCTCTTCTACCCCCTACTCTCTCTTACATTTTCACAATCTCTCATATCCCCTACTCTCTCTCTCTTTCTCTCTTACACACATTTCTATCCCCCCTCTCTCTCCCTCTGCCACTCCCTCTCCCATCACCTACTCTCTCTTCCATCCCCTAATCTCTCTCGAGCTACTCTATCTTCCCCCTCTCCCATTCCATACTCTCTCTCTTTCACACACATGCACTCCCATTCTCCTCTCCTCTCTCTTGCTCTTCCTCTCCCACTTCATATCCCACTGCCTACTCTCTCTCCCCCATCCCCTACTCTCAATCTCTCTATCCCAACTTGTACTCTCTCTCACACTTCCTCTCTCTCCCACCCCCTACTATCAATCTCTCTCCCCCATCTTGCACTCTCTCTTTTCCACCCCTACTCTCTCTCACACCTACTCTCTCGCATCTTGTACTCTCTCTGCCACCCCTACTCTCTCACACTTCCTCTCTCTCCCATCCTCTATTGTCAATCTCTCTCCCCTATACTGCACTCTTTCTTTTCCACCCCTACTCTTTCTTGCATCCTATACTCTCTCTACCACCCCTACTCTCTCTTGCATCTCGTACTCTCTCTGCCACCCCTACTCTCTCTTGCATCTTGTACTCTCTCTGCCACCCCTACTCTCTCATACTTCTTCTCTCTCCCATCCTATACTCTCTTTGCCACCTTTACACTTTCTCACTTTCTCTCTCCCATCTTGTACTCTCTCCCCTCTCTCATCCCCTACTTTCTCTCTATCTTTCACACACACACACATATAGCTATTCCCCTGCCCCCCCACACCTAGTTCTTCTTTTAAATTTAGGTGTTGATAATGTGTGCACCCTATAGTGTATATGCACTATAGCGTGCACGCACTACTTAACGCAAACTTAAATAGTGTGTGTGTGTGCTATAGGGTGCACACACTATTGAAAGCTTTGCATTAAACCCAAGCCTAAGGCTTGGTTTTGCCTTGGAGATCCAACCCACAAGTTTGGATTTTATAAACAGGTCCGAGACGTGTTTTCCAGCAAACATACCAAAAATGATTGCTTTTTCTTGTGTGCTCCCCCTCAAGATTCCTCATGGTTGGGTATCGATAAGATCAGGTTACATAGCATTATAGGTCTCTATGTTAGCTATCTAACAAAATGATTTATTTTTAATTTGAACTATTTCAAACCTTCCATCTATAATTTCTTTTGAATGTATGTTCATTTTTTGTTAAAAACCACCATGTACTAATTAGGCTATAGATTTTAGCTCGTTCATCGAATTTTGGAACAACTTAGTTTTTTAGAAAGTAGACTCCATTCTACACACTTTGAAAGAAAAGTTTTGATTTTAGGTTAGTTTTCAATTATTTCTAGGAGGAGCACACAGATATTTCATGTTTTTTGGATGTGTCTAGTTAAAAAAATTCATTTAAAAAAATACACATTATAAAATTACTCGAAAAATCTAGGATAAACTACATAGTGTTAAGTAACTTTTGATCAGAGCGATTAAAGAATTTCAAAAAAAAAAGTTAAAATTTTAGGGGGGCCACACTTTGTACTGTGCTATGTTTTTTTGTAATAAATAGTACCACTTTTTGTGGCCCCCTTTTTTGAAGACCTAAAACTAAACCATTTTGAAAAAAAATTAGTAGTTTAGAAACTAGATTCAAAGGACTACGACTTTTGTTTTTTGTCATATCTTAAAATTTTGAGCGTAACTATCTTCAAATTCTTGTTGAAGTTCAAAATTTGCAGATTTCAGGAAAAAGGTGTCCACTTATACCCCCCTTTTGGAACCACAACTTGATGCACTTACCCTAATACAATATTATTTATTATTATTTTTCTATTTTAAATGCATTTTAACTGTTTTCAGCTTTCTACTAATGACATTACACATCACACCATCAAATATATCCTTCTTAGTAGTAAATACTAATGATTGGTTAAATTACACATAAGTATTTTTACTATATACACACATTATTGTATCAATACATTCTTGTGTGTGTGTGTGTGTGTGTGTGTGTGTGTGTGTGTGTGTGTGTGTGTGTGTGTGTGTGTGTGTGTGTGTGTGTGTGTGTGTGTGTGTGTGTGTGTGTGTGTGTGTGTGTGTGTGTGTGTGTGTGTGTGTGTGTGTGTGTGTGTGTGTGTGTGTGTAAGAATGTACTGATACAATAATGTGTGTATATACTAAAAATACTTATGTTTAATTTAACCAATCATTAATATTTACTACTAAGAAGGATATATTTGATGGTGTGATGTGTAATATCATTAGTAGAAAGGTGGCGAGAGTTAGAATGAATTTTAAATAGGAAAATAATAATAAATAAAATTGTATTACATAAACCTAAAGAAACCAAGTTGTTAGTCCCACCTATCTATAGGTCGAGTGTAACAACTAGCATGCCAAGTAATATTCAAAACATGAAAAAGATGCAAATTCATTTAGTAGGTCACAGGTTGATGATAAATATGTATTTAAATTATATCAATAATAAACAGTTCCCTCTAACAAGAGATATTATATTATTATCATACAAAAAATTCAACCAAATTGTTGAATACAATAACTATTATTTGATAAGAGATTTTGACAAATTTGTTGAATATTTTCATATGTGCATAAGGTAACAAATAAGTCAAACAAGAATTTGAATTGTGTGCACTTTTCACTAAACTAGATCATTAGGTCAATTAGAACAAATCATAGTATACCAAATGAGAAGAAATTCATGACAAGAACTCTAGACACATGTTTCACAATCGATAAACAAAATATGATAAACAAAATCGATTTCTTTACTAAAATTTCATCCTTCAAGAGACAACTAATTGGTAGAACAATTCTCCTAACTATCAAATTGTTCCCATTTATATCCTCTCAAATGGGTCACTAACTAAATTATTAGTTTTATACACACACACACACACACACACACACACACACACACACACATAAATTTATTTATTTTAGTTATTTTTTTATTTAAGTTATCATTTTTATTTCCTTTGGTCATTATTAGTATTAAAATGACTATTTAAAATTTAAGTTACATGTATTTGATAATGTATCTTCTTAAGCTATATTAATTTGATATGTGTATTCTATGCACTAAATATTACATAATATGATTTCATATAGATATGTGACATATAACTACATAACGATATAGTTATGAACTCCTTCAATAAATTATTATTATTATTTATTTTATCTTATCAATTGATATTTATTTACTAACTACCTTATTTCTAACTACTAATCTATCCCTTACCTTTCACCTACTAACTACCTTTTATACTAACACCCATGCTAACTACCCTACTAACTAACTCCCTTAACATTCTTATTAATTTTCTAACTCATTAATTAAATCTTGCATTTATCCCTCCCAAGAAAATTTCTAAGATCCTCATCCCTAGACTCACGCACCCATTTGCTCTTCCCAAGGTAAAAGACAAAGAGGCTATCCTTCTATGGCACCAAGTGGAATGTCATGTCAAGGAAGCTTATACCTCAAGGTAATTCGACTTAGGCTTCATTTTATACTTGGACACACTTTCTCTCATCCTCTCCAATGGGCACCTAAAATCAAGGTTTGAGTAGTGTCAGATCAGCAAAAGTCTTGTCATGTATGTAACATGTGCTCACGTAACCCAAGGGATAAGACCATCTAGTGGGTCCCATGACCACTTTCCTTGCGAGTTCCCTTGGTCTTACTTGACCATAATACTAAGGTGACGCCCAAGTAGGATTTGGTTACCAATAAGGAAGTTGGTAAAGTATATCATCTTTTTTATTTTTTTATTTTTCCATTTACGTTATTTTATTTTGTTTGGGTTCTTTGTTTTATGATTATTTAATTTTTTATTCTTTTTCGTTTGTAAGGTGTTATTAGTGGCTTTAGTACAACCCCTTAGGATGATGTGGATTTTCTTGGGGTAAGGATTAGGAGTCGTATGATTTCTAATCTACATGATAACCCTTCAACTCATAGGCTCCTACTAGGGATCCAAGGCATATTCCTATAATATATTGGTCTAATGGGAATGGATTTATTTTCCATTCACATACATTTTCCAGAGAGGAGATAATACACCTACAACAACTCTCTTTTTTTGTGGGTTTGTTTTAAGCCATGTCATATATGGATTTTTTTTTCTTCTATTCTCATAATAGGATCTATTAGTGCTTGACACCCAAATGAACTAATCTTCATGCCTATAAAATGAACTATCAACTTGCTAACTTTCTTCCATTTCATAATATATATCTTTAAAATACAACCATTTAAGCACTAAATAAAATCAACTATATCAAAGGGAGCCAACAACTATGAAATTTATTTCACCAATTGAATTATATGGGAAAATGTCCTATTTTTATGATGCTTACTACTACATCAAATTACAAAATGTAAAATTTTGAATTCAATTTCTCTTACAAGTAACTATTTGCAATTTCACAATCACTCAATGTAAAGACTTACAATGGATCTTTCTTATAATACAACTTCTAAATCAATCCTTACATTTTTTAACAAAGTACAATAATCTAAAAAATTTATGTTACATCACATTGAAATAACAATGGAGACTTGAAATCACAACACATTTAAGATTACATGAATAATAATCTCTCTTTGCACATTTGAATCATTTCAACTTTATCAAGGGTGAAACCCTAATGTCTCCAAACAATGCATCTTCACACAACCTGCACATAACACACAAACTAGGAACCACAGAGGCACACCTCCCATCCTAGGCTTCTATGAAGCCACCCATTGAGTAGGGGAAACAAGAACCAAATGGGTTATACACATACATCACTTGCAAATACATGAGAACACACCACATAACACTAAACAATCCGTCCCATGGCTTGCAAATTGATTCACTATAAGAATCATAAGAACATTGGGTAGAGGTGGGCTCTTCAAGAGGAGATATGCCATGTCAATACAACTCACACACACACACACACACACACACACACACACACATTGAATTTCACCATGCCTCAACAAGGCTTGCATCATACATGATTCTCTCCACAATTTCTACTTATCACCCCCAAATTCATATCTCAACCTATCACCCCCAAATCATAATATCAGGACAATGGCTTCAATGGAGCCCTTACTTCATGAAAAATTTTCCCTTCTCTCCAAGAGAAGTGTCTCTCTACTACATTGTTGATCCCAACTAAGCCCTTCACCCAAGGCTTCTCTTCCCTCCCAAGGGTGAGTGAAGCCTTCACAGCCATGAAAAACATTCAACATTCACATTCAAACAAGAAAATCAAGAAGAAAACAAAACCTCAAAGAAAATCCTCAAGAACACATAGCACACTCACATTTCCACAACACAATGCCAAAGTCCATAATGCAAGATTCACAACACAATGCATACTCCATTGACAAATCCTTCACACTTGCAAATTTACTTTGCCATGCTAAAAGAAAGAAAGGAAAGAAACATATTTTGAGACACCAACCTTGGTATAAGCTAAGGTAATGATGGTTGTAGTAGAGCTCCCTCAATCTCCCTACAAAACCTAATTGTCTCTAAACTTAGAGAGTGGGTGAAAACCCACTAATTTGACCAAGCCTCCTTAATAAGGACTTCCCACTAGCTATTTTTAGCAAGGACATCAAGCCACTTCCTCTTAAAAACTTGTCTCCCTCTAAGTTTACTATATTTGGATTAGTGGAACATGGGAGAAACACATGTGATAACTCAAATTTCGAATTGATGGAAGAATGCATGGGTAAAGGGGACCCCTAGGCTTTCTAGGTACTCACATGGTCAAAATTAGGTCCCTAACATGATGTACTATCATATGGGTAACTTATTTTTACCTAAAAGACACTTTGGGACCACATAATGACCCCTCAAAACCCTAGCCAAGTCCAATTTCGAATTTCCTTTGATTATGACCCATCCTACCCCTTGTCAAGTGGGTTTACTCACTTATTAACAAGGTACTTAATTTTAGGGTAAATTGCCACCATGATCAACACCCTAAATGACATGTCAATGCACACAAAATCCACAAGTGTCAAGTGACACATAAAAGCACATTCCACATATAGTAAAACTTACATTTATGAAATAAAATACATCACAACAAGGCTTTTGAATCTTCCAAAAATTCGCCTTGGTTAAACTATGTTCACATAGGTTTGGAACTTGTTTCAACCAAGAATTTCCATGGTTCCACTTCCTGGACATTAAACTTGACCATCAGTAGTCCAAGGAGGTCATATAAAACATATACATATAATTTCAAATGTTACAAGACCTGTATTAACATAATTCAATTAAATTTCCTTTCCTAATCATTCCAACTATTAGAATGTCAAAATCTGCATATCATAAATCATCATAATCAAAACTACATATCACAAATCATCATAATCCAATTAACATCTATCTACATATCATAAATTATCATAATCAAATTAATATTTTGCATCACATCATAATCTAATTCTATCATGTCATAAAGTTGCATCTGTATGTGTTTGATCATCCCATTCACAATATTAGGTTCTATTGCATAACAAAATCTATCCTTTGACATTTAACATTATAATTTGACATTTTAAACATTTCTACAAATTTAGTTTCTATTAAAGTAATTGAAATAATTTAGAACATGAAATGGAATTATTAATTAAATCAAGTAGATCCTAATGTGCAGATCATTAAAATGCAGATATTAAAATAACATAACCCTATAGTCTCGAAGTATATCAAAACATCAAATTAGAAGTATCATAATGCAAATATGTCATCTATACTATGGCAGACTAGGTGAGGCCTTACAATTATATTTAATAATAATATAATACTATATATTTTAATATAATAATAATATATTAATAGATTATATAATAATAATAATCATATATATTACTATATAATAATAATCATATAATATTACTATATATATTTAATAATAAAAATTATAATATTTATTACTAGATATTATATTTAATAATAATAATAGCCATATATATTACTATATTATATTTAATAATAATAATCATATATAATAATAATAGTCAATAATAATAATGATGTCCACACTTCCCAAATTTTGGTTTCCCTCCAAAATTTAAGCTATAAATCTTTGGGAAAAAATTTGGCTGCCACTTTTTGAATACCCTATTTCATATTTCATATCGGGTACCTAATTAGGCTTGGTATTTACAAAACCTATTTGGTCAACTCAAAAAATGTGTTTAAGATAGGTTTCAGTGACATTTAGACTTTGAGTAGCTATCTGACAATATTTTTTCCATCAAAATTCAATGAAATGAAAAGGATTTTTTATAACACTCAAGATATCATCGATATAATTTCCATTATATTCCAAGTATTTATTAGTTAATTTTTAATGAAGATGTATGTAAACTGTTGATTAACATACTGATTGAAAAATAGCTATAACTTTCAAATGGTATAACATTTTTGAAAAATCAAAAGTTGTGTCACATTCTATGCTTTGCCTAGTATAAGAAAAAAAATTGAATTAATTTTTTAAAGTTTTCAATTATTTAAAGTGGTTAGACATGAAATTTTTTGTTATTCTGGAAAAGTTATAGTAGAAAATTCATATTTAATTATTTATTTGGAATAAAAATACCCAAAAATATGCATCACCTTTGGGCATGAGTCTACTTTTTTTATCTATAATTATATTTAAAAATATTATCATTTGATTTTTATTAAGGTTGTCAGACATACGCTTACTTTTTATTTTCGCCCTGACATTTTTGTAGTATTGCATTAAAACCCAAAATTTTGATAAATTAAATAATTTTTTCTCTAAATAAGGTCTAGAAGCTTATAAACTAAATTCAATTTCCTAAAGTGTTACAAATTCTTTAGAATAACTTAGAGGGGGAGGAGGGGGGTGGGGGTTGGGGGGTGTGAATCAGTTATCCAAGGTCCAATGATGTCCAATACAACTTTTTCTACAAATCCTTGATGGCACTTAACTGAAATTATCATGCATGCAATTGAACATTAAACAACCATGAAAAGTAAACATGCATCACACCATAACACTAAGGATTTGATGACCCAGAAACCCTCCAAGAATAAGAAGGTAATATTGGGGTGGGGATGATACCCACAAAATAATTGCGCATTTGATTTCAACCACTTCTGATGGTCTGCCCTATTAAAGGCTATAATACATTGTTAAATGTGACCTTGTTAAAGGATTTAAGAACATTCAACTTGGAATGTCACCCTATTAAAGGATTTACATAGAGCTATTAGGCTAACCCAAGTCCATGGGATTTACAGTCACCTTCTCAAAAGAATCTTTCATCCCTCTCTAAGGATCTCCTATCCTCCTCCTAAGGATCTCTTTATCCTTCTCTTAAGGATCTCTTTATCCTTCTCCTAAGGATCTCTTTGTCCTTCTCTTGGGGATCTCTTTATCCTTTTCCTGAGGCTTATCCACCTAGCTATTAAGCTAACCTAGCAATGTAGGGTTTCAATATCTAATACAATGATAAGAAAGTATTAGAAGGGTTTCGACCTAATACATATTGCAACTTCAACCTTGCAGATTTTAGATCGCTCTTCAATCCTTTTCTTTTCTTGGCTTTCCTCCCTTGCAATGCTGACAACTTGTTCACCCTTCAAGATCTGTCTCCTTGAGTTCTTCCACTCATTATGCCAAAGCACTGTATGGTCACTTGATCAACTCAGAGTCTTGATGCTCTGTTCTTACTCCTCTTGGCTTCTTTGCATGACCACACTTATGACCAACTCCCTCTCATGCATGTGCATTTGATCTCTGACCTATAACTCCTTATAAAGAAATTCTATTCTTGTTTTCCCACTCAAATCTTAATTTGTTCTTGAGAAAATGATATTTTTTCCCTCCAAATTATTTCTTCTAGAAACTTCATGATAAATCCATTAGCATTCGCCTTGAAAATGGTTTGCATGGATTACATAGAATTCTGTGACATCTACTCATCATCCTTATCACAAAATTTGATGTAACAAACTTATCGCTACTGATCTGGCAAATCTTTGACTTTAACAAATAATGCAGCAACTTGGCATCATTGGTTTACTGATGCTCGGCTCCTTCTTTGTTACTTGGCTTCTATTATTATTTATTGGCACTCAGCACCTATAGTATTTTTTACTTTGCTCGGCACTTGAAGACTTACTCGGCATCCATTATCTTTTTTTGCTACTCGGTACCTAAAGAATTTTGTGTTACTCGGCACCTAATCTTCACTCAGCACCTCAAGACTGCTCGGCACCTAAAGATCACTTGGCACACACTAAGTTAAACATGCTCGTCTTTAACTGAGAATCTGTTCGGCACTAACTAGAACTTAGTTAATCCTTACATCTTTGATATGTCTTAGTGTGTCCATCCTCTGTGTCTTAGAGTATGTCATCAATACACTAATTCATCAATGGCTTAGCTGATCCTTATACTTCATTACGACATCATAACTTCAACCTTTCTCTAGGTACTCTAGCTACATCTTATTGATTGCCACCTACTTGTCAATCAACTAATCAATAGTATTTGGATCACTAAAGCAATTTTCATTCCTGTAAGTCACAAGTTTGACATTAATGACAAATAAATGATTGAAAACATTCTTTACCAGTTCCATTATTCTTTTCAATCATTTCCAACAATCTCCCTCTTTGGCATTGATGGCAAACCAAACTGATCAAATGATTAAGCTGATCAACTTAGTTACCACCAAAATTTGAATCCTTTGTTTTGCTTCTCCCTCTGGGCTACTGCATCCTTACTCTGTATTCCTGATCCTTCATATATATATCTCACTTTTACTTTATATTGATCATTTTCTCATATATCTCCCTCTTTGACATAAATGCCAAAGATGTAGTGTCTTCAACATGCTAAATAGAGACTTTGCATCTTCATGTTTTTCTCCCTCTATCACCATACTTGTGATTGATCTAGAGTTCCTGCTCCTATTTTCATTCTCTGCGTCATTCTTCTGATATTTCAATTATCTACTCTTGTTAATGCAGGGCAGCTTTTATGTTGCTTTAGACTGCTTGAGTTAGGGGCATTACCCCCAACTTGCCTCTAAGATATTCATAAGAATCCTTGGGCAATGGTTTGGTGAAGATATCTGCAATTTGTTCCTTTGTGTGAATGTACTCCATCTTCACTTGTTTTTCTTCCACCAATTCTCTAACATAGTGATGCTTGATTGCAATATGTTTGGTTTTTGCATGCATCACTGGATTCTTGGATATTTTTACAACACTTATATTAGCACAATACAGTATCATAGGTTTGGTTACCTCTTCTTTCATTCCTTTCAATAGATGTTTGAGCCACATAATGTTTGTACAATTGACTGGTTTTGCCACATATTTTGCTTTTGCAGTCGACTGAGATGTGCATGTTTATTTCTTGCTAGTCCAAGTAACTAGCCTTTTACCTAAGAATAATGCTCCTCCACTTGTGCTTTTTCTGTCATCAATTTTTCCTCCCCAATCTACATCTATGTATGCATTGAGCTCAAACTTCTTATTCTTTTTGTAATATAGGCAAAAATCATCAGTTCCTTTGAGATACCTCATTATCCTTTTTACTACCATGAGATGATTTTCTCTAGGATTGGCAAAGAATCTAGCCACTATTCCAACTGCTAGTGCTATGTCTGGTCTGCTATGTACAACATATTGTAGTTTTCCAATCATGGATCTATACATTGTTTGATTGACTTCAATTGATTCATCATTTTTAGATAGCTTATGTCCTATTGCCATTGGTGTGATGGCAGGTTTGGAGTCTTCCAATCCAAACTTCTTGAGTATCTCCTTGATGTATTTTGATTGTGTCACAAATATGCCATGTTTTAGTTGATGCACTTGCAATCCTACAAAGAACTTGATTTCTCCAAACATAGACATTTCAAACTCATGTTTCATTTTGTCAGCAAAACTTTTGCACAGTACTTTCTTTCCTCCAAAAACTATATAATCCACAAATATTTTAGATACAATAATATCCTTACCTTCTTCTAATTTGATGTACATGTTGTTGTTATCATTAGTTCTTTCAAATCCTATTTGCACCAAATACTTGTGAAGTCTCTCATACAAAGCTCTAGGGGATTTCTTTAATCCATATAGAGCCTTATGTAGTTTACATACCTTATTTTTTGTTCTTTTCATCAACAAAACCTTTTAGTTGCTCTATGTAGACTTCCTCTTCAAGTATACCATTTAGAAATGCAGACTTAACATCCATTTGATAGACTTTAAATCCTTTGAAGGCTACATATGCCAATAAGGTCCTTACTCCTTCCATTCTGGCAACTAGAGCAAAATATTTTCCATAATCTAGTCTTTCTTCTTGTGCATATCCTTTGCAAACAAATCTTGCCTTGTTTCTTATGATGTCACCATTCTCATCTAACTTGTTTCTAAACACCCACTTGGTTCTAATCACATTCTTATCAACTGGTCTTGAGACTAAGGTCAATGTCTTATTCTTGTCAATTTGTTCTATTTCTTCTTTCATAGCATTATATGAATCATCATCTATTATGCCTTTACTTACTATTTTTAGTTCGATTTTGCTAAGCAGACATGTTTCATTTCTGAGTCTATTCCTTGTCATTGGTCCTGCCTCTTTGTTTCCAATAATTTGATCTGCATGATGACGTCTTTTCACATACTTTGCCAATATAGGTTCTTTCCTTGTTTACATGTTGTCTCTTTCAGAATCTGTATCCTCATGCATATTTTCATCAAGTATTTGTTCATTTTCTTCTTGTTGGTTGTTCTCAGAATCTAAATGAACATTTTTTGTATTCTATAGCTCGACTTTTGAATGTTTCTATTGTTCGGCATTCACTATCTGTGACTCGACAGATACTGGATTCTGTTTTTGATTATCATTCTAAGTTGCAACTTCACCATTATTAGGTATACCTTCATAAAAGTATACAAAGGTCTTGTATTCTTCTACTTTCTTGGTGTTCTCAACACTTTGAACTTCTGCAAGCTCATCAAATTTCACATTTGTGCTTTCTACTACTTTGTTAGTGTTACCATTCAAGCACTTATAACCTTTGCTTCTAATAGAATAACCAAGAAATGTTCCTTTCTCACTCTTTGCATCAAACTTTCCATTTCTAGAATCTTTATATATATAGCATTTGCATCAAAATATTTTGAAATGTTTTACATTAGGAGAATGCCCATACCACAATTCAAAAGGTGTTGCATTTGTACCTTTCTTGACTTGAACTCTATTGAGTGTGTAGACTGCAGTACTTACAGCTTCCTTCCAATACTTGAGTGCAACACTTTTCTCCATCATTAAGGTTTTGGCATTGTCAATAACTGATCTATTCCTTCTCTCTGCTATACCATTCTAAGGTGGAGTCCTAGGTGCTAATGTCTACCTTTTGATTCCTCTTTCATTGCAAAACTCTTCAAATTCTCTTGATGTGAATTCACCTCCTCTATCAGATTTGAGACATTTTAGGCTCTTTCTAGTTTCTTTCTCAACTCTGGCCAAGTACCATTTGAACATGTGTGATGCATCAGATTTTTGTTTTAGGAACATGACTGTCATAATTCTTGAATAGTCATCTACAAATAGCACTATGTATCTATCACCTTTGTAGCTTTGTACTTCAATAGGACCACACGAGTTAGTATGAACTAACTCTAATACTTCATTAGAAGTATAAGTCTTTCTTTTAAAAGTTGACTTGGTCATCTTCCCTAGTTTGCATTGTTTTCACATGGTGTTATTAGGTTTCTTCAACTTTGGTAGACCTCTGACTTTCTTCATTTTGCTGATACTTATTAGATTGTCAAAATTTACATGACATAGCCTCTTGTGCCATAACCATACATCATTAGTTTGAACAATAAGAAAAGAAGCATCTTCCATGTCTAGGTAAAACAAATTACTCTTAGTTTGATCACCTTTTCCTAATAGACTTCCTTGCGAATAATAAATCTTAGCAACTCCTTTTTCAAATTCAACCTTACACCCTATGTTGCCTAACTGTGAGACACTTGACAAGTTATAATTCAATCCTTCAACATAGTATGCATTATCACATGATATCTTTTCGGTAAGTTTGATACTACCTTCCCCTTTGATCTGACATGGTGCATTGTTACCAAATCTAACATTATTTCCTTCATATTGAATAAAGGTAATGAACTTACTTTTGTCTCCAGTCATGTGATGAGAGCATTTGTTGTCTATGATCCATTTGTCATTTTTGTTCATGCAAGTTACCAGTGTAGTTGCTTCATCTTCATCTGATTCATCTTTCATAGCCACATAGACTACTTCATCATCATTCTCGTCATTCTTCTTCAACAATATAGCATCTTTTTCCTTTACCTTTGTAGTCCTTTTATTTTCCTCTTTATTTTTCATGAAGTTTCCTACATCCTTGTAATTTTTCTTTTGTGTGCATCTGGCTACAATGTGACCAACTTCACTACAATTGAAACAAATGATTGGTAGCTTACCTTTGAATTTTCCTCTTCCTCTATGAAACCTTCTTGCTACTAATGCCTCTAATTGGACCACATCATCTTCATCAGTGCTATTGTCACTGGATACATACTTTCCTTTTCCATTCTTTTTCTTTGTTTGAACCTCCTCATTGCCTTTCATTTTCATCTTAGCTTTGAATGCAGGTTCAAAAAATTTTGGCTTGTAGTTGTCAAAGTTGGATAGCTCAAAGGTAGTGAGTCTTACAATTATTCCTTCAAATTTCACTATGTTTCCTGGTACACACCTTAGCTCTTGGATAGCTGATACTCTTATAGCATAGATGGGAAGCAAAGTTCTCAAGTATTTTCTACATAAAATTTCTTCTGCTAACTGTCCTCCTAGGCTTCTTATGGCACTGACTACTTCCTTCATTCTTGCACCATATTGAGCAGCATTCTCTCCTTCCTCCATTTTCATATCATGAAACTTTCCTCTTAGGCTCTCTTGACATTATCATCTCCTCCATAGATTCTTGATAATGTTTCCCACATCTGATGTGAAGTATCGCATCCTTTGATGTCATCATTGTTGGAATAATGATACATTTGTCATTAGTTACAACACTTATTTGATTCTGAATGCTTACTGAGTTCATCACTCAATTTACAGTTCATACCAAGCATTCGTTGGTTACCAAGTATGTTCAGTAGTGTTTACTGAGTCAGGAAGGTAAACAAAGGATTTAGTATTTACCGAGTCAGGAAGGTAAACGAAGGATGTAGTGTTTACTGAGTCAGGAAGGTAAATGAAGGTTTCAGTGCTTACCAAGTGAATCGAACGAGTTAGTTTCTACCGAGTGACACAATGTTTACCGAGTCACCAGTGGTTACCAAGTTCCAAGCTACTCAGAGTGATTAGTATGGACCGAGTCCCTACCTCTACTGAGTGCATGACAATGTCGTGTAATATAGTGGATGCCAAGTGTCAGAAGGTCACCGAGTGAATTTGAGGAACCTGAGTTTTCTACTATCTGGCCGACTCAGTAATGTTTTGTCCACTTGTGATCAACCGACCTTGTTGCTGTAAATATTGGAATGGTATATATGTAATGTATTGTGCCATTTGCAATATAGTGAAGTAAGAATGTAATTGAGCGAATTGAAAGAGAATCAGCAGCAGAGTATTCAGCAAGGTTATCAAGGAGCAGCAAAAATATATCCATCACATCAAGTGATCAGTACATAAGATCTAATCAACAAACCAGTTGCAAGCAGATCCACTGCTTCATCTTAACAGTTGAATCAGTTTGTAAATCCTTTAACAGGGTAGACTTAAAAGTCTTTTGTAAATCTCCTAACAGAGTGCATACTTCATTGTATGTGTGTAAATCCTCTAACAAGGTGGATCTAGCAGTCCTACTTGCTCCTAATAGGGCAGATCACCACAAGTGATCATTGTAAGCCTTAACCGGCCAACTTTATACTGTAGTATTGAAGTTTCGTGGGCATCATCCCCACCCCAGTTTTACTTCCAAATTGAAAGGTTTCTGGGTCAACAAATCAGTGTGTTAATATTTTCATGCGTACGGTAATGTAGATGAATGAATGGTGAATTTGTTATTATGCTGAATTGGTTTAAATTTTCTTAAAGTTTACTGATTCACCCCTCCCCTCTCAGTAACCTTGTTAGTCTTGAATATTTCCAAAAATTGGTATTAGAGCATTGTGGTTCTCAGGATAAAGTTTAAACAACTTGAGCAAAGATCAAGGACAATGGAGATATTCAGACTTGACAAAACTATTGAGAATGAGAAGCTAGATTTGGAAATGGCCATGATACAACTCAAAAAAAGCAAAAGAGCATCTTTCTCTATCCCTAAAAAGAAGGAAAGATCTTGCAAAAGAAATGAGTGATCATCAGTATACTGAAACAAAAATTGAAGATCTCATCCCATCAAGTAGTTTAAATGAAGCTAATGAGGCAGACAAGGCAATCAAAGAACTTCTACAAAAGAATGGATCTTTGCAAGAAGAAGTAAGGATGCTAAGATTGGAACAAGAAACTCAATCAATAAGATTTTGTGAAATTATGGAGCAGAGAAACATGATGCAAGAAGAAATAGAAAGAAGGGACAATGAAACTCAAAATCAATCCCTTGAACATGAAGATCTAGCAGATCAACTATCCAATGCAAATGAAGAAATCAGGATTCTCAAAGCACAAAGTGAAAGAATGAGAAATGAATTGAATATTGAAAGACAAATCAATGAAAGTCTAAGAAGAGACCTAAGATCTGAAAGGCAAATCAATGAAAGCTTGGAAAATGATCTAAATGTTGAAAAACAAGTCAATGAAAGGATGATGAAATCTCAAGAAGACATGAATCAATTGAATCAGCAAAATGAGCAAAATTTTTATAAGCAAAAAGGTAAAGCTGGTCTTGGATACAAGGAAGAAGGTGAATCTTCTGAACAAGGTACCCAAAGGAATCAAAGACGCACTTGTAATCATTGTGGCAAGATAGGTCATACATATAACAAATGTTGGAGTAATGATAAAGGTAAATTCAATGGCAAATGTTTCAATTGCAATCAGCATGGTCACAAAGACAATGAATGCAAGAAGAAACCAAAGTTTGAAGGCGAATGTCACAAATGCAAGAAACAAGGACACAAGGCATCTGAATGTAGATCAAAATCATTCAATCCAGCAAAAAAAATTGTCAAAGCAATATTTGGTTGGGATTACAATACTTGGTGCAGATGTCACTATTGTGGAGAATATGGACACATAGGAACAAATTGTAGAAGGCATCACCTAAGGAAGAAAGATACAACCATAAGATGTTATACTTGTATTGGACTTGGTCATATAGCCAAGAATTGCATGAATATAGGAAAGGTTGAAGATGAAAAGAAAACTAGAGCTGATAATATTCGAAAGCAAATGAAACAACAGTGGATTCCTAAGTCTACCGAGCAAGAAAATTCAAATGATGGAAATGTCACTCTAGAAGTGGGTGACTCCACCATTCCTAATTAGACTTATCAAGAAGGATAAGGGATTGCATCTTCAAGCCATATCCTAAGCAGTTCTAGAAAGAAGGAGTGGAAATGATAAATCAGTATTGCAGATACAAGTCATAATTCACAGTGTTGCATCTACCAAGTAAGGTTGGTTTTCAGACTTTACCGAGCTTGGTCAGGAAAATAAGAAAGGTTTTGTGTGTTCACCAAGTTGCAAGGTTTACCGAGTAAGTCGGTGACTATTTGTAAAACCCTAATTCTCAGCTACCTTCGTACCCGAGCATTAATGACAAGATTTCGATCAAAAAGGCAGAATTTGATCTCATTTTTCATCGTGAATTCAAAGTTCACAGAGCAAATATATTTTCAAGTGCATCCAAGCGAGTTCAAGTGATTTGAAGCGATTTTCTAGCGAAGAATTTTTGTTACAAAATCATTCTCTCATCGAGCAGTAATGGCATCCGCAAGCACCAGTGGCAATAAGGCGAAGAAAGGTTTTGAAATGCTTGTGAAGGGAGTCGAATGGAAGGAACCCAATTTCAAAATCGTTCCTACCATCATTGAATCACTCGACCCACATGGAGCTCAATCGCAGATCCCTCCAAAGGTACTTCTTATCAATGATATTCGTACTCATTTCAAGTGTACTGTGCAAGAAATAGGGACAATAGATATGGATAGTACCCTAGCCGAGTTATGCGTGGATGGAACCCTAAAACCTGAGTTTAAACATTTGGAAACCAAAGGTTTAACCCATATCCTGCATCTACCAAGGAGTTTCCAAGTGAAATGGGTAAGGTATATCTTAAGCCATGTGCATAATGGACAATTGTGGTTAGAGAAACCCATCCTCATAATGAAGAATATGATCCACAAGATCACGGGTTTACCAATGTTGACCAAAGCCAAAACCACCAAAACCCTAACTCGAGATGAACTTCAAAAATTAACCCAAGCTGTATGGGATGGCAAAGGTTTAAAGCTTAACAATGTTTCAGATATAGAACTGAAATTTGGTATTTGTGTTATTGCATACAAACTGTATAGTTCCAGTAGGCTGAATAGTGTAACCTGTGAGGCTGTAGATTTGGCATATAAGATTGTGAAGAAAAACATGGAGTTTGACCTAGCTGATGTGCTATTAAGACAATTGAATAAAAACATGGATAGCATAAGGACTGCAAAGACAAACCCCTGTAAATTTGGTTCTTTGCTAGTTTGTTTATTTTTCTATGTACATAAATTCTTTCCATCTAAAGGTGTAGTTGTATGGAGGAAAGATACTCCAATTTTGTATCAAATAAATGAGTTCATAGCAGAAATGGGTATCAATTTTGACAAGGTAATGGATAATTATTTTGAAGATTTCAAGGAAAGGATGAACAATAGGTTCAGGATACCTCCGAAACTTGTTGAAGATTATAAGGATGATGTATGTTTCATGGTTGACTGTGACAAAGTCTACATCCAGGCAGTCAAACCCCAAGTGGCATGGGTAAAACCATTGCCCTATGAGCTAAATATTGATGATGCCATAGATATCATTGAGGCATTGGTAAATGAACCAGTGGATCCCAAGTTGCCTACATTTGGAACCTATGAAGAGGCAAAGGTTAGAATAGAGCTTGAAATCAAGCTTCCTCAAGCAATCTCTAAAGGCAAGAGAAAGATAAAAAAGTTGAAAGCTGATACTGGATCTCTTATGCTTACCAAGGGCAACAGTGAGGATGAAGAAAAGGAAGAAGAAGAAGAAGAGGAGCCAGAAAAGGAAGCAGAGCCAGCAAAGAAAAAGGGTAGGGTAATCATTACCAAACCTCGGGCGGTGTTCACAAGGAGAACTAGGAGAGGCAAGAAAGAAGTTGTGTTCAACAAACCTCCTCTAACATTTGAAGAAAGGATGAAACAACTAAGGATTGGTGCAGGAATCAACAATTTCAAGGCATTGAAATATGAAACCAGAACTCCTGCTGAGCAAAAAGAAATTGAAGATTTGATAATGGAGAAGTTGGGAACCTGGAAATTCTCCCCAGGCCAATTTGTTTCCCAAATTCCTGCTGAACTATTTGATAAAATAAAGGTGAGATGGGAGAACACCGAGCAAACAGTTAACGACATTTTTGAGCAAAGATTAAGAGAACTGGTCCCCAGCCTAACAGATGCAGAAATCAAAAGGGCATTGAAGGATCTTGAAGGCAGAATGAATATGAGATTTAATACATGTCTCATATTGCTAAAAAAGCATTGAGCCAGTTGTTAAAAATGCAACTGATGTCTGGAGTGATTCATATAAACTGCATAAGACAACTAAGGAACCCATAGAGATCAAGGATGATGATGACAATGGTGATGATGAAGAGGAAATGGATGGTGGCAACACCATTTCCATGGAAGTAACTGATGAAGACCTTGAACAGGTAATGAAAAAGAAGGAAGAAGAAGAAAAGGAGGAAGAAAATGTTAAGGAAGAGGATGATGTAGTCAAAATTGCAGTAGCTGTCATTGCCTCCCTTCCTCACTCTCCACCAAAGACTGTAAAATCTACTATGGAGATAGGATCTTAAAGCAAGATTGTGAGCACAACAGAGAAATCCATTGCTCAATTTCCTCTAGTCTCCTCTCAGCTCCAGGTTTCTACAATGCAAGTGCCAAGCACTTCATCTACCGAGTTGGCAATCACTTCTTCAGTTACTGAGCTTCAAAACACATCATCAGCCACCGAGTCATCCACTGCAGTAGTTACTTCATCGAGTATATCTCTTCCACCTGCAGCTTGTACAGTAAGTCTTCCAAGTTTCTTATCAATTTTGTCTTCCTTAGCCACATTGGCCCCAATTTTTGCTCCAGTCAGTTCTCCAATTGAAAATATACTAGTATGTACATCATTTTTGAGTAGTACATCATTTTTGGGAAGTATATCAAGTTTTGATATAGCCAGCACTTCTCTTAGTTTACCTTTAGTTGTTCCCATTCCAGTCTTGACTGCTAGTCCTGCATCATCAACCATTGTATCTACTTCAAAAGGAAAAGAGGTAAGTATTGCAGATAAACCAAAGACACCATTGAAACTGCTGCTTACAGGCAAAGTATTAGATGGTGATATAGATTTGGATGAAGAAATTGTCATTCCAAATATTAATCTAGAAACCGCTACAGTTAATGAACTAAGATTGGCTAGTCAGCGTCTAGAGCAAAAGGCACAGCAAATGCAGCTAAGGAATGAAAGGGACAGAGAATTCAACATAATTGAGAGTGCTAAAAACATAATAACTGAGGCTATAAGTGTTGATGTGGATTCATCTCAACACATTTAGTTGCAGCTAGAAGAAGCGGTGAATAAATTTAATGAGGATATCTCAGGACAAGAAAGGTTAATGGAGAAAGCAAAAAGGAAATTTGAAAATAAGGTGCTTGAGCACATTGCTCAGCACTTAGCAATAAAGCAGGATGAATTAACCTCAACTTTGTCTAACATTGAAAATTCTTTTAATAACGTAACCTCACTTTTTGCAAAACTTTGTGATGTTACCGAGTATACAAAGGAAATAAGAGAAAAGTTAAATAAGATAGATAAGGATCTGAAGATAAGTGCCCAATTGTTGAAGCTTGACCCTAGCTCAAGCTCATCTCATCACCTCAGGATCAAATTTTTGGCAGAGAAGCAGGCAGAGCTACTCAAAGAGGAAGGAAGGATAAGGTCTACACTACTGGAAATCCAGAACATGATCCTTCCCATCATGAACACAATGTAGAAACACATTGCATATTCAAAAACATTGATCCATGATTATAACTTCTCTGTTGCAGACCATGTGATTGAACTTTCTACAGAAGTTCAAGTAGCTCTCTCCACATGTAAAATCCTACAAGACAATTGGGATAAAACTCTGCAACTAATTCTTCAGGTACATTCTGAGTTTATCACACATTTTGGTGTCTCCATGTAAATACATTCTTTATTCTTTGGCATTATTGTCAAAAAGGGGGAGAAAGTAATATATAGAGGAGAATCAGACACAAAAGGGGAGAAGGTAATAAACTAATAAAGAAATAATGATAGCGGTGATAATATGAATAAAGACATATAACTCATGTAAAAACCTTGTGTATAATGTATGGGGGAGTTATATGTAAGGTAGCCCATGTATATTCAGCACACCAAAATCAAGTCAGTTTTGTCAGATCTTGTATATAAATTTTGGCTCATAAGTGTTTTTGTCACTAATGCCAAAGGGGGAGATTGTTGGAATAATGATACATTTGTCATTAGTTACAACACTTATTCAATTTTGAATGCTTACCGAGTTCATCACTCAATTTACAGTTCATACCGAGCATTCGTTGGTTACCAAGTATGTTCAGTAGTGTTTACCGAGTCAGGAAGGTAAACGAAGGATTTAGTATTTACCAAGTCAGGAAGGTAAATGAAGGATCTAGTGTTTACCGAGTCAGGAAGGTAAATGAAGGTTTCAATGCTTACCAAGTGAATTGAACGAGTTAGTTTCTACCGAGTGACACAATGTTTACCGAGTCACAAGTGGCTACCAAGTTCCAAGCTACTCAGAGTGATTAGTATGGACCAAGTCCCTACCTCTACTGAGTGCATGACGATGCCGTGCAATATAGTGGATGCCGAGTGTCAGAAGGTCACCGAGTGAGTTTGAGGAACCTAAGTTTTCTACTATCTGGCCGACTCAGTAATGTTTTGTCCACTTGTGATCAACTGACCTTGTTGCTGTAAATATTGGAATGGTATATATGTAATGTATTGTGCCATTTGCAATACAGTGAAGTAAGAATGTAATTGAGCGAATTGAAAGAGAATCAGTAGCAGAGTATTCAGCAAGGTTATCAAGGAGCAGTAAAGATATATCCATCACATCAAGTGATCAGTACATAAGATCTAATTAGCAAACCAGTTGCAAGTAGATCCACTGCTTCATCTTAACAGGTGAATTAGTTTGTAAATCCTTTAACAGGGTAGACTTAAAAGTCTTTTGTAAATCTCCTAACAGAGTGCATACTTCATTGTATGTTTGTAAATCCTCTAACAAGGTGGATCTAGCAGTCCTACTTGCTCCTAAAAGGGCAGATCACTAGAAGTGATCATTGTAAGCCTTAACCGGCCAACTTTATACTGCAGTATTGAAGTTTCGTGGTCATCATCCCCACCCCAGTTTTACTTTCAAATTGAAAGGTTTCTGGGTCACCAAATCAGTGTGTTAATCTTTTCATGCATACAGTAATGTAGATGAATGAATGGTGAATTTGTTATTATGTTGAATTGGTTTAAATTTTTTTAAAGTTTACTGATTCACCCCTCCCCTCTCAGTAACCTTGTTAGTCCTGAATATTTCCAACAATCATACTCAGCATAGCTTAGTGTTGAAACAATATCTAACATTGCTTGATTGTGCTCCTTCTTCTTGCTCATGTCATCTACAGTGAGGGGTCCTACAAGGTTTACATGATCAACTATGATTGAGGTTTGTGCATAGTCACCTATTGATCCGAGGTGTAGCTTCATCAAACTTTGCCATGCAACAAAGTTGTCTTTGTTTAGGTTGGGAACTTCTCTCTTGGACATCTTGATCTTCCTGCTGCTAGTACCCTGAAACAAATCAAAAGTTAGCACTTATACCAATTGTTAGAATTCTTTAGAATAACTGAGAGGGGGGGGGGGGGGGGGGGAGGGGGGGGGTGAATCAGTTATCCAAGGTCTAATGATGTCCAATACAACTTTTTCTACAAATCCTTGAGGGCACTTAACTCAAATTATCATGCATGCAATTGAACATTAAACAACCATGAAAAGTAAACATGCATCACACCATAACACTAAGGATTTGATGACCTAGAAACCCTCCAAGAATAAGAAGGTAAAACTGAAGTGGGGATAATACCCACAAAATAATTGCGCAATTGATTTCAACCACTTCTGATGGTCTTCCCTGTTAAAGGCTACAACACATTTTTTAAATGTGACCTTGTTAAAGGATTTAAGAACATTCAACTTGGAATGTCACCCTATTAAAGGATTTACATAGAACTGTTAGGCTCACCTAGGTTCATGGGATTTACAGTCACCTTCTCAAAAGAATCTTTCATCCCTCTCTAAAGATCTCCTATCCTCCTCCTAAGGATCTCTTTATCCTTCTCTTAAGGATCTCTCTATCCTTCTCCTGAGGATCTCTTTGTCCTTCTCTTGGGGATCTCTTTATCCTTTTCCTGAGGCTTATCCACCTAGCTGTTAAGCTAACCTAGCAATGTAGGGTTTCAATATCTAATACAATGATAAGAAAGTATTAGAAGGGTTTTGACCTGATACAGATTGCAACTTCAACCTTGCAGATTTCAAATCATTCTTCAGTCCTTTTCTTTGCTTGGCTTTCCTCCCTTGTAGTGCTAACAGCTTGTTCACCCTTCAAGATCTGTCTCCTTGAGTTCTTCCACTCGTTATGCCAAAGCACTGTATGGTCACTTGATCAACTCAGAGTCTTGATGCTCTGTTCTTACTCCTCTTGGCTTCTTCGCATGACCAAACTTATGACCAACTCCCTCTCATGCATGCGCATTTGATCTTTGACCTATAACTCCTTATAAAGAAGTTCTATTCTTGATTTCCCACTCAAATCTTAATTTTCTCTTGAGAAAATGGTATTATTTTCCCTCCAAATTGTTTCTTCTAGAAACTTCATGATAAATCCATTAGCATTCACCTTGAAAATGGTTTGCATGGATTACATAGAATTTTGTGACATCTACTCATCATCCTTATCACAAAATTTGATGTAACAAACTTATCGCTACTGATCTAACAAATCTTTGACTTTAACAAATAATGCAGCAACTTGGCATCATTGGTTTACTGATGCTCAGCTCCTTCTATGTTACTCGACTTCTATTATTATTTACTGGCACTTGGCACCTATAGCATTTTCTACTTTTCTCGACACTTGAAGAGTTACTCGGCATCCATTATCTTTTTTTGCTACTCAGCAACTAAAGAATTCTATGTTACTCGGCACCTGATCTTCACTCCGCACCTGAAGACTACTCGACACCTGAAGATCACTTGGCACACACTAAGTTGAACTTGCTCAGCCTCAATTGAGAATCTATTCGGCACTAACTAGAACTTAGTTAATCCTTACATCTTTGATATGTCTTAGTGTGTCCATCCTCTGTGTCTTAGAGTATGTCATCAATACACTATTTTTTCAATGGCTTAGTTGATCCTTATACTTCATTACAACATCATAACTTCAACCTTTCTCTAGGTACTCTTGTTACATCTTATTGGTTGCCACCTCCTTGTCAATCAACCAATTGATAGTATTTGGATCACTAAAGAAATTGTCATTCCTGCAAGTGGGAAGTTTGACATCAATGAAAAATCAATGATTGAAAACATTCTTTACCAGTTCCATTATTCTTTTCAATCATTTCCAACATAAAGATTCTTTTCTAAAAAAATTTTGATATAAAACCCATAACTACTTTAAAATTACAATGTGTCAAGTTAACATAACCCTAATTTGTTCGTTCTTCACTACCACTTAAGCCATTAGTTTGGTTGATCATCATCTTGCATGCGTGCGCATGTGCACACATAGACATGCACGCACGTGCGCGCACACACACGCACACACACACACACACACACACACACACACACACACACACACACACACACACACACACACACACACACAACAAAGTCCAATCACAATACCTTTCTCATATTAATATTGGAAAATAATTTAATTAATTTTTTTCTCAATACATAAAATTAATTTAATCCATGTACAAAAAATTCCATAAAATATCATAATATAATTTTCACGAATGAAAATTATCTAAATAAATCATGACAACATAGGCTAATAAAATAAAACCCATTTCATACTAGATAGAGAGTAGCCTTTAAAGAAGGAATACCTTTCTTAAAATAATTTTATGATTAATAATAACATTTGATAATTATTAATTAGAATCTTAGTTATCATTGGGGTGCCTCTGGATAATTTCTAAAATGTCCAAAAGATGATTTTAGCAGTTATCATGCATGCAAACGCATGAATAATATTTATTGATCTAAGATGTCAAGTTGCTTCAAATAAAATTCCTCACTAAGAAACTTTCCAAAGGTCAATATTAAATAATACTAGTCTAATAAGCACATGAGGACATAATCAAATTACGATGGAAAAGAATATGTGTTTTGATGAAAAGATTAGTAGTCTCAACAAGAAATTTGGTACAAACACACTCTGTTATGTGAAGAGAATGTATGGCTGACAAGTACATAGGTATTACTGGAGCATCTAGATATGTCTTTTTTATAATCACTATTTTTTTGCATTAAATAAATACAGATTACAATAAATAAAATGCAAAAAGAAAACTACAAGTAAGGACTAATTCCAACAATAGATTACAAAGCAATACATATAGTATATAATAATTGGTAATTAGTTGCTTACAGAACTAGAACTGAGAGCTACATCAACAATAATACAATATAAACCTTCAGAAAAAGAACACAAACCACATGCCACAAACACCTTCCTTGTGCTGAGAAGACACATAACATGGTGTTTAAATTGATGACACCAGAAATCTCTCTTTAAATACTTTTTAGTTGCTGCTTGTAACTAAGACAAAATTGAAGTCATGCACTAACTAATGTCTAAGTAAACCCCTAAAAATGTATCTTCCTAGTGAACATTGATAAGATTATTTAAGATAATGTTGCACCTATAGTGCCAAGACAAGAACACGTGTCTGACACCATTAGTAATCAAATTACCATGCAACCCCACACCAAGAAGGGCCTCTTTCCAATTCAATTTATTCTAAAATATATATGGTCAATCAAATTGAAAAATACTCCATTATTTCCTACAAAATTCACATCTCCAAAAGATGTGCTCATACTTTCTTACTTAAATGGAAAAATGGACAATTGATTGGTTGAATCATCATACATTTCAACATATCCACAACATGCAACTTAAAATGTAAAATATTGTACATAATTAATTATGCATACTATAATCACTATGATCACCAATATAATGAAAAAATGTCCAAATAGATGTATAGTACAAAAAAAAAACACTTAGTTGGCTCATATAGTACTATATAGTTTTTTTAAATACATAATGCAACATAGAGTTACATTTTACAATGAGAGTAAACTAGAAAGCTTTCTTTACAGAATGCATTTCTTCTTGGGACTATACATTTGAAACTAGATGGTATTATTTCCATCTATGAGACCTTTATCTCTACGTCATTATTTTCTCAAAGGAAATGTGCTTACATGGATAATTGTTGTATGCCATTCCACCATTTTTCTTTTGGTCTAGCAATAAGGGATGAGTACAAGAAAATATCAAGAATGAAAATTGATACAACAAGCAATCAATAAAACTATCTTGAGGCCATTGTTTACTTTTTGGTGTTGAAAAAAATTGATAAATTGTGTATTGTCTTTGATGTTACACAAAATTTCATATCATTGCCAGTCAGTGTATGTCAAGCTCACTCAAACGATGAAGACAGTTTCCTATGTTTGCCGAACATTCCAAAGTTTTCCGAGTTTAGAAGACAGTGTCTACTAAGTTCACTCAGTCATCAAAGGAAATTTCACAGAAGTTGAGTGTTAACCAAGCTCACTTGGTTAATGAAGACAATGTTGGATGGAACCAATGTTAATTGAGCTCACTTGATTACCAAAGAAACTTTATGAATATGCAGTGTTAACCGAGTTCACATGGTTAACACAAAAAAAAAAAAAAAAAAAATTGAGTTAGTGTCTACCGAGCATGGTTGGATAACAAAGGATTTTCTTGTTTTGGCATATTGAGTTCAATTGATTTAGCTATTGGTTCAAGCTGAATGAGAAGATGAATATTAAGTATTCTAAGTTGTATTCAAGCTGACTTGAAAATGTGTAAGATATAAATATAAGTTCAAGTTGAGGATTGAATAAGTGGAACATAATAGAAGATTTCATGATGCTTAGAGGAGCAAGTTAGAAGGATAAGTAGAATATCCTTGTTGAGCTACAAAGATACATTTGATCATGAAGGATATTTAAGCTAGAATTGAGATCTATAATCAAAAATGTAGTTGCATCAGAAATCAAGTCATCTCATTGTTACTCTCTAACCATTGTAGAAATTATCTAAATCTCTTAATAGAGTTGGCTTAACAACTATTTGTAAATCCTCTAGAACAAGGTAGCATTTCTAGATTGAAGTTTCTAAAGACCTAACAAGGCCACTCCTAACAAGGTGATTAAACCCTCTAATAGGGTCACACCTAATAGTGTATTTTGTAACCTTTAATAGGGTTAGCTCCTAATAGGGCTTACTTTAGAAGAGTGAAAATCAATAACTAGTTGCAATCGGTGGTTTTTTTCTAAATTGGGTTTCCACATTAAATCTTGGTGTCACTTGTATTCATGCTATTTATTTTATGTGTATGCAACTAAGTTAATCTTAAGGTTAATCACATTAAGATCATTTTATTTAGTTATTATCAAGTTACATTATTTTCTAGTGTAAACCGAGTGCATGTGTGTTTGATGAGTTATAGCAGAATATAGTTTAATGAAAGTTTTGATTTGTATTGACATCTAAGGGATCTGGGATTTTTCTTTTAGCACCTTATTCACCCCTCCCCCCTCAGTTACTCCTCTTATGTTTCCAACAATTGGTATTAGAGCTTTTGGTGCTTGCAAAGAAGGTTTTAAAGACCTAAGCTACAGATCAACATGTTTTATCGAAGGGAGATCCCAAAGCTGAACAAAGATAACTTCAAGGCATGGCAAGAACTCATGAGGCTACACTTGGCAACCATTGGAGATTCAAGGATAAAGAATATAGACACCAAATGCAAGGCTCCTACTAGAACTATGTTTGTTGAAGAAATTGCAGAGAAGAAGAGTCATAATATCATGATGATTGATATTGCTTCATTTCTCAACTATGTCAAATTTGATGATGTCAAAGATTATAGAACTACTTATGAAATGTGGATCAAGCTAAAAGCCATCTATGGAGGAGATGACAATGTAAGGAGAGCCAAAGCTAAAAGTCTTAGAGGATGGTTTGTTTAGATGAAAATGAGAGAGGATGAAAACAATGCAGAATATGTTGAAAGAATTAAAGCTAGTGTTAGTGCTATCAAAGCCTCTGGAGGAACAATTGAAGATGCAACAATAGTAAGCAACGTACTTAGAAACCTTCTTCCTAACTATGTAATTGGAGTGCCTGCTACTCAAGAAATGAGATGTGATCCAAATAACAATATAACTTTGAATGATCTAGTGGGAAGATTTACAGTATTTGAATTAGATAACTGTGATAATCATACTCCTAGTTCTAGCAATCTTGAGTCTACATTTGAAGCCAAGATATCACTCAAGAAGAAAGCTAAAAGATCTAAAAGAAAATAATCTAAAAGTGAAGAGAAAGATAGTTTTGATAGTGATCTTGAAGCCATTGAAGCATTACTTGCAAGAAGGTATCACAAAGGCAAAGGAAAGTATAAAGGTAAGATTCCTCTAATCCATTTCTCTTGTGAAGAAGTTGGACACATTGCTCCAAGGTGCCCAAATAGAGAAGATAAAGATGAAAAGAAATATAACAAGTACAAAGGCAAGAAGGATTTTCAAAAACTTCAAGGACTATGAGGACAAAGGTAAGAAAACTTATTTTATGGATAAAGATTTCGATAGCAGTGAAGATGATGAAATGGTTTATATTGTTTTAAACAATGAAATTTAGTTCTTGTTTTAGCAAAGGAGATAAAATGAAATTTAGTTCTTGTTTTAGCAAAAATGATACATGGATTATTGATAGTGGTTGCTCACATCATATCACCGGTGATTTAAAAAAAGTTTGAACACATGGACCATTACGATGGTGGCAGTGTGAGATTTGGAAATAATGAACCTTATTGCATAAAGGGAAAAGGTTGTATCTCATTAACTAATGTACTTAAACGTGAAAGTGTTTATTAGGTTGAAGGACTAAAGCATAATCTACTGAGTGTGGCATAGTTAAGTAAAATTTAATTCAAGGTGTAATTCATGAATGTGAAGGCCAAGCTACTTGGAAAAGGAAATCTTGTTGGGTCTAGAAAACAAACAAAAGATAACCTATTCTACCTAGATCTTAGTGAATGTTCATGTTTTATTGCTCAAGTAGAAGAAAGTTGGATGTGGAATAAAAGGTTGTGTCATGTGAACTTTGATAATCTAGTCAAGATAAGAAAAAATAGAAGAGTACGAAATATTCCTAGTCTGAGGAAACCTATATGGGTCTATGTGAAAATTGTCAAATTGGTAAGATGGGTAGGCCAAGTTTCAAAAGCAAAGACTATCATTCAGAAGAAGTATTGGAGCTAGTACATACAAACTTATGTGGACCTATTGGAGTAGAGAGCTAGAGTGGAGATAAGTATTTTATTCTATTTTTTTATGATTATTCTAGAATGATGACTGTAGTGTATCTAAAAGAAAAATCTGAAGCTTTTCAAAAGTTTAAGTGGTATTTAGAAAGAGTAGAAAAAGAAACTAGAAAGAAGCTAAAATGTTTGAGATCAGAAAGAGGAGGTCAACTCATTCCCAATGAGTTCAATGAATTATGCATTGAAAAAGGAATTAAGAGACAAGCATCAACCCGTGGTACACCTTAGCATAATGGTATCGCTGAAAGGAGGAATAGATCCATCATGGATTTTGCAAGAACTTTAATGATAGAAAAGAGTGTTGCAATCAAATAATAGAAGGAAGCAATTAGTATTGTAATGCATACCTTAAATAGAGTACAATTGAAGAAAGACTCAAATCAAACTGCTTATGAAATATGGTATGGCTACAAACCTAATGTAAGTTACTTGAAAGTATTTGGTAGCAAATGTTATATCTTGAAGGAATCTAGGAAAGGTCAATTTGATGTCAAAGGTGATGAACAAATATTACTAGGATACTCCTGTAGAAGTAAAGAATACAAGTTTTTGAACCTAACTACTCATTGTATCACCTAGTTTAGTAGAGTAAAATGAACACTAACTATTAAGGAAAGCATTAACAATACTAAAATGAGTAAACACTTAAGATAGGACCGATTTTTTATCACCACAAATGGAGGCAAACCAAGAATGGTAAGCTCCAAATGGTATAACACAATGATGCAATAGATATGTCCCTGATTTAAGGTATGTATGCTCACAAGTATAGCTCAAGCTTAGATGGATGGATGGAGTGAATGAGGCAAGGTTTCAACAATGGAGTCATGGAGTGATTTTGCCATTATAATGGTATTTCAGTAGTTTATGAGCTCTCAAAATAGCATTATAACTTTGCATGGAAGGTGGATTGATTTTAGTGAAGGGAGAGGGTTCAATTTATAGGCCAAGGGTTGGAGGAATGGAGGGTCAAGATGCAAGGATGGGGAAATGGTTAAGGAGGGTTCAGATTGAATGAGAGGAGAGCACATGGATTGTCCTTGTTTAGCACCAATCAAAGAGTGACACATGTCACAGGGAGAGTGGGTGGAGGAAAGGGCATGGATGAGTCAAAAAAGGAGGCTCAAGGCTTTAAATGGCCCTCATAAGTGCTTGTAAGAGCAATGAATGAGCTTGTAAGAGTCATTCATGGCTTTTTGGTTGGGATAAAGTTTTATGGTTGGGATATTTTGAGGGAGGAGACTTTGGTTTGGCTTAGGAAAGTCTTAAGCTCAAGCTCACTTAGGGAATGTGACAAGGTTAGGGGGGGATTAGGCTTGGGTTAGGATTAGATTAAGGATGTTAGAGATGTGTAAGTGGATGACATTCATGAGGCTGGGTGAGTTAGTGGCTAAGCTAGGTTAGTATGGGTGGATGGGGTGGATTAGGCTAGTGGAGGGATTTAGGATAGTTTAGGGGCTATTAAATTTGAGGAGTTTTTTTATTAAAGTGATTTTAATAAATTTGGGATTTGGAATTAGATAGGATAGTAGGATTAATTGATAAATAATGGGTTATTTGATTTATCAATTAGGACTATAGATGATTAATTAAATTAATTAGCTAGGGGATGGAAAAGGATTAAATAAATAGGAATTTAATTTAATGATGCCTTTAGAGATAGCTAAATAGGATTACCAAAGCGGTGTAATCAATTTTTAGGTGTCTACACTCATAAGATCATAGAAAGTGCACATGTGAGAATTGATGAATTTGCAGAAAAAGAGTGAAGAGGAAAACAACAAAGAACCTAAGGATTATAGAAGGTTTGTTTATTATGAACTTGATACATTGCCAAATCTATTTGGAAGATAGGAGGCCTCATCTCTCGAGTCCCCAAAATCTCCAAAAGGTACCAAGTTGCAACCAATGCAACTTGAGTCACAGTCTAAACTTGAGTCATAGTCAGAAGCTACCGAGCTAGTGCTAGAGAAAACTAAGTCAAATGGACCTAAGTCACAGATAGTGGAACCTAAGCTTGATATAGAAGATCATGAAGAGGTTAGTGGAACATACTCTAAATCCAAAGTACATGTGTTGGCAAGATATGTTAGAAAACACCATGCACTTGATCAAATCATTGGAGATAAGTCAAATGGAACAATGACAAGAAACAAATTGGAAGGTACATGTTTTCTTCCTAAATGTGAACCCAAAAATGTTAAAGATGCTTTGGATAATGAAAGTTGGACTAAAGCTGTGAATGAAGAAATAGAATAGATAGAGAAGAATAAGACTTGGGCTCCTATTTCTAGACCCAAGGATAAAAATTTAATTGGTACAAAGTGGGTATTCAAAAATAAGCTATATGAAGATGGAAAAGTTTCAAGAAACAAAGCAATGTTAGTTTGTAAAGGTTATTCTCAAGAAGAAGGTATTGATTATGGTGAAACGTTTGCTCCTATTGCAAAATTAGAAGGTGTTAGAACTTTATTGGCATATGCAACACACAAAGGATTTAAAGTTTATCAAATGGATGTAAAATTTGCATTCTTGAATTAAATTCTTGATGAGGAAGTCTACATAGAACAACCTCAAGATTTTGTAGATCCTAGCAAAAGAGATATGGTTTGCAAATTACACAAAGCTTTGTATGGTCTCAAGAAAGCTACCAAAGTGTGGTATGAAAGACTTCAGAACTACTTGATAAAGATTGGTTTTCAAAGAACAAATGATAAGAACGATATGTATATCAAAGGAGGATCAAATAAGAAGATTGTGTTGGCAGAAATCTTTGTGGATGACACTTTATTTACAAGAAATGATGACTTATGCAAGGAATTTTCAATAGAGATGAGTAAAGACTTTGAGATGTCCATGTCTGGAGAGATAAAATTCTTTGTTGGATTGCAGATCCATCAAAAAAAAGATGGCATCTATATTATGCAATCCAAATATATCAAGGAGATACTAAAGAAGTTTGAAATGGAAGATTCAAGAAAAGTTAGAACACCTATGTCTACTGGACATAAGCTTTCCAAAAATGATGATTCCAAAGAAGTAAATCAAACCATATATAGATCAATGATTGGAAAATTGTAGTATGTAGTGCACACAAGGCTTGATATTGTATTAGCAGTTGGTATGGTAGCAAGATTCTCAGCAAATCCCAAGGAAAATCACATGATGGCAATCAAGAGAATCATGAGATATCTAAAAGGTATTGAAGACTATGGATTAAGGTACAAAAAATAAGGCAATTTAGATTTGAAAGAATTCATAGGCACTGATTGGGTAGGAAGTGTTGATGACAAAAAGAGCACACATGGTGGAGCATTCTATCTTGGTAAAAGACTAGTATCTTGGACAAGAAAGAAGGATAATTTTATTTCTCAGTCTACTATAGAAGCAAAATATGTGGCAACAATAGTTAATTGCTCCAATGTTGTTTGGTTCAAGCAAGTGTTGGTAGGTATGAAGATTGAAATCAAGGATCTAGTGGTTATCTTCTGTGATAACACTAGTGCAATTAATATATCCAAGAATCTTGTGATGCATACCAAAACCAAGCACATTGCTATAAAATATTATTTTGTGAGACAACTGGTACAAGATAAAGAGGTAAGATTGGAATATATGAATACCAAAGAGAAAATTGGAGATATATTCACTATGCCATTACCTAAGGATGCATTTTTGTACCTAAGAGGCAAGTTAGGAGTCATTTCCCTATCTAAAGCTCATTAAATGTAGTTTAGTGATGCATCAACAAAAGCATGTTGAAGATCAGACATTGATGCAGTATTGACAAGGCACATTGCAATTGAATCAATACATGAGGTACATTGATATTCACTAAATATTGTCTTTGGCATGAGATTGCAAAGAAGGAGAAGTTTGTTGTCATATCTCACAGAAATTTTATTAAAAATTTAGAGATGTCAAATAAGGAGAACTTAATCTGATATCAAAGAAGGAAATTTTGCTATCAAAAGAAGATGTTGAAGTTAGAGTTTTGCTGACAGGGGGAGAACCTAAGGGCAGAGGGAGTTCACATTGATAGAGGGAGTTCTCATGGATGAGAATCAGAATGAAACTAGGGATATGTTCCTTATTTTATTCTTGCTCAAAACAATTCATTGTATTATGATATGTTGTGTTGTCATCAATGCCAAAGAGGGAGATTATTAAAAATAATTGATTGTGTATTGTCTTTGATGTTACACAAAATGTCATATCATTGCCAGCCAATGTATGTTGACCTCACTCGGGAGAGGAAGATAGTTTCCTGTGTCTGTCAAGCATTCCAAAGTTTTCCAAGTTTAGAAGAAAGTATCTACCAAGTTCACTCAATTGTTAAAGGAAAGTTTACAAAAGTTGAGTGTTAACCAATCTCACTCGGTTAATGAAGAAAATGTTGGAAAGAACCAGTGTTAACCGAGCTCACTCAGTTACCAAAGGAACTTTGTGAATGTACAGCGTTAACTGAGTTCACTTGGTTAACACACAAAAATTATTTCTAAGTTAGTGTCTACCAAGCATGGTCAGCTAACAAAAGATTTACTTGTTTTGGCATATTGAGTTCAATTGATTTAGTTGTTGGTTCTAGTTGACTAAGAATATTAATATTAAGTATTCTAAGTTGTATTTAATTCAGCTTGACAATGTGTAAGATATAAATATAAAGTCAAGTTAAGGATTGAAAAAGTGGAACATAATAGAAGATTTGATGATGCTTAGAGGAAGTGAACTAGAAGGATAAGAAGAATATCCTTGTTGAGCTACAAAGATGCATTTGATTAGGAAGGATCAAGTATTCAAGTGAGAATTGAGATCAGTAATTAGCAATTCAGTTGCATAAGAAATTAGGCCATCTCATTGTTACTCTCTAACCATTGTAGCAGTGATCTAAATCTCTTAATAGAGTTGGCTTAATAGGTATCTATAAATCCTCTAACAAGCTGGAATTTCTAGATTGAAGTTGCTAAAGATGTCTAAAAAGGCCACTCCTAATAGGGTGATTAAATCCTCTAACATGGTCCACCTAACAATGTGTTTTGTAATCTTTAACAGAGTTGGCTCGTAATAGGGCTCACTTCAGAAGAGTAAAAATCAATAACTAGTTGCAATTGGTGGTTTTTCCCAAATTGGGTTTCCAGGTTAAATCTTGGTTCACTTGTATTCATGTTATTTCTTTTATGTGTATGTAACTAAGTTAATCTTAAGGTTAATCACACTAAGATTAGTATATTTAGTTATTGCTAAGTTATAGTATTTGCTAGTGTAAACCGAGTGCATTTGTGTTTGTCGAGTTACAACAGAATACTATTTAATTGGAGCTTTGATTTGTATTGACATCTACGGAATTTGAGATTTATTTTTGTAGTAAGTGATTCACCCCTCCTCTTTCAATTAGTCCTTTTATATTACCAATAGTTGGAATGTCTCAAAAAAATTGTAGTGTCTAAAAGTCTAATATGTGTGTTTTATCCTTGTGGAAATAGATGTAGGAATAGGTTTTGATTATGGAGTTTTCCTTGCAAAATTCACAAGAGGTAAAAGTGAGAAAAAGGCACTTAATCTCAATTTCATTGATCTCTAACTGAAATCTTGACAATGTCAATGTTGTTGAGGTTTAGTTTCTTAGGAAAACAATCCTACCAATTAGCCATTTGAAAACCTTGTGCATATAATAATTGTCATGAGCCCAAATTGATGTTCAGTAAAACATATACTTTAACGCTCAAGACCCTAACATAATATATTAATGACTAAGTGAAGAATATAATGTACGATGAATTAATTAAGAATTGATATTATCTATATCAAATGATTATAAGTGACAAAGAAACCATTGAATAAACTATCATGATACTTTATCAAATAAGCAATTATCTTGATTTAATTTTGGAACCTTCCCTCAAGTGCACACATGCCTCATGTATCCGCTTGAACATTTTGAAATCCTCAAAGACAAATCCATTTTCTTCGGCTAATGTTGTAATCATGGCCTTTGAGAAGACTTTATGCCTTATTAAAATTTGATCTATATTTTCTCTCTTGATAGTTATTTCTAACTTTGGCAATGATAATAAATTCTTAAAATTTGAGCATATGTTACCTTTTGAGTATTCATAACCTTAATAGTTTGGAGTGTTCAATTTTATAACATGCATAAATAACTAGTTTTTTTTTTTGTTTATTCTTATTTTCTAAATAGTGACAACCACTTAAAAGTTGTGTGCTTGATATTTAAGCATACACTACCTCACTAGATTATGCTCACTCACCTTTTGAGCATTAGAAACCACATTTAACTTAAGGTTGCTCATTTTTTAAACATAAAAAACTTTTTATTTAGGATTTTTAAAATTTTGAGCAACAAGACATAACTTAGACTTTTTCATTAAAAAAATTCAAAAAGACACTCATTTTGAGGATAGGGATTTAAGGAACATTTACATAGTTTAAGTTATTTTTAAATTGTTTTAAAAAATAACTTCGAGTTTTTATTAAAAATGTAAAGGTTGAACGAATATAGTTAGATGAAGAAGACTATAATTAAACCCAATTTTCAAAATAAATAGATGCACAAAAAATGAGCAAAACTATTTTAGAACCAATTCTCACCAACTTTGTTGTGAGACAAGTGTGGAAGAGGCTAAAAGAGCCTTGAGAAGATAGAGTTTGTATGTTTTACAATTTTTGGACTATGGAAACACTTTATTTTACCATTTAATACATATAAGAACAAAATGAACAAATTCACAATTATTTTATTTGATTACTCTTGGCACAATTTATCCAGCAAAGAATGCATTGAGAAGTTTGGAGTGATTAATCGTTAACTTGCACAAGAAAAGAACTAAATGACTTGCTTTGACATGTTCCACATGCTGTGTTTAGACTCATAGATGAAAAAATTATCTTTTAACAAAAAAAATAAAGATCCCTAGGCTTACCAATGAATTCACTAGGGAAAGCTACCCAATTATCATCTATAGGTCCAATAATCATCACATTTTTGTCATGTTTGCCCTTCAATTACTATTATGAAAGAGTTCAAAAATGAAATCACATGTACCAATAGTCGAACACAAATGTATAATAATCGATCATTTTATACCTTTTTTAGTCTATGATTGACCTATTTTTGCATCTCTATTGAAATATTTGTTGAAAAATATTTGACATTGTTTGAGTGCATGACTATTAACACAAGAACACAATAGATATTAGACAAAACTTCAAAATTTTCATGTTTTTAAAACATTTGAAACTTGACAATTTCTAAATCAATAAATACTGCAAATGAAACATTAACTTTAAATTGTTAACTCACATATAAATAAAATCTGCTAGATAAACAGCTACTAAATAGCTACTAATTAGATACCCTTGATATGATTTTTAAAGGATTATTGCTTATTTTAAGCACTCCATGTGTGAGTGACCCGCTTGTCCCTCTACTCGTGAAATCAGTTCACCATTACTTGGATACCCATGCTAAATCAACTGCGGGCGGGCGGTTTCTGACGTAACTGCGCCGCTCCTTCGACGTGAATTTCTTGCGTCGCTTGACGTCAATTTTGCGTTTCAGTAATCATATTTTTCTATTCTTTACTGACGGCGATGTTTGCTTTTCACGCCTGACAACCCTGAAACATCAGATGCCCTGCATTGTAAAGTGTTTCCCCTTCATTGGATTCCCTTGGTAATTTGATTTTGTGCGGTTTCGACGCAACTTCGCTCACCGACGTTGTCGGGGAAAGATATTTCCTTGCTTTTAAGCACTCAATGAGTGATTGACACGCTTCGCCTTTTTCTGTGTCCTTGCCTGGTCTCTTCTTGTAAGCTTCGCAAGTCACCTTCCTCACATTGCCTGGTTTCCTACGCGACTTCCCCGCTCACTGGACGCGGTTCATTTGAGGGTTTTAAATGCCAGTCGTTGAATTCGCTCTCTGCGACTGGCGTCATTGATCGATTTCATCCTCTCTACTTGACAACTCCAGATCCACAGCCCTGCTGCTTCAGATGGAAGTGGGTGAGTCTTCCACTTGCAGTGCTCGGCAGAATAAGAGAAACAGAGAACACCCATTTCATGGAATTACACCGCAAGCAGCTGCACCATCATGGCCAGTGATGAAGAAGGGGCCATGGGATGTCTTCATCAACCATCGCGGTTGTGAGACGAAGCACAAATTGGCCAGCACTATCTATCACACCCTCGATCTGGTTGGGATACACGCTTTCCTAGATGTGGAAGAGCTGGAGTTGGCCGACTCCATACCAGAGGAAATAAAAGAGGCAATGCGAACAGCCGGACTTCATATTGCTATTTTCTCAGAGAGCTATGCGGAATCTCCTTGGTGTCTTGCAGAGCTATGCTGCATGCTCGAAACTGGCACTCCAATTGTTCCAGTCTTCTATCACGTGGAGCCCAATGATCTCCGACGGGTGGCTCAGAATAAAGGGCTTTATGCTCCTGCATTTTCACAATACAAAGAGAAGGGCAGGTACCCCACAAGCAAGCTGGAGGAGTGGATAACGGTACTTGAAAGAGTCTCAAATGTTTCTGGGTACGTGCTCAATGACAAACACGGCTAAGAATCCTGCCTCTCGCATTTATCAAAGTTAGTTTCAAACCATTTTCATGATACGCATATTCTTCTGTCATATATATTTTGGTTTCCTCGTATTTATTTTCATCTTAAATGTTCAGTGATGAAGGGATGCTGTTGAAGAGCATAGCATTGTGAATTCTGTTTTGAGAGTGGTAAAAAAAGAGCCGTTGGAGGTGGCCAAACATCCGGTTGGAATGGATGAAATCGTAGAAGCCTTTGAAAGAAGTCGACAAAAATATGTTGAGAATGAGGAGCATGTGCAGATTGTGGGGATGGTAGGCTTTGGCGGCTCAGGGAAAACTACTCTCGCGAAAGAGCTTTACAATAGGAAAAGCTCTTCCTTCCATCGTTCCAGTTTTGCCCATGACGTGCGAGACGCCGCATCCAAAAATTCTTTGCATGCCAAGCAGAATAAGCTGCTCAAGGACCTCCGTATTCAAGCTGGTCCATTTGACAACAAGGAGGAGGGCAAAAGAACTGTCGAAAAAAGCTTGAAATCACTTAATGCTCTCATTGTTTTGGATGATGTAGATCACGACGACCAACTCGATGCTCTGTTGCCAGCGAAGGAGGGTCTTGGGTCGGGCAGTTTCGTCATTGTTACGACACGTGACGGGGATGTACTTGCAAAATGGGGCGTCACGTCCATTTACAAGATGCAACCCCTGCATAGTCCAGTTGCAAAGCAGCTGTTCTGCTGGCACGCCTTCTTAAACCCTTCCCCAGAGCAAGGTTTTGAAGATTTAGTTGAGAGATTTATAGTCGTTTGCCAGGGGTTGCCTTTGTCTTTAAAAGTCATTGGTGGGCAGCTTTACGATAGAAAGTCCAAGGATTATTGGGTCTCTCAGCTAGATAAGATCCGGAGAATATTGCCCGAGGAAGTTAAGGAGAGGCTGAAAGTTAGTTACGATGCCTTAGACGAAGAGGAGAAAGAAACATTCTTGGATATTGCTTGTTTCTTTATTGATGAAAGACCAAGTTTGGCAATTTCTGTGTGGGACAGATCGGGCTGGAGCGGTGTATGTAGTTGGGAAAAGCTTCGCAACAAGTGCCTTGTGGGGGTTGTTAACTACGGCAGAGAGCGTATAAGGATGCACGATCATCTCAGGGACCTGGGTAGGGAGATTGCAAAGACACATTCGCCATCCTGAATCTGGTCTAAGAGACAGGGTATGCACATTCAGGTAAGATTAAATATATTTTCAGTAAATATTTTGTCACTAATCATATTGTTGGAGCCTTGTATGTCTGGAAAGTCGTTTCTTTCTTTTTTCGCTAATTGAAGTGAAGCTGTGTTGTGACCTTTTTTAAAATTTAGCCGGTTCAGGGGATAATAGCCACCACACTTGATTCTTGGGGAGGATACATCCCCCAGCCTCTCAAGCAGAATATGGAGTTAATGAGATCTCAAATGTTAGGATCGGATTACAGTTTCTCAATATTGAAAGAAATGATGATTTAACCAGAGAATGTGGAGAGCCAAGAAGAGGCCTTCTTTGGCTTCGAGAGTCAGGCTTTTATGAGCAGCCCATAACCATTCCACCGTGGCACTCACTCGACAACATCAGAATTCTAGAGATTATCGAGTCTTTCAAATTGGAAACTTTGTGGGACGACGGGCATGTAAGAATTTAGCTTTGGCTATTTTTCAATTAATATGAATGGCTCCGTTATTTTTAAATGCTTTTGCATTTTAACTCACGATGTACGTTTATTGATTGTGTTCAGCCTCCTTTGCAATTGAGAGAGTTTCTAATTTACAAGGCCTTCAATCTCCAAGGTCTTCCCAGGTCAATAGGCCATCTGAAACATTTGAGAAGACTTTGCTGTAACTGGTCCCGTCTATCGAGCCTTCCGGAAGAGTTTTGTCAGCTTGAGTCGCTCGAGTATCTTGACTTACAAAAATGCGTCAATCTATTAAGTCTACCTGACCATTTTGGCGATTTGGGAAACCTGCGCCATATAAATTTGAGAGGCTGTACGAAATTAAAGAGGTTGCCTGTGTCTTTTAAACACCTGAGATGCCTCGAATATCTCTCTTTATCTGACTGTGCCGAGCTCATCTTAGAGTTAGATAATCTGGAAAACATACAAAATCTGAAGGATTTTAACATTTCAAATTGCCACAAGTTGCAAGTATTGCCTCGCAATCTCACAAATCAGGCTTCTCTCAGAGAGCTTGCTTTCATGCGCAACTATAGCTTAGAAGAATTACCAGCTAGCGTTGGTCAACTAAGCAAATTGACAAAGCTCGTAATTCAAGATTGTTTCAGGTTGCGTGATATGCCGAGTTTGGCGGGATTAGTCTCCCTAAAAAGTCTTCGAGTCAATGGTTTCCCTGAAATAAAGAAAATAGCAGGCATAGAACATTGGCAACGTCTGTACAGCCACGAAAATGCACTTTCATACGCAGGAGAGAACTTAGTTATTTTTTTTAAAAGTTCGAAAAAGCAATGTAAAGGAAGTGCATTTTCGTGGCTGTATAGCAACGGGCTAGAATATTTGGCATCACTGGAGGAGTTGGTTGTATGCACACAGTGGAGGGTACCTGGTATTGGTATGCAGAGTTTGGAAGGCAAGGACAGATTGCGGGAGGTGAATCTGCTAGCAGAGTCCTTAGCAGTGTTTGATGCTTGCATTCAAAATATAGATATTGAGGTAGTGCAGGATGCTTCAAATCTGAATTTATTATTCTAAAATTAAAAGTTTTCTGTTAGCTGAAGTGTTCTTGGAAACCAATTGCAGAAATGGCCATTGACAACGACAGTATGTGGAAGGATCTTAACCCGGTGTTCAGTCCATTTTGGATTTGTTCACATTTCCTGGTCTTGACGTGGTTGGCCCTTATGTCCATCCAATGGAACTGAGGAGCTTAGTATGCCGCAAGATAAATTTTTCCAGTGCAGCTATAGCATGTTCTCTTGTCCGTTCTCGGCAACGTCCGCATCAATTCTGGGAAATATTAAAAGCTCCCCCCGTTCTTTGTTTGGGGAAGGGAGAATGGATAGTCATACAAGTGTTCGGAGAAGTTTCCACTCGAGTCATTAATGTTGGACCAATGCATGTTTTCGACAATTTTCGTGGGTGGTTACTAACTGGTGACAGAGGTAGCGTTGTTCATGGTCTTAAGCAACTCTTCCAAACTCTTTGCGCAACTACTTCTTTGAGCTGATATTTTGTTAAACAATTTGAAAGTTATAGAATTACTATTATATATATATATAATAAAAATTTGAAAGTATTGTATATGTTGAGATGAATAATAGTATTTTTAACATTTTGTATCATATATACAAATCTGATATGATATGCAAATCTAACTAATTTTTAGAGTTCCAATCTCAAATGTACATAAAACATTTGCTCTTTTCTCACTTTAAAATTTTCATTCAAATCTAACATAAAAAATAATTTTGGCTATTTACTATTCTATATATTATCCTTAATATAAATCATTAGATACATTTTTGTGCTCTAAATAACCAAATAGCTAGCCACCAAGGTTAGAAAATTGATTTGTCGAGTCATTCTAACATTTGTGTCTAGTAGGAAACCAAAATGTAGTAGCTCTAACTGATTTTTTTTTCATATCATGAGAGCTCAATTTGACATTTGAAAAGAAAACTTATGAACAACAATGTAGAGGACTCTAATTAAAAGGGAGCTATATCTACCACCATTCTCATTCATGTTCAAAGACACTTTGAATTCCCGTCACACAATCTCTATTTGTTCACTATTCCACTCTTTATAATCCTTAGTTTTCATTCACAATCTTGCAAACTCATTACTACATCACCGACTTTAAAGTTTGTAAAGTGAATCTTACTCTACTTAGAAAGCTTATTATCTCTTCAATTGCAAGCCTAGTAGAATGTTGTCAACATTTTCTTTTAGTTATGGTGTTAGTAATATTGGCAATCCTTGTATTAATAGCATGAAATGTAGTCTACAATAGTGATCACTTAATTTGTGGTCAATATTCTAACATGGACCTAAGTATGGTGTGCAATGCATAGAAGTTGTTCAACTTGACTTTCTCTTATTTCTAGAGTCCTCTTAAATGATCACCATTTCGTGAAACCTTATGTTGGTCTTCACATTCACATGGTCACCATTGTTCACTGCCTCAAATATATTTTCATAATTTATGGTTGACATTGATTATAGTTGTGTTTCTTATAAAGAGAACACCTTGTTTTGGTAGCTGCAATTTTGGGGATTTGGAATCCCTATTTGTTGATATAGTGGTAGATTTAAAGTTTTGTTTATACAACCAATTGTTACAATAATTTATTGGTATTTTCTTTCTTTCTCTATTTATCAATCAAGTTTTTTGGTTCTTTTCTATGCCTTATTTTTTACTCTAAAAACACTAATATGTTGTATCAAAGTTGGATAATTGGTCTATCTAGTAGGCATGAGGCTTCTCAAAAGGAAACAGAAAAATAAGGGACAAACAAAATTTAGATGAAGAGGATTTGCACATAGAGGAGGGAGTAGTTGAAGATGCAGCCAAAAAAATAATAATAAAGGAAAATGAAGTAGTGACTGTTAGGAACCTGTGTGTTCCTTCTGTTTATTTTGTTAGAGTAGTGTTGTTGGACGCATATGCTTTGTAAGTCGTCCCGTGAGTATATTTTATTATCCCACATGCATAGGTAGTATTACTTTTCTAGATCGTACTCAGTATATAAGAATAGGTTGAGACCCTTAATGGGCACGGACGAATTTATTGTATTGAGCTTGCTCAAAGGAGGTTACCCCCTCGAAGTGGCCTGCGATCAGTAGATTCATTCTGAGTTCTGCTATCACTTTGTATTCTGTTATTTCGAGCATTCTCACGATATTGCTATAAGGAGGTTCATCACATCTGGTATCAGAGCACTCTCTTGGGCTCGCTGGGTGGAAATTACATCAAATTTTTTTTTTTGTCGTGGCCTTCAGGTTCCTCTCACTTCTAATATCTCTTGTTATTGCAATAACTCTTTTCAGTTGTTCTGTCTGTGAGTGAATTTTTATAAGTCGACTGTTCAAAAAAAAAAAAAAAAAAAAAAGAGTAAAATTTTTTCTGTTTTTTAGTCGTAGCTTCCTTGTTTGCTTTCTGTTTCTGCTCATACTTCCGCAGAACGTCTGCAATATCATTTCGCATACTTCCTTCCTTGGCGACCCAACCCCAAATTTTACATATCAAAGCCCTAAATCCCTCATTTATCTAATTTTAGGGTTTGCCCTATCTTTTTCACCTCTCATCCAATCGCCACCAAACTGAGCCACAAGATTCCATTCCTCATTTTGCTTCCTTATCCCTCTTGGACTGTTCGCCTCATTTCGCCTCCCTACCCTTGAAACCCTCATTTTTCTGTTTCCCTTGTCCCTAGATAGTCTCCCACCACCCGTCGAACACCCATTTCCTATCTGAGTTTTACCCAAATCCAAGTTTGCCGTTACTAAAAAAGTTTTTGTTTCTCATCTTCTACCCATTTCAAAAAAAAAAAAAAAAAAAAAAAAAAAAAAAAAACCTTGCTTTATGGTTGTTACGCGTACAGGAGCAAAAATCATGGAAGAAGAAATGGCATCCCTCAAAACCAAACTTCAAGATCTGGATGACAAAATTCTGGGTCTTAACTTTCAGCAGTCAGCCATGAGCCGAAACCATTCAGGAGATACTGGGTCCTCTTCTGGCAATTTCCGTGGACCAAAGCTTGATTTTCCACGCTTCGATGGTTCTGATCCGACTGGATGGATCTATAGGGCAGAGCAGTATTTCAGCTTGCATAATACTTTAGATAACCACAAAGTCCCCCTTGCATCTTTTCATTTGGAACATGAAGCTCTTCAATGGTTCCGTTGGTACATCAAGGCTAATGTAGGCCCAACATGGAGAGAATTGTGCACCCTCATTTTGGAGCGCTTTGGCCCTAGTTCCTTTGATGATTTCATAGGAGCACTCACTAAACTGCGTCAAACAGGCACTGTAAGAGAATACCAGACAGAGTTTGAAAAATTAGCTAATCACACAGAGGGCTTGTCTGAGGAATTCTTCCGTAGTTGTTTTGTCAGTGGTCTGAAGGATGCACTTCGCTCAGAAGTCAAAATGTTTCGACCTACTACAATGATGGAAGCCCTTGGGTTGGCTAAGTTAGCGAAAGACAAGATTAGTGCTCTACAACGCTCCAGATCTAATTTTGTTCCATTCAGAAATACAGGTTCTCACAACCCTCCAGTCATACCAGCTCCCAGAACTACTCCGATCAAGCACTTGTCTGAAACAGAGATGCGAGTCAGGCGAGACAAAGGGCTTTGTTATAATTGTGATGAGAAATGGTCTCGGGGCCATAGATGTGTTCAGCAAAAGCTCTATCTCTTGGATGTGGATTCTCCACCGGAACTGGAAGAATATGTAGATGCTCAGGAAACAGTGGATGATGAGGTTGAGCCTCACCAGCCTGAACCTCCTTCACCAGAAGCTCCACCAGAGATATCTGTCCATGCTTTGGCAGGAGTCACTACTCCACAAACCATGCGGGTCCAGGGTTTCTTCAAGAAGATCCCTCTTACTATACTCATTGATTCTGGTAGCACTCATAACTTCATTGATCCACGAATAGCCAAACAGGCTGATTGCTTTATCCATCCCTGCTCTAGCTTTGAAGTCATGATTGCCAATGGGGGCACTTTACCTTGTAAAGGGAAATGTCGCAATGTGCATCTCTCTATTGGCGATTATAACATGCGCTCTGACATGTTTGCCTTACCCTTAGGTGGCTGTGATGTGGTTTTGGGTGCCCAATGGTTACGCACTCTTGGCCCCATTCTCTGGGATTTTGCTAAACTTTGGATGCAGTTTTCAGCATCATCAGTTCACACCGTATGGAAAAACTTCTTAAGAAGAATTCACATGGTGTCATCGCTCAACTCCATTCCATTCAGATGCAGCCATCAGCAGTCTCTAGCACTCCTGCCGATCTTTTTTTGGACAAGTATTCTGGTGTATTTGCTGAACCTGTGGGATTACCTCCTTCTCGTCCAGAGGACCACCGTATTCAGCTCCTTCCTGGCAGTGTTCCGCCCAACATCAGGCCCTACCGCTACCCATTTCATCAGAAGACCAAAATCGAGATACTTGTCCGTGACTTACTGAAGCAAGGTATTATTCGCCCTAGTACCAGTTCCTTTTCTTCTCCAGTTCTGCTTGTTCGCAAAAAAGATGGGTCATGGCGACTCTGCATTGATTTCCGAGCACTTAATCATCTCACTATAAAGGACAAGTTTCCCATTCCAGTTGTTGATGAACTTCTTGATGAACTTCATGGGGCTCATTTTTTCTCCAAGTTAGATCTTCGTTCTAGGTATCATCAAATTCGGGTTAATGAGGAGGATATACCTAAAACTGCCTTCCGCACACATGATGGTCACTATGAATTTTTAGTCATACCCTTTGGCCTCACGAATGCTCCTTCAACATTTCAGGCAGTGATGAATAACATATTTCGGCCATACCTCCGGAAATTCATTCTGGTCTTCTTTGATGATATCCTCATATATAGCAAAACTTGGGATGAGCATCTCCATCATCTGGAGCTTGTCTTGCAACTTCTCTCTGATCATCAACTCTGTGCAAAACTATCTAAATGTGTGTTTGGCCAGGAGGAAGTGGAGTATCTCGGGCATATTGTTGCACACCATGGAGTGCGGGTGGATCCTACAAAAATAGATGCCATGAAAACTTGGCCGCATCCTAAAACTCTCAAGAGCCTTCGGGGTTTTTTGGGGTTGACTGGCTACTACCGCAAGTTTGTCAAAGATTACGGGAAAATTGCAGCACCATTGACAGCTCTGTTAAAAAAGGATGCCTTCTCCTGGACCCCTGTTGCTGAGACTGCATTTGAACAACTGAAACAGGCTATGTGCAGTACACCTGTTCTCGCAATGCCAGATTTTTCCAAACCCTTCACTATTGAGAGTGATGCTTGCGGCAATGGATTGGGTGTTGTTCTCCTGCAAGATGACCATCCTATTGCGTTCACTAGCAAAGCCCTCTCTGGTAAGAATCTAGCCCTCTCTACTTATGAAAAAGAAATGATGGCTATTTTGCATGCTGTACAGAAGTGGCGGCCATACCTCTTAGGGAGTCATTTTTGCATCAGAACCGATCACCAAAGTCTAAAATACTTCCTGGAACAACAGGTATCCTCTCCTACACAACAGAAATGGGTCAGCAAACTCATGGGGTATGATTATGAGATCACCTACAAGAAGGGTAAGGAGAATATTGTGGCAGATGCTCTTTCTCGCACATTTGATAATCAAGCTTCCCTTTCCGCTATTTCTATGCCCATTCCCAATTGGTTAGCGTCTGTTCAGCAGGGCTATGACAGTGACTCTTCTTTATCTCAAATCATTCACCAGCTAGCCAATAATCCTTCTGCTATACCACATTACTCTTGGGATGGTGCTTCTCTTCGATACAAGGGTCGGCTAGTGCTTCCTCAGAACCCAGCTCTACATCAGGCTATTTTTTATGAACTCCATGCTTCTCCTTCAGCAGGGCACTCAGGCTTCCTCAAAACTTATGAGCGAGCAAGGAGAAACTTCTTTTGGAAAGGGATGAAACAGACGATTCAACAGATGGTGGCTGAATGTGATACTTGCCAACGCCACAAGGGTGAAACGACCCTCCTTCCTGGCTTGCTCGAACCATTGCCCATCCCTACACGGATTTGGACTGATATTTCTATGGATTTCATTGAAGGGCTTCCTAAATCCGGTGGCAAGACAGTGATCTTGGTTGTGGTTGATTGTCTCTCGAAATATAGTCATTTTTGTGCCCTCAGCCACCCCTATACTGCCTCCTCTGTTGCACAAATCTTCATGGACCAGATATTTCGTCTTCATGGACTCCCTTCTTCCATTGTCTCTGATCGTGATGCAACTTTTACCAGTCATTTTTGGACTGAACTGTTTCAGAAAACTGGCACCAAACTAAAGATGAGTTCGGGCTATCACCCACAAACTGATGGTCAAACTGAAATTGTCAATAAATGCTTGGAAACTTATCTTCGTTGCTTCACTTCCGAACAGCAACATCAGTGGGCCAAGTGGCTCCCTTTAGCTGAATGGTGGTACAATACCTCTTACCACACTGCCTCTAAAATGACTCCATATGAAGCAGTCTATGGTCAGGCCCCTCCAGTGCTCCTTCCCTACACTCCCAACAGCTCACCAGTCCAGGCAGTTGACATAGTTCTCCGCAGTAGGGATCAGATTCTTCGTACCTTACAGGATAATCTTCACATGGCCCGTAATCGGATGAAACAGCAAGCAGATCAACACCGTTCTGAGCGCTCATTTCAAGTTGGGGATATGGTTTTTCTTCGTCTACAGCCATACAAACAATCCTCCCTAAAGCTGAAAGGGCGTCATAAGCTGGCCCCAAAATTTTATGGGCCTTATAAGGTTCTGCAGAAGATTGGTTCAGTTGCTTATAAACTGGAACTTCCTCCTTCTTCCCGCATTCATCCAGTCTTTCATGTTTCTTGTCTAAAGAAAGTTCTGGGTACCACTGTCAGAGCACAAACTACTCTCCCTGAAATGGATACGGAAGGATCCATTATCCTGGAGCCGGTGGCAATCATTGACCAGCGCACTCGCCAGCTTCGCTCTCGCTCCATCTCTGAGGTCTTGATTCAGTGGCATGGCATGCAACCAGAGGATGCTACCTGGGAACCCCTTCTTCAGATTCAACAACAATTTCCACACCTTAAGCTTTGAGGACAAAGCTTTTTTCTAAGGGAGAGGGGATGTTAGGAACCTGTGTGTTCCTTCTGTTTATTTTGTTAGAGTAGTGTTGTTGGACGCATATGCTTTGTAAGTCGTCCCGTGAGTATATTTTATTATCCCACATGCATAGGTAGTATTACTTTTCTAGATCGTACTCAGTATATAAGAATAGGTTGAGACCCTTAATGGGCACGGACGAATTTATTGTATTGAGCTTGCTCAAAGGAGGTTACCCCCTCGAAGTGGCCTGCGATCAGTAGATTCATTCTGAGTTCTGCTATCACTTTGTATTCTGTTATTTCGAGCATTCTCACGATATTGCTATAAGGAGGTTCATCACAGTGACATTGAAAGCACTAATCAAATCATGAAAAGTTACAAATTTGGTACATTTAATTATGAAAATGAATGCCATAAATATTGTACTTTTGTTCAGTATAGCTCAATACTTGCTAGTAAAAACCATATGCATTGTGCAATACTTTTTAAATAATCTTTGAAAATGTACAGAAGAGTTGTGGTAAAATAACACTAGGGGTAATAAAACATCTTTGTCTAAATAGACAAATCTCTCAAAATTTAAGTATTACTGAAAGCCAATTAAGATGTAAATGTTATTGGTGGAAAGACATCATTTCAATCTAAACAAATTAACGTTAGATAAAAATCTTGTAATTTGTCTAGATTAGATCATAATTTCTCATGTATAGGATAATGTAATTTGTTGATTGTAGGACAATTTATTGAAAATAGATATTATGTTGATTTTGAAAATAATTGATGTATTTTTATTACTAAATGATAACAATAAGAGTAGAATAAATTGTTAGAGAAAAAGGTTAATTCAATTTCATTATTTAGATCACCTTTTCTCCCTGCTTAAAATTTCACTTTATGCGCTTTATTGCATTCTCTATTTAATAATTAATTAGTAATTATTAAATAGCTTTTACCTTTTAGGTTACCCTTTGTAACTTTTTAGGTTATTCTTTTGAGTTTCAATTTCTTTTTATAAAAATTGATCTTTCGTAATAATCTGTATCTTTTCTCTATCTGAGAATACAATTTGCATATTTTTAGAGAAAACCCTTGCCTCCTTTTGTCTTTTTCTTCTCTGTGACAGGGTTTCTACATGCAAGTATTCAAGGGCTTCGTGGATTTTTTTGCACATGTGCTCAAATCCTTCATGGTATCAGACCTAGATCTATTGTAGCTTGTCCAATATTTAGAGAAAAAGGAGAAAGAGGGTTTGATAGATCAGATCTGGAGTTTTTTCAGGTATTTCTTGAGAGAACAAGGTGATCACTAGATTTTGGAGCACCTTGAGGCCAAACAGACCTCGCTGATGGATTCAAAAGGTGTCAAAACCCTTGTTTACATATAAAGTTCATTCATTTTGGACAACGTTGATATGGAAGGCAGAATTACTTTTATGTAGTAGGGTTGTACAACCTCTACACACACTTCGATGCAAGATTTATTTTTTTAATTGCATTAAAAAAAATTGCTTGAGTTTTTGACCCGCTATGGTCAACTAATCATAGTGGCACCACTACAGTTACCATTGCGATCATCGCTTAGCAGCTCCACCAATGGCTGTGCTAGCAAGTCCAACCAACCATCCCACCATTGCCGCTTCGATCGATGCTTTTTTTTAAAAGTTTATTTTTACTTTTTATTTTTGTAAATAATTTTTTTGTTGCATTTCTAGGAGCCTTGTCATTTTTTGACTATATCTTGAGCATAAAGATGTCTTTTTTTAATCCAAAAGAAGCACCAGAAAGTTGGTTCTAAGATAGAGATAATGACATAGGCTTTTTTGGGTTTTGATGTAGTTTGGTTGCTTGTTTGGACAATTAAAGCTGAAGGTTCTATTTTTCACTCTGAAGGGCATATCTTGAGCATCCCAACTCTGTTTTTTGAAAAAAAAATTTAAAAAAATTGGAAAGTTGGTTCTGTTCTCTTTCCAGAAATGCTATTTTCTCTTCTAAATTATGGTCAAAGCTCTTTCTATTATGGTTTTTTCTTTATTGCACTATGATGGATATCTTGGGTGTTTCAGGTCTAGGGATCATTTTCGTGGCATGAGATTTCTTCTTTTGGGTTGTATTATATGTTGTAAAAGCTCTTTGCCTTTTCTTATCATTTTTTATATTTTGTAAGCATGTTTATGCAAACACACTGAGATAAAGTATCACTCCTTGAATTTTCAGGATCTTTCTCATAATTGTGACTTATTGTACTTGAACAACATTATAAAGTGTCACGAGAGAATAGTTGTTTTCTTTTTAGTGCCCTCTTTCTTTGTCAAGTGAGTATCCCTTTGACAAAATTAGCCCCATGATGTGTTCATGACATGCGCCTTTATAGGTGTCTGTACCTCTTCCTCACTCTCAATGTTCTTGGTTCTTTCTATTTTGCAGGAGTTATTGGCCCACTTTCTTAGTTGCCTATCACCTCACCCTAGTTTTCTCTAGGGGGTTTCTTCTATTATTTCTCATGCTTCCTTGATTTGGAGTGAGCTATGTATTTAGTTTTTTTCCTATGTACTAGGCGGATGCAATGGGTAGGTACCTATGCATTTTAGTGAGATGGATCATTTACCATATAGACACTCTTTTTTTTTTCCCTACTTTGTATTCAACCTTCCATGTTCGATTGATCAACTCTTCAAGCTTTGGCATTCTTAAATACAAGACCAAAAAGCATTAAAACCCCTACTAATACCCATGATAAGAGCAATCACAACTTATATTTAGACATAAAGAAAGGCCAAAGATACTACTAACATTTTTTGTGAAGAAATAACCAAATGAAAGGTGAACAATGATTTTAGGAAGTTTTAAGATATTGCGCATCTTCATCTGCCCATTAGGATCCTTAAGAGGTAATCTAGGAATCAAAATCCTCCGAAGGAAACATTTCATTTTAGGTTCAACATATCTCCCCCACAAATTATAAAAGACCTTTGTCCATGAATTTGAGTCCCAACTAACAACTAAACAAGAAATGGCATGCTCAAGAATAGAGTCATGCTCAAACATTAAGGAATACATGCACTTGTCTTTAATGTTGGGAAAAGATGTGCCGACAAGCCAAACCAAAATAAAGGATGTTTGTCCAACCACATGCTAGTATACTGAGAGAGGGGGTGGGGTGTGATTTTGTATACTCACTATTTTCTACGTTTCACTCTTTATCACACTTCACACTATCTCCATGCTTATGCTAGCTACAAATTAACCTGTTAGGATTGATTAAAAATAAGGAACATGAACATAGAAGCACATAACACATTTCGATCTCATGGAAAACTACCTACGGTAAAAACCACAATGTTTCATTTGATCCTTAAAAATCTTACACTCCCCTTAAGTGCACTCAATCATATGTATGGGTATGTGCAAGATCATGGTGTACCAAACTATGGCCTTAAGTGGCAGTCAAAAATTAGCAAATTACGGTTATGTCAAATTGACACATAATTTTAAAGTGCTTATGGACTTTATTTCAAAAAATTGTAAGAAAATAATCTGTAGGAAATTGAATGTACTTTCTAAACTACTAGGCCTTATCAAAAGAGAAAAATAATTGATTAGTCAAAAGTTTGGATTTTAATGTAGTACTATGAAAATTTCAGGGCAAAAATAAAAAGTAGCTGTATGTCTGACCACCTTAATCAAAATCAAATTATAATTTTTTTTTAATATGATTATAGATATAAAAAGTAGACTCATACCTGGATGTGATGCATATTTTTTGATATTTTTAGTCCAAATAAATAATTAAATATGAATTTTCTATCAAAACATTTTCGAAAAAAAAAAAAAGACACCCGTGTTTGACCACCTTAACTAATAGAAAATTTTACCAAATTTATTATTTTTATTTTTTTCTTATACTAGGCGAAGCATAGAATGTGACGTAACTTTTAGATTTAAAAAATGTTATACCATTTTAAAGTTATAGCTATTTTTCAATCAGTATGTCAATCAGCACTTTACAATAATCTTCATTGATAATTAACTAATAATTACTTATCGAACTCAGAATTTGACAGCAATAATATTGATGGAATCTCAAAAGCAATATTAAAAAACCCTTTTAGTTTCATTCAATTTCGATCAAAATAACATTGTGAGATGGCTACCCGAATTTTGAGTGTCACTAAAACCCTCCTCAAATATATTTTTTGGGTTGACCAGGTAGGCTTGGTAAATACCAAGCCTAATCAAATATCTGATATGGCTCGGTGACTTCCCATCCATTTTCGGAGGGAAATTTCAAAAGGGATTTTGTTTAAATTTTAAATATGGAGGAAGACAAATTTAAAGTGAAATAAACATAAAACAATAACTTTAGACAATTTTAGAAGAAATTATATATTTCGTGAATGTGTGAACATTAATATTATAATTATTATTACATTATACTAATATATATATGATTATTATTATTAAATATAATATAGTTTTAAATATAATAAAGTGATATATATGATACACATTATTATTATTAAATCTATAATCTAGTAGCATATATAATTATTATTGTTATATAATCTAATAATATATTATTATTATATTAAAATATACAATATAATATAATTATTAAATATAATATTGACATGTAATGGGACGAAGGGGGTCATAGGTGACCCTATCACCCCCTTTGACCCATAAGAATGATTCTAATATGTCCCTACGGGTCCTAGGACCCCTAGGGACATTTGTCATCATGTAATAGGTCAAAGGGGATCATAGGTCAGCCTATGACCCCCTTCTACCCATATGAAGCATTCTAATATGTTCCTAGGGGTCCTTAGACCCCTAGGGACATATGTCATCATTTAATGGGTCGAAAAGGGTCATAGGTCAACCTAGGATCCCCTTTGACCCATAAGAACAATTCTAATATGTCCCTAGGGGTCCTCGGACCCCTAGGGACATATGTCATCATTTAATGGGTCGAAGGGGATCATAGCTCAACCTATGACCCCATTTGACCCATATGAAGCATTCTAATATGTCCCTAGGGGTCCGAGGACACCTCGGGATATATCTCGTAATGTAAAGGGTCAAAGCGGATCATAGGTCAACCTATGACCCCCTTGGACCCATAAGAACGATTCTAATATGTACCTGTCCCTATGGGTCCTAGGACACCTAGGGACATATGTCTTCATTTAATCAGTCGAAGGAGATCATAGGTCAACCTCTGATACCCTTTGACCCATATCAATAATTCTAATATGTCGATAGGGGTCCTAAGACCCATAGGGACATATGTCATCATTTAATGGGTCAAAGGGGGTCATAGATCACCCTATGAGCCCCTTTGACCCATAAGACTGATTCTAATATGTCCCTAGGGGTCCTACGACCCCTAGGGACATATATTGTCATGTAATGGGTGGAAGGGGGTCATAGGTCATCCTATGACCCCCTTTGACCCATAATAACGCTTCTAATAAGTCCCTCAGGGTCAAAGGGGATCATAGGTCAACCTATGACCCCCTTCGACCCATAAGATCAATTCTAATATGTCACTAGGGGTCCTAGGACCCCTAGGGACATATGTCGTCACTCAATGGGTTGAAGGGGATCATAGGTTAACCTATGACCCCCTTTGACCCATATGAAGCATTCTAATATGTCTCTAGGGGTCCTAGGCCCCATAGGGACATATGTCATCATGTAATGGGTCGAAGGGGGTCATAGGTTCTAATATGTCCTTAGAGGTCCTAGAACCCCTACGGACATATGTTTTTATGTAATGGGTCGAAGGGGGTCATAGGTTGGACCCATAAGAACGATTCTAATATGTCCCTAGGGGTCTTAGGACTCCTACGGACATATGTCATCATGTAATAGGTCGAAGGGGGTCATAGGCCAACTTATGAACCCCTTTGTCCCATATGAACGATTCTAATATGTCCCTAGGACCCCTAAAGACATATGCCATCATGTAATGGGTTGAAGGGGGTCATAGGCCAACCTATGACCCCATTTGACCATTAAGAACGATTCTAATATGTCCCTAGGGTTCCTACGACCCCTAGGGACATATGTCTTCATGTAATGGGTCAAAGGGGGTCATAGGTGACCCATAAGAATGATTCTAATATGTCCCAAGAGGTCTTAGGACCCTTGGAGACATATGTCATTCGGTAATGGTCAAAGGAGGTCGTTGGTCAACCAATAACCTCCTTCGACCCATATGAAGCATTTTAATATGTCCCTATGGGCCTTAGGACACCTAGGGACATATGTCATCATGTAATGGGTTGAAGGGAGTCATAGGTCAACCTTTGAATCATAAGAATGATTCTAATATGTCCCTAGGGGTCCTAGGGACCCTAGGGACATATATCGTCATGTAATGGGTCGAAGGGGATCATAGGTCAACCTATGACCCCCTTCAACCCAAATGAAGCATTCTAATATGTCCCTACAGGTCCTAGGACCCCTAGAGAAATATGTCATCATTTAAAGGGTCAAAGGGGTTCATAGATCAACCTATGACCCCCTTTGACACATATGAATGATTATAATATGTCCCTAGGGGACATAGGAGCCTTAGGGACATATGTCATCATGTAATGTGTCAAAGGGGCTCATAAGACACTCTATGACCCTCTTTGACCCATAAGAATGATTATACTATGTCTCTAGGACCCCTAGGGACATATGTCATCATATAATAGGTCGAAGTGGGTCATAGGTCAACCTATGACACCCTTGGACCGATAAGAATGATTCTAATATGTCTGTTGGAATCCTAGGACCCCTAGGGACATATGTCATCATGTAATCAGTCAAAGGGAGTCATAGGTCAACCTATGACCCCCTTTGACCCATAACAACGATTCTAATATGTCCCTACGGGTCCTACGACCCCTAGGGACATATGTCGTCATTTAATGGATCGAAGGGGCTCATAGGGTGACCCATTTTGAAAAATAAGAATGATTATAATATGTCCTTAGGGGTCCTAGGACCCCAAGGGACATACGTTGTCATTTAATGCGTCAAAGGGGATCATAGGTCAACCTATGACCCCTTTCGACCCATAAGAATGATTCTAATATGTCCCTAGGGGTCCTAGGACTACTAGGAACATATGTCATCATTTAATGGCTTGAAAAGGGTCATAAGTCAACCTATGACCTTCTTCGACCTATATGAAGCATTTTAATATGTCCTTAGAGGTCTTAGGACCCTTAGGGACATATGTCATCATGTAACAGGTCGACGGGCATCATAGGTCAACCAATGACCCCCTTTGACACATAAGAACAATTCTAATATGTCCTTCGGAGTCTTAGGACCCTTAGAGACATATGTCATCATGTAATGGGTCGAAGGGGGTCATAGGTCAACCTATGACACCCTTTGACCCATATGAAGCATTCTAATATGTCCCTTGGAGCCTTAGGACCCCTTGGGCCATATCTCATCATGCAATGGGTCGAAGGGGCTTATAGGTCAACCTATGACCCTCTTTGACCCATAAGAATGATTCTAATATGTCCTTAGCGGTCCTAAGAACCCTAGAGACAATGGTTCACAAGGGGTCATAGGTAAACCTATGACACCCTCTGACCCATAAGAAAGATTCTAATATGTCTTTAGGGGTTCCAAGACCCCTAGGGACATATGTCGTCATGTAATGGGTTGAAAGGGGTCATAGGTCAACCTATGACCCTGTTTGACCCATAAGAACGATTCTAATATGTCTCTAGGTGTCATAGGACCCCTAAGCACATAGTTGGTCATGTAATGGGTGGAAGGGCATCATAGGTCAACCTATGACCCCCTTTGACTCATAAGAACGATTCTACTATGTCCCTAGGGGTCCTAGGACCCCTAGAGACATATGTTACCATGTAATGGGTCGAAGGGGGTCAATGGTCAACCTATGACCCCCTTCGACCCATAAGAACGATTCTAATATGTCCCTTAGGGTCTTAGGACCTCTAGGGACATATGTCATCATGTAATGGTTCGAAGAGGGACCCCCTTCGATGCATATGAAGCATTCTAATATGTGCCCAAGGCCTTACGAACCATAGGAACATATGTCATCATGTAATGGGTCAAAGTGGGTCATAGGTCAACCTATGACCCCCTTTTACCCATAAGAATGATTCTAATGTCTCTAGGAGTCCTAGGACCCCTAGGGACATATGTCATCATATAATCGGTCAAAGGAGCTCATAGGTTCGACCCATAAGAACGATTCAAATATGTCCCTAGGGGTCCTAAGACGCTTAGGGACATATGTCGTTATATAATCGGTCAAACGGGACCTATAAGAACAATTCTAATATGTCCCTAGGGGTCCTAGGACCCCTAGGGACATATGTCATCATGTAATGGGTCGAAGGGGATCATATGTCAACCTATGACCCCCTTCAATGCATAAGTATGATTCTAATATTTCCTTAGGGATCCTAGGACCCCTAGGGACATATGTCATCATGTAATGGGTCAAAGGGGGTCATACATCAAACTATGACCCCCTTCGACCCATAAGAACGATTCTAATATCTTCTTAGGGGTCCATGGACCCGTGGGGACATATGTCATCATTTAATGGGTTGAAAGGGGTCATAGGTCAATGTATGATACCCTTTGACCCATAAGAACGATTCTAATGTGTCCCTAGGGGTACTAGAACCCCTAGGAACATATTTCATCATGTAATGGGTCAAAGGGGATCATAGGTCACCCTATGACCCCCTTCGACTCATACTAAGCATTCTAATATGTCCCTAGGGGTCCTAGGATCCTTACGCACATCTATCATCATTTAAAGGGTCGAAGGGCATCATAGGTAGACCTAGGGACATATGTTGTCATTTAATGTGTTGAAGGGGGTCATAGGAAGACCTATGACCCCCTTTGACCCATATGAAATATTCTAATATGTCTGTAGGGGTACTAGGACTCCTAGGGACATATGTTGTCATGTAATGAGTCGAAGGTGGTCATAGGTCAACCTATGACACTCTTGGACACATAAGAACGATTCTAATATGTCACTAGGGGTCCTAGGACCCCTAGCGACATATGTCATTATGTAATGGATCGAAGGGGATCATAGGTCACCCTATGACCCCTTTGATCCATAAGACTGATTATAATATGTCCCTAGGGGTCATAGGACCCTTAGGGATATATGTTGTCATGTAATGGGTCGAAGGGACCTATGACCCCCTTTGATCCATAATAACGAATCTAATATGTCCTTAGGTGTCCTAGGACCCCTAGGAACATATGTCATCATGTAATGGGTCGAAGGGGATCATACGTGAACCTATGAATCCCTTCAACCCATAAGAAATATTCTAATATTTCACTAGGGGTCCTAGAACCCCTAGGGACATATGTCATCATTCAATGGGTTGAAGGGGTTCATAGGTCAACCTATGACCCCTTTTGACCCATATGAAGCATTCTAATGTGTTCTTGGGAGTCAGATGTCATCATGTAATTGGTATAAGGGGGTCATAGGTCAACCTATGACAACCTTCGACCCATAAGAACGATTCTAATATGTCTCTAGGGGTCTTAGGAGCCCTACGAACATATGTTGTTATGTAATGGGTCAAAGGGGGTCATAGGTTGGACCCATAAGAACGATTCTAATATGTCCCTAGGGTTCCTAGGACTCCTAAGGACATATGTCAAAATTTAACGAGATGAAAGGGGTCATAGGTTGACCTATGACCCTCTTTGATCGATATGAACGATTCTAATATGTCCCTAGTACCCCTAGGGACATATGTCAACATGTAACAAGTCGAAGTAGGTCATAGGTTAACCTATGACCCCCTTTGACCCATAAGAACAATTCTAATATATCCCTAGGGTTTCTAAGAACCCTAGGGACATATATCTTCATATAATGGGTCAAAGTAGGTCATAGGTCAACCTATGACCCCCTTTGACCCATAAGAATGATTCTAATATGTCCCTACAAATCCTAGGACCCCTAGGGACATATTTCATCATGTAATGGATCGAAGGGGGTAATAGGTCAACCTATAACTCCCTTCTACCCATATAAAGTATTTTAATATGTCCCTACAGGCCTTAGGACCCCTAGGGACATATGTCATCATGTAATAGGTCGAAGGGGGTCATAGCTCAGTCTATGACCACTTTGATGCATCAGAAAAATTCAAATATGTCCTTAGAGGTCCTAGGACTTGAAGCGACATATGTCATCATATAGTGAGTCGAAGGGGATCATAGGTCAACCTATGACCCCCTTCAACCCATATGAAGCATTCTAATTTTTTCCTAAGGGTCCTAGGACCCCTAGGGACATGTGTCATCATTTAATGAGTCGAAGGTAATCATAAAACTACCTATGACTCCCTCTGACCCATAAGAAATATTATAATATGTCCCTAGGGGTCCGAGGACCCCTAGGGACATATGTTATCATTTAATGGATCGAAGGGTGTCATAGGTAAACCTATGACACCCTTTGACCCATAAGAATTATTCTAATATGTCCCTAAGGGTCCTAGAACCCCTATGAACATATTTCGTCATGCAATGGGTCGAAGGAGATCATAGGTCAACCTATGATCCCCTTCGACCCATATCAAGCATTCTAATATGTCCCTAGGGGTTCTAGGATTCATAGGCACATGTGTCATCATGTAATGGTTCGAAGGGACCTATGAGCCCTTTCAGCTGATAAGAATGATTCTAATATATGCTTAAGGGCCTTAGGACCCCAAGGAACATATGTCGTCATGTAATGGGTAAACAAGGGTCATAGGTCAACCTATGAACCCCTTTGACCCATAAGAACGATTCTAATATGTCCCTAGGGGTGCTAGGACCCCTAGGGACAAATGTCATCATTTAATGGGGTAAGGGGCTCATAGGTCAACCTATGACACCCTTTGACCCATAAGAACGATTCTAATATGTCTCTAGGAGTACTAGGACCACTAGGGACATATGTCATCTTTTAAAGGTTCGAACCAAATCATATGTCAACCTATGACCCACTTTGACCCATATGAAGCATTCTAATATCTCCCTAAGGGTCCTAGGATCCCTTGGGACATGTTTCATCATTTAATGGGTCAAAGGGTGTCATAGGTCAACCTATGACCCTCATGGACTCATAAGAATGATTCTAATATGTCCCTAGCGATCTTAAGACCCTAAGGGACATATGTCATTATTTAATCAGTAGAAGGGGGTCATAGGTCAACCTATGACCCCCTTTGACCCATATGAAGCATTCTAATATGTCCCTAGGGGTCCTAAGACCAAAAAGGACATATGTCATCATGTAATGGGTCAAAGCGGGTCATAGGTCAACCTATGACCCCCATGGGCCCATAAGAACGATTCTAATATGTCCCTAGGGGTTCTAAGACCAATATCGACATATGTCATCATGTAATAGGTTGAAGGGGGTTATAGGTCACCCTATGACCCCCTTTGACCCATAAGAATGATTCTAATATATCCCTAAAGACCACTAAGGACATATGTTATCATGTAATGGGTCGAAGGGGATCATAGGTAAACCTTTGACCATCTTTGACCTACAAGATTGATTCTAATATGTCCCTAGGGGTCTTAAGACCCCTAGGGATGTGTAATCATTTAATGGATCGAATGGGGTAGTAGATCAACCTAAGACCCCCTTCAACCCATATAAAGAATTTTAATATGTCCCTAGGTTTTGTAGGACCCCTAAGAACATATGTCATCATGTAATGGGTCAAAGGGTGTCATAGGTCAACCTATGACCCCCTTTGACCCATAAGTGCTATTCTAATATGTCCCTAAGGGTGCTAGGACCCCTAGGGACATATGTCATCATGTAATGAGTTAAGGGGGTCATACGTCAACCTATGACCTCTTTCAACCCATATGAAGCATTCTAATATGTCCCTAGGGGTCATAGGACCAATAGAGACATATGTCATCATTTTATGGGTTGAAAGGAGTCATAGGTCAACCTACAACCCCCTTGGACCCATCAGAACGATTCTAATATATCTCGAGGGGTCTTAGGACCCCTGAGGACATATGTCATCATTTAATGGGTCGAAAGGGATCATAACTCAACCTATGACCCCCTTTGACCCATATGAAGCATTCTAATATGTCCCTAAGGGTCCTAGGAACCCTAGGGACATATCTCATTATGTAATGAGTCACAGGGGATCATAGGTGACCCTATGACCCCGTTGGACCCATAAGAATGATTCTAATATGTCCATGTCACTACGGGTCCTAGGACCCCTAGGGACATATGTCTTGATTTAATGGGTCGAAAGGGGTCAAAGGTCAATATATTACCCCCATTGACCCATATGAATGCTTCTAATATGTCCTTAGGTGTCCTAGGACCCGTAGGGACATATGTCATTATGTAATGAGTTGAACGAGGTCATAGGTCACCCTATGACCCTCTTTGATTGATAAGACCGATTCTAATATGTCCCTAGGGGTCCAAGGACCCTTAGGGACATATGATGTCATGTAATGAGTCAAAGAGAATCATAGGTCACCCTATGAACCCCTTTGACCCATAATAACGATTCTAATATGTCCCTAGGGGTCATATGTCATCATGTAATGGGTCGAAGGGGATCATAGGTCAACCTATGATCCCCTTTAACCCATAAGAATAATTTTAATAGTTCACTAGGCATCTTAAGACCCCTAGAGACATATGTCGTCATTCAATTGGTCGAAGGGGGTCATAAGTGAACCTATGACCCACTTTGACCCATATGAAGCATTCTAATATGTCTCTAAGGGTCCTAGTACCACTAGGGACATATGTCATCATGTAATGAGTCGAAGGCGGTCATAGGTCAACCTATCACAACCTTCGACCCATAAGAACGATTCTAAGATGTTTCTAGGGTTCCTAGGAGTCCTACGGACATATATTATTATGTAATGGGTCAAAGGGGGTCATAGGTTGGACTCGTAAGAATGATTCTAATATGTCACTAGGGGTCCTAAGACTCCTAAAGACATATGTCATCATGTAATGGGTCGAAGGGGCTCATAGGTCAACCTATGACCCCTTTGACCCATATGAACGATTCTAATATGTCCCTAGGACCCCTAGGGACATATTTCATCATGTAATGGGTTGAAGGGAATCACCCATAAAAAAATTCTAATATGTCCCTAGGGTTCCTAGGACCCCTAGGGACATATGTATTCATATAATGGGTCGAAGGGCGTCATAGGTTAACATATCACTCCCTTTGACCAATAAGAATGATTCTAATAAGTCCCTAGGGGTCTTAGGACCCCTATGGACATATGTCATCATGTACTGGGTCAAAGGGGGTCATAGGTCAACCTATGACCCCCTTCAACCCATATGAAGCATTTTAATATGTCCCTACGGGCCTTAAGACCCATAGGGACATATATCATCATGTAATGAGTCGTAGTGGGTCATAGGTGAGCCTATGACCCTTTTGACGCATAAAAAAATTTCAAATATGTCCTTAGCCGTCTTAGGACCCCTAGAGACATATATCATCATTTAATGGATTGAAGGGGATCATAGGTAAACCTATGATCCCTTTCAACCCATATGAAGCATTTTAAGTTGTCCTTAAGGCTCCTAGGACCCCTAGGGACATATGTCATTATTTAGTGCATCGAAGGTGGTCATAGTTCAACCTATGACCCCCTCTGACCCATATGAACGATTCTAATATGTCCCTAGGGTTCCTAGGACCCCTAAGGACATATCATTTAATTGGTCAAAGGGGTTCATAGGTCACCCTATGACACCCTTTGACCCATAAAAATGTTTCTAATATGTCCCTAGGGACCCTAGGACCCCTAAGGACATATGTCATCATTTAATGGGTCGAAGGAGATCATAGGTCAACCTTTGACCTCCTTTAACCCATATGAAAAATTCTAGTATATACCTAGGAGTCCTATTTTCTTACGCGTCTTTAGACCCCTAAGGACATATGTCATTATGTAATAGGTCAAATGGGGTCATAGGATTACCTATGACCCCCATCGACCCATATGAAGCATTCTAATATGTCCCTAGGGGCCTTAGGATCCCTTGGACCATGTGTCATCATATAATGGGTCGAAAGGGGTTATAGGTCAACCTAAGAATAATTCTAATATATGGACCCCTAGGGACATTTGTTGTCATATAATTGGTCAAAAGGGGTCATAGGTCAACCTATGACCCCCCTTCACCCATAAGAATGATTCTAATATGTCCCTAGGGGTCTTAGGACCCCTAGGGACATATGTCCTTATGTAATGGGCCGAATGGGGTCATAGGTCAACCTATGACCCCCTTTGACCCATAAGAATAATTCTAATATGTCCCTAAGGATCCTAGGAGTCCTAAGGACATAGTTGGTCATGTAGTGGGTGGAAGGGGGTCATAGTTCAACCTTTGACCCCCTTCGACTCATAAGAACGATTCTAATATGACCCTTAGGTTCCTAGGACCTCTAGGGACATATGTCATCATGTAATAGGTCAAAGCGGTTCATAGGTCAACCTATGACCCCCTTCAACCCATATAAAGCATTCTAATATGTCCCTAGGGGCATTACAACCTCTAGGGACATATGTCATCATGTAATGGGTCGAAGGGGGTCATAGGTCAACCTATGACCCCTTTTGACCCATAAGAACAATTCTAATATGTCTAGGACCCCTAAGGACATGTCGTCATATAATAGGTCGAAGGGGGTCATAGGGTTGACCCATAAGAACTATTCTAATATGTCCCTATGGGTCCTAAGACCCCTAATGACATTTTAGAATCGTTCTTATGGGTCGAAGGAGGTCCTATGTTGACATATGTTGTTATTTAATCGATCAACGCTGGTCATAGGTCAACTTATGACACCCTTCGACTCATAAGAATGATTCTAATATATCCCTAGGGGTCCTAGGAATGCTAAGGACATATTTTGTCATGTAATGGGTTGAAAGGGATCGTATGTAACCCTATGACCTCTTTCAACACATAAGAATGATTCTAATATTTTTCTACAGATCCTAGGACCCTTAGGGACATATGTCGTCATGTAATGGGTCGATCTATGACCCCCTTTGACCTATAAGAATGATTCTAATATATCCCTAGGGGTCCTAGGATTCTTAGGGACATATGTCATTATTTAATGGATATAAGAGAGTCATAGGTCACCCTATGACACCCTTTGACCCATAAGAATGTTAAGAATAAGGTGTCTCAACCTTGTATAATTCCTATTCTTATTATTTTTTGTGTAAAATGTATTTCTTGCAAATAATGTTGATGTGTCGACATCTTGAATTGTGTGTAAGTAGATCATGACTAAAACGGTTATGACGGATTCCTATGACACATAAGAGCTATGTTAGGAAGATTCAATGACAGGTGAAGACATGTGGCAACTAAGATATTTGAGTACTGTTTACCTTTGGGAGTAGCCCTAAAGTGAAGCGCACGTTATAAGCATTTTTAGGGTTGCAAAGAGAAGCGATGCAAAAGAGTTGTATTGTTGGTACTATGAGTAGCTACTGGAGTCTTTTGTTATTGATGTTGAACTTGCATTGCAAGTGTATTGTAACCTTGTAGGTAAGATAATACATTGTAAAGGTTCTGAAGGAGTGGGCTTGTTTTATCGAAAGGTTTTTCCCCACCGAAAAATCCCTGTGTTATGTGTTCCTTTCTCTATCTAATTTTTGTATGCATGGTTGGCTGCAATATTGTTCTTTACATGATATTGAATCTGTAAGTGTAGAAGATTTTAATAGGATTTGCATCATACTTTCCTTATGAGATTAGTGTAGGAAGTTGTTTCCGCACCTGAGTTTCCTTACAAAGAATGATTCTAATGTGTCCTTAGGCATCCTAGAACCCCTAGAGACATATGTCATCATGTAATGAGTCAAAGTGGATTATAGGTCAACCTATGACCCCCTTTAACTCATATGAAGCATTCTAATATGTCCCTAGGGGTTCTAGGATCCCTAGGCACATGTGTCATCATGTAATGGGTCAAAGGGGTTCATAGGTTAACCTATGACCCCCTTCGACTGATAAGAATGATTCTATGCCTAGGGGCCTTAAGACCCTTAGGGACATATGTCATCATCTAATGGGTTGACGGGGGTCAATGTTCAACTTATGACCCCCTTTGACCCATAAGAATGATTCTAATATGTCCTTGGCAATCCTAAAACCCCTAGGGACATATGTCATCATTTAATACAATAAAGGGGTCATAGGTCAACTTATGACATCCTTTGACCCATAAGAATGATTCTAATATGTCCCTAGGGGTACAAAGACCCTAAGGGACATATGTCATCATTTAACAATTTGAAGGGTATCATACTTCAACCTATGACCCCCTTTCAACCATATGAAGCATTTTAATATGTCCCTAGGTGTCCTAGGATCCCTTGGGACAAGTGTCATCATTTAATGAGTCAAAGGGTGTCATAGGTCAACCTATTGCCTCCTTGGACCCATAAGAATGATTCTAATATGTCCCTATGGGTCCTAGGACCCTGAGAGAAATATATCATCATTTAATCAGTAAAAGAGGCCATAGGTCAACCTATGATCCCTTTTCACTCATATGAAGCATTCTAATATGTCCCTAGGGGTCCTAGGATGCCTAGAGACATATGTCATCATGTCATAGGTTGAAGGGGGTCATAGGTCAACCTATGACCCCCTTTGACCCATAAGAATGATTCTAATATGTCCCTAAGGGTCCTAGGACCCCTAGTGATATGTGTCATCATATAATGGGTTGAAGTGGGTCATAGGTCAACTTGTGACCCCTTTTAACCCATAAGAATGATTTTAATATGTCCTAAAGGGTCCTAGGACCTGTAGGGACATATCTCATTATGTAATGGGTCAAAGGGCATTATAAGTCAACCTATGACCCCTTTTGACCCATAAGAATGATTCTAATATGTCCCTAGGTGTCCTAGGAGCGCTAGAGACATAGTTGGTCATGTAATGAATGGAAGGGGGTTATAGGTCAACCTATGACCCCCTTCAACTCATAAGAACAATTCTAATATGTCTCTAGGTTTTCTAGGAACCCTAGGGACAAATGTCATTGTGTAATGGGTCAAAGGGGATCATAGGTCAACCTATGACCCCCTTCGACCCATTAAAATGATTCTAATATGTCCCTAGACCCCTAGGAACATATGACATCATTTAATGGGTCTAAGGGGGTCATAGGTCAACCTTTGACCCCTTTCGATCTATATAAAGCATTTTAATATGTCCCTAGGGGTCTTAGGACCTTTAATGACATATGTCATCACTTAATGGGTCGAAGGGGGTGATAGGTCAACCTATGACCCCCTTTGACCCATAAGAATGATTCTAATATGCCCCTAGGGCTACTAGGACCCCTAGGGACATATGTCGTCATATAATAGGTCGAAGGGGGTCACATGTTTGACCCATAAGAACTATTCCAATATGTCCCTAGGGGTCCTAAGACCCCTAATGACATTTTAGAATCGTTCTTATAGGTTGAAGGAGGTCCTATGTTGACATATGTCATCATTTAATTGGTCGAAGCAGGTCATAGGTCAACTTATGACACCCTTCGACTCTTAAGAATGATTCTAATATATCCCTAAGCGTTCTAGGAACACTAGGGACATATTTTGTCATGTAATGGGTTGAAAGAAATCATATGTAACCCTATGACCTCCTTCGACGCATAAGAATGATTCTAATATTTCTCTAGGGATCCTAGGACCCCTAGGGACATATGTCATCATCTAATAGGTTGAAGGGGTCATAGGTCAACCTATGACCCCCTTCGACCCATAAGGATGATTCTAATATGTCCCTAGGGGTCCTAGGATCTCTAGGGACATATGTCATCATTTAATAGATTGAAGTGGCTCATAGGTCAACCTTTAACACCCTTTGACCCATAAGAATGATTCTAATGTGTCCCTAAGGGTCCTAGAACCCCTAAGGACATATGTCATCATGTAATGGGTCAAAGGGAATCATAGGTCAACCTATGACCCCCTTTAACCCATATGAAGCATTCTAATATGTCCCTAGGGGTTCTAGGATCCCTAGGCACATCTATCATCATGTAATCGATCGAAGGGGTTCATAGGTCAACCTATGACCCCTTTCGGCTGATAAGAACGATTCTAATATGTGCCTAGGGACCTTAGGACCCTTAGGGATGTATGTCATCATGTAATGGGTCGACGGAGGTCATAGGTCAACCTATGACCTCCTTTTACCCATAAAAATGATTCTAATATGTCCCTAGGGGTCCTAGGACCCCTAGAGACATATGTCATCATTTAATAGGGTAAGGGGGTCATAGGTCAACCTATGACATCCTCTGACCTATAAAAATGATTCTAATATGTCCCTACGGGTACTAGGACCCCTAAAAACATATTTCATCATTTAATGGTTCGAAGGGTATTATAGGTCAACCTATGACCGCCTTTCAACCATATGAAGCATTTTAATATGTCCCTAGGTGTCTTAGGATCCCTTGGGACATGTGTCATCATTTAATGGATTGAAGGGTGTCATAGGTAAACCTACCACCCCCTTGGACCCCATAAGAACGATTCTAATATGTCCCTAGGGGTCTTAGGACCTGAGAAAAATATATCATCATTTAATCAATCAAAGGAGGCCATAGGTCAACCTATGATCCCCTTTGACCCATATGAAGCATTCTAATATGTCCCTAGGGGTCCTAGGATGCCTAAAGACATATGTCATCATGTCATAGGTTGAAGGGGGTCATAGGTCAACCTAAGACCCCCTTTGACCCATAAGAATGATTCTAATATGTCCCTAGGGGTCTTAGGACCCCTAGTGACATATGTCATCATATAATGGGTCGAAGTGGGTCATAGGTCAACCAGTGACCCCTTTCGACCCATAAGAATGATTCTAATATGTCCCAAGGGGTCCTAGGACCTGTAGGGACATATGTCGTTATGTAATGAGTCGAAGGGCGTTATAAGTCAACCTATGACCCCCTTTGACCAATAAGAATGATTCTAATATGTCCCTAGGTGTCCTAGGAGCCCTAGAGACATAGTTGGTCATGTAATGGATGGAAGGGGGTCATGGGTTAACCTATGACCCCCTTCAACCCATAAGAATGATTTTAATATGTCTCTAGGTGTCCTATGAACCCTAAGGACATATATTGTCATGTAATGGGTCATAGGAGATCATAGGTCAACCTATGACTCCGACCCATTACAACGATTCTAATATATCCATAAGGGTCCTAGGACGCTTAGAGACATATGATATCATTTAATGAGTCTAAGGGGGTGATAGTTCAACCTATGACCCCCTTCGACCCATATGAAGCATTCTAATATGTCGCTCAGGGCCTTAAGACCCCTTGGGCCATATGTCATCATGTAATGTGTCAAAGGCTATCATAGGTCAACCTATGACCCCCTTTGACCCATAAATATGATTCTAATACGTCCCTAGGGGTGCTAGGACCCCTAGGGACATATGTCATCATGTAATGGATCGAAGGGGGTCATGGTAAACCTATGATGCTTTTCAACCCATATGAAGCATTCGAATATGTCCCTAGGGGTCTTAGGACAAATAAGAAAATATTTCATCATTTAATGGGTCAAAAGGGGTCATAAGTCAACCTACGACACCTTTTGACCCAGCAGAAACATTCTAATATATCCCAAGGGGTCCTAAGACACTTGAGGATATATGTCATCATTTAATGAGTCGAAGGGGATCATAGCTCAACCTATGACCCCCTTTGACCCATATGAAGCATTCTAATATGTCCCTAGGGGTCCTAGGAACTCCAGGGACATATCTCATTATGTAATGGGTTGAAGGGGATCATAGGTCAAGCTATGACCCCCTTGAACCAATAACAACAATTCTAATATGTCCATGTCCCTCCGGGTCCTAGGACCCCTAGGGACATATGTCTTTATTTAATGGGTCAAAGGAGCTCATAGCTCAACCTATGAACCTCATTCACCCATATGAATGATTCTAATATGTCTCTAGGGGTCGAAGGACCCGTAGGGACATATGTCATCATGTATTGGGTCAAACAAGGTCATAGGTCAACCTATGACCCCCTTTGACCCATAAGATTGATTCTAATATGTCCCTAAGGGTCTTAGGAACCTAAGGGACATATGATGTCATGTAATGGATCGAAGGGGGTCATAGGTCACCCTATGACCCCCTTCGACCCATAATAACAATTCTAATATGTCGCTAGGGGTCCTAGGACCCCTAGGGACATGTCATCATGTAATGTGTCGAATGAGATTATAGGTCAACCTATGATCCCCTTCGACTCATAAGAATAATTCTAATATTTCACTAGGGGTCCTAGGACCCCTAGTGACATATTTCATTATTCAATTGGTCGAACGGGATCATAAGTCAACCCATGACCCCCTTTCACCCATATGAAGCATTCTAATATGTCCTTAGGGGTCCTAAGATTCCTAGGGACATATGTCGTCATGTAATGGGTCGAAGGGGATCATAGGTCAACCTATGACAACCTTCAACCAATAAGAATGATTCTAATATGTCCATAAGGTTCCTAGAAGCCCTACGAACATATGTTGTTATGTAATGGGACAAAGGGGGTCATAGGTTGGACCCATAAGAACGATTCTAATATGTCGCTAAGGGTCCTAGGACTCCGAGGGACATATGTCATCATGTAATGGGTTTAAGGGGGTCATAGGTCAACTCATGACCCCCTTTGACCCACATGAATGATTCTAATATGTCCCTAGGACCCTTAGGGACATACGTTATCATGTAATGCATTGAAAGGGGTCATAGGTTAACCTATGACCCCCTTTCACCCATGAGAAATTTATAATAATTCCCTAGGGTTCCTAGGACCCCTAGGGACATGTGTCTTCGTGTAATGGATCAAAGAGGGTCATAGGTCAACCTACGACCCCCTTTTTCCTATAAGAAGCATTTTAATATGTCCCTACGAGCCTTAGGACCCCTAAAGAAATATGTCATCATGTAGTGAGTCGAAAGGGGTCATAGGTAAGCCTATGACCCCTTTGACGCATAAGAACAATTCAAATATGTCCTTAGGGATCTTAGGACCCCTAAGGACATATGTCATAATTTAACGGATCAAAGGGGATCATAGGTCAACCTATGACCCCCTTCAACCCATATGAAGTAGTTTAACTTGTCCCTAAGGGTCTTGAGACCCTTAGGGACATATGTCATCATTTAATGGGTTGAAGGCGGTCATAGATCAACCTATGACCCCCTCTGACCCATATGAATGATTCTAATATGTCCCTAGGGGTCCTAGGACTCCTAGGGACATATGTCATCATGTAATTGATAAAAGAGGGTCATAGGTCACCCTATGGCCCCCTTTGACCTATAAGAATGATTTTAATATGTCCCTAGGGGTCCTAGGACTCGTAGGGACATATGTTATCATGTAATGTTTCAAAGGGGGTCATAGGTCAGCCTATGACACCCTTGGACCCATAAGAATGATTCTAATATGTCACTAGGGGTCCTACGATCACTAGGGACATATGTTATCATGTAACCCGTTGAAGGGAGTCATCGATCAACTTATGACCCGCATTGACCCATAAGAACAATTCTAGTATGTCCCTAAGGGTCCTAGTACCCCTAGGTACATATATCATCATTTAATAGGTCAGAGGGGGTAATAGGACCCACTATGATCAAATAGAATGATTCTGATATGTCCCTAAGTGTCTTAGAATGCTAAGTGACATATGTCGCCACGTAATGGGTGAAAGGGGATCATAGGTCAATCTATGACCCCCGTTGACCCATATAAAGTATTTTAATTTGTCCTTAGGGGTATTAGGACCTCTAGGGACATATGTCATCATTTAATGGGTTGAAGGGGATGATAGGTCAACCTATGACCCCCTTTCATCGATAAGAACGATTCTAATATGTCCCTAGCGGTCCTATGTTCGTAGGGGTCCTACGACAGCTAGGTACATATGATGCCATGTAATCAATTGAAGGTGGTCATACGTAAACCTATGACCCCCTTCGACCCATATGAAACATTCTAATATGTCTCTAGGGGCCTTAGGGCCCCTTTGGCCATATGTTATCATGTAATGGGTCAAAGGGGTTATAAGTCAACCTAGACCCCCTTTGACACATAAGAATGATTCTAATATGTTCATAGGGGTCCTAGGACACCTAGGGACATATGTCATCATATAATGGGTCAAAAGGTGTCATAGGTCAACCTATGACCCCCTTCAACCCATAAGAACAAATCTAATGCCTCCCAAGGGGTCCTAAGACCCCTAGGGACATATGTCATTATGTAATGGGTCAAAGAGGGTCATAGGTTAACCAATGACCCCCTTTGACCCATAAGAACGATTCTAATATGTGCCTAGGTGTCCTAAAAGCCCTATGGACATAGTTGGTCATGTAATGGGTGGAAGGGGGTCATAGGTCAACCTATAACCCCCTTCGACCCATAAGAATGATTCTAATATGTCCCTATGCTTCTTAGGAACCCTAGGGACATATGTCATCATGTAATGGGTCGAAGGGGTTCATAGGTCAACCTATTATCCCCTTCTACCCCTAACAATGATTCTAATATGTCCCTTAAGGTCCTAGGACCTCTACGGACATATGTCATCATCTAATGGGTCAAAGAGGGTCATAGGTCAACCTATGACCCTCTTTGACCTATAAGAATGATTTTAATATGTCCCTAGGGGTCCTAGGACCCTTAGGGACATATGTCGTCATCTAATCAGTCGAAGGGGGTCATAGATTTGACCCATAAGAACAATTATAATATGTCCCTACGGGTCCTAATACCCGTAGCGACATTTTACAATTGTTCATATGCGTCGAAGGGGGTCCTAAGTTGACATATGTCCCTAGGGGTCCTAGGATACCCTTCAACCCATAAGAATGGTTCTAATATTTCTCTAGGGGTCCCAAGACCCATAGGGACATATGTCATCATGTAATGGGTCGAAGCGGATCATATGTAACCCTATGACCCCTTTCAACACATAAGAATGATTCTAATATTTCTTTAGGGATTCTAGGACCCCTAACGACATATATCATCATATAATGGCTCGAAGGGGGTCATAGGTCAACTTATGACCCCCTTCGACCCATTAGAATGATTCGAATATGTCCCTAGGGGTCCTAGGACCCCTAATGACATATATCATCATTTAATGGGTTGAAGGGGGTTATAGGTCAACCTATGACACCCTTTGACACATAAGAATGATTCTAATATGTCCGTAGGGGTCTTGGGACCCCTAAGGACATATGTCATCATGTAATAGGTTGAAGGGGATCATAGGTCAACCTATGACCCCCTTCGACCCATATGAAGCAATCTAATATGTCCCTAGGGGTCCTAGGATCCCTAGGCATATGTGTCATCATCAAATCGGTCGATGGGGATCATAGGTCAACCTATGACCACCTTGGACCTATAAGAACGATTCTAATATTTTCCTAGGGGTCCTAGGACCCATAGGGACATATGCTATCATATAATGGGTCGAAGGGGGTCATAGGTCAACCTATGATCTCCTTTCACCCATAACAAAGATTCTAATATGTCCCTAAGCGTCTTAGAACCCCTAGGGACATATGTTATCATGTAATGGGTCGAAGGGGGTCATAGGTTTTGACCCAAAAGAATGATTCAAGGGGGTTATACATTGACCTATGACCCCCTTAAACCTATTACATGATGTCATTCTAATATGTCCCTAGTGGTCCTAGGAAACATAAAGACATATTAGAATCATTCTTATGGGTTAAAGGGGTTGACCCTATGACCCCCTTTGCTCCATCAGAATGATTCTAATATGCTCCTAGGGGTCCTAACTAGGGGTCTTAGGACCCCTAGGGACATATGTCATCATGTAATGGGTCAAAGGGGATCATAGGTCAAACTATAACCCTCTTCGAGAATGATTCTAATATGTCCCTAGGGGTGCTAGGACCCTTAGGGACCTATGTCATTATTTAATGGGTTGAACGGAGTCATAGGTCAACTTAGGGACATATGTCATCATGTAATTGGTCAAAAGGGATCATAGGTCAACCTATGACCCCCTTGGACCCATACAAATGATTCTATTATGTCCATAGGGGTACAAGGACCCCTAGCGACATATGTCATCATGTAATGTGTTGAAAGGGGTCATAGGTCAACCTATGACCCCTTTTAACCAATATGAATCATTATAATATTTTCCTAGGGGCCTTAGGACTCCTAGGAACATACGTCATCATGTAATGGGTGAACTATAGTGATAGGTCAACTTATGACCCCCTTCGACCCATAAGAACGATTCTAATATGTCCTTAGGGGTCCTAGGACCCTGAGGGACATATGTTGTCATGTAATATGTTGAAGGGGGTCATAGGCCAACCTATGACCCCCTTCCACCCATAATAACGATTTTAATATATCCCTAGGGGTGCTAGGACCTCTAGAGACATATGTCATCATTTAATGGGGTAAGAGGGTCATAGGTAAACCTATGACACCCTTTGACCTATAAGAATGATTCTAATATGTTCCTAGGGGTACTAGTACTCCTAAGGACATAGGTCATCATTTAACGGTTCGAAGGCTATCATAGGTCAACCTATGACCCCATTTGACCCATATGAAGCATTCTAATATGCCCCTAAGGGTCCTAGGATCCCTTGGGACATGTGTCATCATTTAATGGGTCGAAGGGGGTCATAGGTCAACCTATGACCCCCTTCAATCCATATGAAGCATTCTAAGTTATCCCTAAGGGTCCTAGGACCCTTAGGGACATATGTCATCATTTAATGGGTCGAAAGCAATCATAGATCAACCTATGAACCCCTCTGACCCATATGAACGATTCTAATATGTCCCTAGGGGTCCTGTGTCATCGACCCATAAGAATGATTCTAATATGTCCCTATGGGTACTAAGACCCATAGGGACATATGTCATCATGTAATGTGTCGAAGGGGGTCATAGGTCAACCTATGACACCCTTGGACCCATAAGAATGATTCTAATATGTCCCTAGGGGTCCTAGGTCCCTTAGGGACATATGTCATCATGTAATCGATCAAAGACAGTCATCGGTCAACTTGTGACCCCCTTTGACCCATAAAAAGGATTCTAATATGTTCCTAGGGATCTTAGGACCCCAAGGGACATATGTCATCATTTAAAGGATCAAAGAGGGTAATAGGTCACCCTATGACCCACTTTGACTGAAAAGAATGATTCTAATATGTCTGTGGGGGTCGTAGAACCCCAAGGGACATATGTCATCATGTAAATGGTCAAAGGGGATCATAAGTCTACCTATGACCCCCTTCGATCCATAAAAACAATTCTAATATAGGACCCCTAGGGACATTTGTCATCATCTAATAGGTCTAAGGGGGTCATAGGTCAACCTATGACCCCCTTCGACCCAAATAAAGCATTTTAATATGTCCCTAGGGGTCTTAGGACCTCTAGGGACATATGTCATCATTTAATGGGTCAAAGGGGATGATAGGTCAACCTATGACCCATTTTGACTCATAAGAACTATTCTAATATGTCCCTAGGGGTCCTATGTTCCTATTGGTCCTAGGACCACTAGGGACATATGTTACCATGCAATGGGTCAAAGTGGGTCATAGGCTTCGACCCATATGAATCATTCTAATATGTCCTTATGGGCCTTTGGACCCCTTGGGCCATATGTTATCATGTAATGGGTCGAAAGGGGTTATAGGTCAACCTAAGACCCCCTTTAGCCCATAAGAATGATTCTAATATGTCCCTAGGGGCCTTAGGACCCCTAGTGACATATGTCATCATATAATGGGTCAAAGGGGGTCATAGGTCAACCTGTGACCCCCTTCGACCAATAAAACTGATTCTAATATGTCTCGAGGGGTCCTAGGACCCCTAGGGACATATGTCATTCTGTAATGGGTCGAAGGGGGTTGTAAGTCAACCTATGACCCCCTTTGACCCATAAGAACGATTCTAATATGTCTCTAGGTGTCATAGGAGCCCTAGGGACATAGTTGGTCATGTAATAGATGGAAGGTGGTCATGGGTCAACCTATGACCCCCTTCGACCCATAAGAACAATTCTAATATGTCCTTAGGTGTCCTAGGAACCCTAGCGACATATGTCATTATGTAATGGGTCAAATGAGATCATAGGTCAATGTATGACCCGCTTAGACCCATAAGAATGATTCTAATATGTCCCTAGGGGTCCTAAGACCCCTAAGGACATATGACATCATTTAATGCGTATAATGGGGTCATAGGTCAACTTATGACCCCCTTCGATCTATATAAAGCATTTTAATATGTCCCTAGGGGTCTTAGTACCTCTAGGAACATATGTCATCATTTAATGGGTCGAAGGGGATGATAGGTCAACCTATGACCCCCTTTGACCCATAAGAACAATTCTAATATGTCCCTAGGGGTCCTATGTTCCTATGGGTCCTAGGACCACTAGGGACATATGTGGCCATGTAATGGGTCAAAGAGGGTCATAGGTAAACCTATGACCCCTTTCGACCCATATGAAACATTCTAATATGTCACTAGGGGCCTTAAGACCCCCTGGGCCATATGTCATCATGTAATGGGTTGAAGAGCATTATACGTCAACCTATGAGTCCCTTTGACCCATAAGAATGATTCTAATATGTCCCTAAGGGTCCTAGGACCCCTAGGGACATATGTCATCATATAATAGGTCAAATGGGGTCATAGGTCAGCCCATGACCCCCTTTGACCCATAAGAACAATTCTAATATGTCTCAAGGGGTCCTAGGACCTCTAGGGACATATGTTGTTATGTAATGGGATGAAGGGGGTCATAGGTCAACCTATGACCCCCTTTGACCCATAAGAATGATTCTAATATGTCCCTAGGTGTCCTAGGAGCCCTACAGACATTGTTGGTCATGTAATGGGTGGAAGGACCTATGACTCCCTTTGACCCATAAGAATGATTCTAAAAGGTCTCTAGGGGTCTTAGGAACCCTAGGGACATATGTCATCATGTAATGGGTCGAAGAGGGTTATAGGTCAATTTTTGACCCCTTTCGACCCATAAGAATGATTCTAATATGTCCCTTAGGGTCCTAGGACCTCTAAGGACATATGATGTCATGTAATGGGTCGAAGACCTATGACACCCTTCGACCCATATGAAGCATTCTAATATGTCCCTAGGGGCCTTACGACCCCTAAGGACATATGTCATCATGTAATGTGTCGAAAGGGGTCATCGGTCAACCTCTGACCCCCTTTGACCCATAAGAACAATTCCAATATATCCCTAGGGGTCCTAGGACCCCTAGAGAAATATGTCATTATACAATCGATCGAAGGGAGTCATAGGTTTGATCCATAAGAACAATTGTAATATGTCCCTAGCGGTCTTAAGATCCATAGGGACATTTTAGAATTTTTCTTATGGGTCAAAAGGGGTCCTAGGTTGACATATGTCCCTAGGGGTCCGAGAACCCCTAGGGACATATGTCATCATGTAATGGGTTGAAGGGGATCATATATAACCCTATGACTCCCTTCGATACATAAGAATGATTCTAATATTTGCCTAAGGATTCTAGGACCCCTAACGACATATGTTGTCATGCAATGGGTCGAAGGGCGTCATAGGTCAACCTATGATGCCCTTCGACCCATAAAAATGATTCTAATATGTCCATAGGGGTCTTAGGACCCTTAGGGACATATGTCATTATGTAATGGGTCGAAAGGACTCATATGAATGATTCTAATATGTCTGTAGGGGTCCTAGGACCCCTAGTGACATATGTCATCATGTAATGGTTTGAAGGGGTTCATAGGTCACCCTATGACCCCCTTCGACCTATAAGAATGATTCTAATCTGTCCCTACGGGTCCTAGGACCCCTAGGAACATATATATTATATTTATAGATTATAATACTAATAAGATAATATATTATTATATATTAATAACATAGCTCATACTAATAATATATCATAGATTATAATAATAATATATATTAATAACATACATACATACATACATATATATAATATACTATGTTATTATATTTAATTAAAATATAGGAAAAATAATAATAATATAAATTATATTTATAGATTATAATAAGAATAACATAATGTATTATTGTATATTAATAGATTATATGTTATATCTTTGTGTTACATTATTTTATATATATATATATATATATATATATATATATATATATATATATATATATCTTTACATAGTAATATAACTGAAATAATTTATAAATCATAAACTATAACTCCCAAACTCGATTTTGCCTCCAAAATGTCTTTAGGAGGCATATCAGATATCTGATTTGATATCGGATATCTAATATTACTAGCATAAATTTCCAACATATTCCCTATCCCATAGACTTGACAACATCACTCTTTGTTTTTTTTTCATGGGTTTTACAGAAAGTCACTTTTTGGGTCATAACCAATCAATAAAAGTTTTAAAATATAACCTTAGGTGTCCGACATTGTCATCTTAATGGGGTGCAACAATCATTGAAAGGCTAAACACAAAAGGAAGATATCGAATGAATACATTGTGGCATATAGGGGAAGGGAAAAAATGGAGCACCGAAGAAAAAAACAAGGTATGCTAAATGTCAATCATGTTGACGATGAATTAGTCGAAGGTGAAATCATAGAGTCAGATAATGAATATGTATAGTTGGGGAATGAAAATGTACCTATTGAAAATGATAATGCCGAAATTGAAAATTTAGAGAATGAAAATTTTGAAGACAAAATGCTACCAAGTCATAATCCAAATTGCATAATTGACCATGTCAAACATGATAATGCACAGGAGCCTAATGTAGAAGAACCTTACATATCTCCTAATTATAATCGACCTGAAGGTACTAAAACACCAAAATGGATAATTGAAATTGATGAAATGATTATTACTGGTTTGGAAGGGAAAAAATTAGAAAGAACCATTCGGTTATGGGCTTCAAGACTATATCAAATGTTTTTCAGCAACAAGATAGTAGTAGAGCAATGTCAGCTTTTCATGCACTTATTAAAGATGCAACATATGAGACCTATGCTTTCCAAATTGAAGATTCATGTCAATAAAAAGTTGGAAATAAATGCCATTATTGTGAAGAATCTTTTTAGTGCTCTCAATAGCATTGGAAAAAATAGCAAGGAGAAGGATAACAAAGCTACTCGAAGGGTTATTGCAACCTCTTTGGTAAGTCATCATTTGAGAAAGGGTAGATATATGAGACAAACTTGTATCGATTTGAATCTAAATTGTACTACTTTGAGAAGAGCACTTAGTCAACGAGAGAAAATTGATGATCCTCTTCAAAATGAAACATGGGCATTTAGTGGGAGGCTTCCATGTTTTGATAAGAAGCTATCTGATGATGTGAAGGAAGAAATTACACAATTTTGACACTCTAACTCACGAGTATCACCCAATGCTAAAGACGTGTTAAAGTTGAGAATTGGCATCAGAGACCGCACGTCACATCCTAAACACTATTCAAAGGTAAGTCAAACTATGTTGTTCAAACAATTTAGAGAGAGTCATCCAAGTCTTCATATATCACAAAGGGCTTTTGAATCTTTGAAGCCATTTTATTGTGTGCCACTCAAAATTCAAAATACATGTTGCAAATATCATGTTGAGTTTTCTATGCACCATGAGCTATTACGCTCCATCCGTCCTACTTTTTATAGTAAAGAAATTTCGGAGGATTGTGGGGCTAGTGGGCTTTCAAAATCATCAAGAGACTTGCTAGATCAACTGTTATGTCATAGAGTTGATAGTTGTTTCTTTTATAGAAATGCATGCTTAAATGAGAAGTGTTCAGAATGTGGTGGCTTATCCAAATTTGACACATGTTTCCATGAGGGGTGCGAACAAGATCTTGGAAAGAAAATCGTGAAAAAAAAGGTATATGAAATGGTGAAATACACATTGAAGAGTGGGGGTGAGAACTCTAGATGTGAATTGGTTGGAAAACATATCAGTGTGGCTAGTTTTATTTCAGATTTCAAGGAAATTTTTTTTTACAAGTATGCAAGACATAGTCACAGGTCTTAGTGGTTGGATCAACAATTTAGAATGTGTAAAGAGACTTTTTCAATTGGCGCTATTATATCAGTTGCTGATTTTGCTTAGAACTACACATTGCAACCTCAAAATGAGACACAATCTCAATATTACAACTCCATTCATATTGCTATTTTTGTTCACATAACATATAGACATGTACTTGATAATGCAGAAGATAATCAAAAGATTATTAGAGGGTATCATCTTTATATGAGTGATGATAGGTCTCGCTCTCATGAGTCTGTGCAACATTGTTTCAAGAATTATTCTGATTTCTTACATGAGCATGCAATTGCTATGGATAGACATATCATTTGATCAGATAATTGTATAGGTCAATTCAAGAATACTCGCATGTTTTATTGGTTGTATAGGATGCACATAGAGAGAGGGGTGCCTCATATTTTGAATTTTTTTTGAGTCCAGCCATGGAAAAGGGGAACATGATGGAGCAGGGCATGTGGGAAGAAAGCTCTAGTTAAGGAGCAACTGAAGATTTTAGTAGCAGAGCTTCTTGACGCTCATAGCATTTTTGATTGGTGTAGTTTAGCATTATCATAGGGGGGGACTCTTTATTTAGTGGTACACAGGTTCTTTTGGTTGGTTGAGGAAGGGCCCATAGCTAATAGATCAGATTGTGCTACAGTGAGAGACTCACCAAAAATGCATTCATTCTAGAGCTCTGATTCTAGTACATGGACCATTTGGACACAATAGCTAGCTTGCTTTTGTCCTAGTTGTTTTCAATGTGATTGGGATCATTGTGAGTCAAGTGAGTGGGTGGACATATGGGCTCCACATTATCTTACTCCATTTTCTATCATAGCCTCTATCATAAATGATGACATGAAAAGTTCACTTGAGCATAACGATCTATCAAATCTACTTTAGCCAGGACATGTCTTTACATTGGTTGCACCATAGGGGAATGATGAGAAATCTAATTATTTGTTAGCATGTTGTGTAAGAGGTAAACAAAAACTTGCACAACCGATCACAAATGATGATGAATTCACATATCCTATGGCTTCATTTGTTGTTGCTGGAACATGGCTGCAGACATACATGCTTAGCAAGAATGGAATTCCTGCATTCAAAGACTATCCAAAGCACAAAATAATTCTCATATATTCACATCTTGTTATAGCAAAAAATGTAAAGTTGTTGAAGCATCAAGGAAGACTAAAAGTAAAAGAACTTTTTACTATTGCTAATGTTGATCATGAAGCCTTGTTGGAGACCCTAAAATAGAGCGAGCACCCTATTGGAACACTCGACTAGGTATATTTACTTCTTATGTTATTTTCTTCATAATGATTCAATGAACTAATGATTACCTTAATTAATACAATAAGTTACTAATTTTTTTATGATATTGGAATGTAGGTACATCATGAAGAGTTGAAGGGGGGTGGTATTGGGGAGAATTCCTAAGATTTATGATGTATTATGATGTAAAATGTGAACTTTTTTGCATCTGGTTTTTGTAATAATGAAAAAGACAGGTTAAATTAGTTGCACATTCTAATTTGTATTTTGGTAGGTTCTTTGTAAGGAATTATAAGAAGAAGATATTGAAGAAGTTCTTGCAAATCATATTTGCATGTGATACAAAGCTATAAGGACAATTTTAAGAGCATTTATAACTATATGAAAGATAACTGCTTGTGGATATCTTATTACAAGTTTGGCTTTTTCCTTATTTGACATAAAGCTGACATTATGATTATTAAAACTATTTTTATCAAACTAATCAAATAAGAAAAATCTAGAAAGTACGGATGAACAATTAGAATACTTGATTTCTTCTATTTTACAATCAATCATGACATTTGAAAGCATAAAGAGTCATAATATTGTATAATATTTTGAAACACTTTCATATTGAAAAGTTGTAAAGGACCATGAGATTTGAATTTTAGTAATGTCTAGGTTTGCATAGGGTAAGTGAGTCATTAGATAGGTCTTAATAAGGTCTCATAATAATCTCAAGTCATTTTGTAAGTTGACACATTCAATAAGTCACTTAAAATTTAGCTTATTGCTTTAGAAAATTCAAATCTTGAATGTAATGGCTACATGACCATTTTGGAGGGAAACTCCATAGTTTAAATTTTATGAAGGAATAGAAAGTGAAACTAATTGGAGGTGGTTGAGGGGGTTATTAAACATCCCTTGAAACTTATAAATAGTGTCTGTACAGACTGTAAGGGCAGTATGTACGGACTAATTCAAAATTTTGAATAAAAAGCTTGGATTTTGCAATTTTCTTGACAACTTTTCAAAATCTAACTCCTAATAGCTATAACTATTTGAATCGTCAGTGCCATTAGCTCTGAGTGGACGGGTGAACCCTAGTGACACCCTTGTTCCAGCCATGAAGACCATCCATCGTCCACAACCACCCTGTACCAAGGAGTCCCCAGGGTTCTCTAAGTGCATTTTAAGGTCAATCTTCTGACGGTCATAACTTAGAGCTTGTGAGGGCTATTGATGAGCTATCAAATGCTACAAGATGGTGATGTTGAGGCCTAAAATAACCTATCTCATTTTTTAGAGATCACATTCCGTTTGGATTTGGCACAACGATCTCGCTCAATGCCAAAACTCGCAGTGTGCCTTAGTTCATAGGTGCACCATAGCGTAACTTTGAAACTGTTGATCTTGGCATCGAATCATCAACACCATTAGCTCCATGTGGGTGGGTGAACCCTAGTCACACCCTTGTTCCAACCATGGAGACCATCCATCATCCACGGCCACCCCATATCGAGGAGTCTCCAAGGTGCTCTAAGTGTATTTCGAGGTCGATCTTCCGAGCGTCATAACTTGGAGCTCGTGAGGACTATTGATGAACTATCAAATGCTATAGGATGGTGATACTGAGACCTAAAATAAAATATCTTATTTTTGAAAGATCACATTCTATTTGGATTCGGAACAATGATCTCGCTACCTCAATTCATAGGTGCACCACAACGCAACTTTGAAACTGTTGATCTTGACATCGAATCATATGTGCCATTAGCTCCAGGTAGGCTTGTGAACCCTAGTGACACCCTTTTTTCAGCCACGAAGACCATCCATTGTCCGCAGCCACCCCGTACTAAGGAGTCCCCAAGGTTCTCTAAGTGCATTTCGAGGTTGATCTTCTGAGGGTCATAACTTAGAGCTTGTGAGGGCTATCGATGAACTGCCAAATGCTACAGGTTGGTGATGTTGAGGCCTAAAATAACCTATCTCATTTTCAAGAGATCACATTTTGTTTGGATTTGAAAAAATGATCTGGAACACTGAAGGAGGAGGCATACTCAATCAACAAATATGAGCTATCTGCTTTGCCAGACGTAAATAAATATTCTCGATTCCATCTGAATAATAGTAGTTGATACCATCTATATGAACATAAGTATTAGGAATAAAGGAAATGTCATGATCTTGAACCTTTAATGTTTTCTTTGAAGAGTTAGATGGTTGCCCCATTTTCGTGGCATGTATGGCTGAATCATTTATACAGTGGAAATCTCCCATCCATTTTCTGATGGACTTGGCAGTAACTTTTTCATTTGAAGAAAACATCCAGACTGAATTTTCCCTCAATAGACTGGCCAAGAAGCCAAGCAATTCAAATCTTTTGTTTCCTATTGTAATGCCTTCCTTCAAAATTAAATATATTCTATCATATACTTGTGATCTTTGTGGTCTTGCATGAAAACCATATTCAGTTTTTGCAGTCAAAGCAATTGAATGAAGCTTATTAAAGTCCTCCTCCACAAAAGAGACTTTGAGGAAATCATCAACATACTTTGAAAAATGCCTTGTCACTCGAGTTGAAATATTCAAGTCGGGGCCCAAAAAGTAGACCCTAGTCAGAGTAACTAGGGCTTGATAGAATTTCAATGTGCCATTATGTCCCAAAATTGTTAGAGACTTCAACTGATTTTGACTAGTTTGCAACTTCTTTACTTGATTTTGAAGCCATGTTTCTAGGTCGAAACATGTCAACTTCAATTTATGCAGTTCTATTAAGGCCAGACATATGTGCAAAGCTTATTTCTTCTCATTATTTAGCAAATTAAAAAAGTGACAATTCAGTGTTGGGCCACTAAGTATCCCATGATGAATAAGAGATTTGATTTGAAACAGTATCTCATAAGGTAGATTAACACCCTCTGGAACATTAATAGTTGGAACCATACGTGGAAAGGGAGAAAATGAATTGCCATTTTCTAGAATAAGTTGCTCTGTCATTGCTCTATGCAGAGGCAAGCTTTCAATGATTTTAGTAAGCTCAATACCATCAAGAAGTTTTAGACAAAATGTATTTGACTGTCCAATGCTACAGAATGCTGAGAAATTTTTTGTACTACACCAGATAATCTCAATGTCCTCTTTGCAAAATTTGTAAGGATCCTAGTCAACTATCAAACAAGATCTCTGCACTACAACCTTCTAAAAAATTCTTGGAACAAACTGCCACTGTGACAAAAACAAATAACATCACGTGTTAACTTTATTAGCATTCTACTCCAAGTCTGCAAGCACCAGAATATTTGTAATAAAAAGACAACTGCTTGTGAAATAGGAGGTGAATTTAAAACCTTGTTTGAGCAACAAAATTTGATATCCCTCAAAAATTGTATACCTTTTTTATAGTTTGTGATAACAACTGCCTTTTCCTCATTTAACAAATGCTTAGTTATCAAAGGTGGGTGTGATAGAAAGTCAGCATGTGCTTAGAAAAGGGTTAAGCAACAAACAATAAGTAAGAAGGTTGAGGCACTTCTTCGAGAATCTAGCATCATGTGTTAGTATTTAATGTTATAGAAATTACTTATATGTCTTATGTTCCTATTATTATCTATACAAGTCACACATCTTTTTTATGTTATTATAGTTTATGTTTAAAAGACAAAGTATATGTTAAAAGCATTTGGTTAGCTCAACCACTCAAAATAAGACTTTTCCAATGCCAGGGACATTGAGAATAAATATTGAATTCATATGATATTAATTTTTAAATGGTCTAGTGAACTGACTGATTTTGATCTTGAAAATTTTATGGTTAAATAGGTTTTGAGTTAGAGTAGTGCAAGCATGGAGATTTTTAATAAGTTTTGTCATCTATATCAGCATTGCCAGAATGCAATAAGTGCTAAATAGACCATACATTCTTATAAGTCATAAATCTGTACAAACCACTACTCATATAATATGAATCAATAATAAAAATTTGAACTATAATATACCATTTATTCATTCATATTTATCAAAATACATAGATCCATATACAAAATGTGGCTGATCATGCCATCAGAATGTGTATAATATCAATGTTTTTGTATAGAATGTGGCATATGCCATCTCAAAATGTCTCATGATGCATCCTACAACAACTATACTATCCTAGGGTGCTGGTGGATGATCAAAATGCAGCCTCTTCGCTACACTAGGTGGATCGGATGCCTCCTAGATAAACAAAAATAGAAAACCCAAAGTTAGACTACTAAATTTATACGATTCTTTGTATCTAACATTGAATTATTACAATGCATAATGATCTTTTTTGTAATGAAGATTTATACTATCAAAATTTCATAATAAATACCTCTCTCGTCGACCTCCTACACAAATCAGGAGTCCTCTCATATGCCCTCGGTAATGCTTCTACCTCTCTGAATTGTGGGCTATATATGTTCAAATACGTTTGTTAGATGAATCTACAATTTAAACAGATAACATTATAATTCATAGCATGTTAAATTATAACATATTTAATCATGAATTCAAACTACAACTTACTATTGTAGGCTCCTCCTCATGAGAGAGTGGCTACATCATCAAATCTACGTAACTCTCCTGTCGGACCTCATGTGCACTAGGAGTCTCCTATGAGATACAAAATAGTAGTTGTTAATATCATGGAAATCAGTTTTGAATTTATTTATGAAGATAAGGATAATAAAAAATAAATGATACTTATAAATACAATAGGGCTCTCAGTGCGAATGAAAATCCTTGATGGTTTATGATGCGAAATCTGTACATGCTCATCGCCAGTAGCCACGCCCTATATACAATAAAGAATGTAATTAAATGGGATTACCACAAACATGTTACAAGAATGCATCGATATTTAATCAAATAGAAAGCACCTAATTACCTTTCCTTTGTCACTGTGTGTTGGCTCACCCCCTGCACTTTGTCCCCCTGGGACAAGTGGTACCTACAAGATAAAAGAAAGTTTAGCAACCATATATGCTACAATATCGACTAGAAAAAAAAAATGCAAACAAAACATAATGTACCGTAGATGTCTCAAGGCCAAATGAAATGGTCGAGAGCGTGGCATCGTCAATTTTTCTGAGCTCCTCCTCGATCATCAACTAAACATGAATGAAGATCACATACATATAAAAGTCAATATGGCTTAAAAATTAAAATTACTCTATTATAAAAATTAACTTTAAATCGCATATGTCATAACAAAAAAATGTATACAAGTACCAACACGAAAGGAGTCCATGCCTCTACATTCCCTTTCTCTCTCGTATCAGGGTCTGTAGCCTCTACACATGTGTCTAGTGTATCCTCGTCTAATACAAAATGATACTCGGGAAGATCACCTATGGGACCCAAGAAAATATTCTTGCATGTAATGCAAGTGTGAGGCACACAAATGTGTGATGAGCTAGCTATGATGAACTGGCACCAACATCATCAACATAAGGAGGTAGGACTGACCTAGCTTGAGATATCATTAGGCTGCTCAGCTTATGAATGGCTTTGATGGTCTAAGAGCTAGCCTCTATCATAATATCTGGATATTGCACTCGAGGAGGAGGGGAGATATCAGTGGAGGGGACAAAAGTGCCAGCTTTCTTCTATTGGGAAGAGGGTCTATTCTGAGGAGCTCCTAGTCCTAAGCCCATGTTGGGCTTCATGCTCCAATAGTTTACTTTAAGTTTCAACACAAATTTTGCATATAATTTTCAAAGGAAATAAAATGGTATGTCTAAATTGCCATGTGGAGGGATATCAAAGACCATCAACCAACGATCCCAAAAGTTTGCACGTATAGCATCATTTGTGCACCATTTAATGGATAGTTTGGATTTTTTTGGGTCAACTGGTAAACCCATTTTCGGGTTTGCAAAAAGGCTAGCCAAATCATCTTTGGTTATGTTGAGGGCCGCAACCTCATCATAGTCCAAACCATCATCAAACATCTCGTGCATTTCATCACGCCAATGAAGAGCAGCATATTGTTGGTTTGTAAGGGTTTCAATGTTATCCACTATGGTGTTTAACATGGATAACATAGGAGCCAATGCAGGTACATTATTATATGTTCTATGCAAAGCTCTCGACTCGGTGAGATTTTCATTTATCAAATCCTCAATTCGAGGAGGGCTTTGAGGGGGTAGAGGATCATTTGGTGGACGGTTTTGTGGGGGTACTGGATCATTTGGTGGGGTTATGAAGAATAGTATTCCCTACCTCAGTGTCATTATTCTGATCAGCCATTCTTATTGAATTGCAAAACATAATATATATTTTTAAAAAACCTTAATTTTAACCATTTAAAAAAAAAAACCCTAGATTCAACTAAAACAAACAAAATCATACTAAAATCTATTGAATTTATGTTAAAAATGAGTTGGGGAAGAAAAAAAAATGCCTCAATATCTAATATCTGATATTCGATCATATATCCGATCATCCAAGCAAAAACTAGCCCCAAATAACGTAATAATGGGCCTGCAGGTTTGTGTTTTTTATTTTATGTTGTGCAACATGTATCAGATATCCGATATTATATCGGATATCTGATATGCATATTATATATTAATTATAACATATAATATCTTACGATTTTATTATTATATGATATTTTTATTATTATATGATATTACATTATATTATATTTTATATATTTTTAATTATATTTTATATTAATTATATTACATTACTATATATTATAATATAAAATATTATATTATATTATTATAATTTATAATATATTATATTTTTTTATTATATATTATATTATATTATATTACTTTATTATTATTATGTTTTATATTATATTATATTTTATTTTATTTTTTTAAATTATATTATATATATATTATATTAAATTACTATATATTATAATATAAAATATTATATTATATTATTATAATATAAAATATTATTATATTATTATAATATAATATTATTATTATATTATATTATATTATTATAATGTATTATATTATATTATTATAATTTATAATATATTATACTTTTTTATTATATATTATATTATAATATATTACTTTTTTATTATTATATTATATTTTATATATATTATATTATATTTTATATATATTATATTATATTACATTTCTATATATTATAATATTAAAGATTATATTATATTATTATAATATAATACATTATAATATTATTATAATATAATATATTATAAGATTATTATTATAGTATAATATTATATGATTATAATATAATATTAATATTATTATATTATATAATATTAAATAATATATTATACTATTATAATATAATATTAATATTATTATATTATATTATATTAAATAATATATTATACTATTATAATATAATAATATTATTATTATATTATACTATAATGATTATAATTATGGTATTGTTATAGTGCGGCGATTATCGAATATCCGATAAGGCTCAACCTTACCTTCCAGGTTTGGTACTTGGATAGGTGGAAAAAAGTTAGAGTGGATTTTGAAGTGCTTCTAGATGTCTTCAAACTCTATTATTTTCACATTGCCACTTTTTGGCACACCATGATCTTGCACATACTCGTATGTTAATAGATTACAAAGACATTGTTAAATGCTACCCATTTAAGGGATTTTGAGAAGACTTGTTCATGTCTTTCCCTATTAGGAGAATCCTAGTTAAAGAACTCCCAAACACAAGTTAACATGTTACTATGTTGGGGGATTTAGTACAAAAACCTTATTAGGATCCACCCTCAATGAGATTTACTATTGCAAAGATTAGTAAACAACAGGGAATAATTTAACAAATTCTCTAGTACACTTAGCTTTAAATAGATTATTCTTCAACTCTTTTGACCTATTTAGAACTAAGCCCTACCTTCTCTTGGCTGTGCAACTTTGTGCTTAATCAGTCATGGGCTTGGCACTCCTTGCTCTTACAAATGATCATACTCTTACTATTTAGGTTTGCTAGCTTCTCCTCAACACATTCATTAACACTTCAACAATGACTTCTCTTTTTTACTCTCCTTTACACCTAGAGGTTACACATAGTTCATCTCTCTTGGCTCTTTGGCTAAGCACTCAGTAATATAACCTTTTCTCTTTTGATTCTATTTCCTTTTATGCTTTCTTCTTACTTCACTTATAATTCCTAATACACGAATTCAAAATTTAAACTTTCACCCCTACTTCTAGCTTGAGTTCCCATTGAAATAGTGTGTTGATTTTGTCTATTGTAGAGTGTATGTACAAGAGTCACAAATCTCATTTTTCCTCAATGAATTTCTCTTGTTTCAAAGAAATCATATTTTAATTATTTTGATTATTCCCTAGTGTCTTAACCCATCGCCATTAAGTGCAATGATGGTTTTGTAGAAAAAGAAGCTTTCCTTTCCTCTTCAACAAGGGGAAAAACTCCCATCTCCTCCATCCTTATGGAGTAACTTACTAAGGAAAACTTCAACAATATCATCTCCAAGGAATTCATCCCAATCTCACCCATCTCTCCATAGGAATTTCACTTTCCATTAGGGTCTCCTCGCGCTCCTCATACCCTTGTTTCTCAAGTGAAGAGACAAGACTAACTTTTCCTTCAATGAAGGGATAATCCTCCATCCCCGTTTTCTCCTCAACATCGCCTTGGTTCTCTAGAGGGGTGCGGGGGGTGTGGTGTGGGTGTTTTGAATACTTTCTAGTAGAACCCCTCAATTCATTTGTTCCCACCATTGTCACCTTCTCTTTATTTTGCTGGTCCTTCTACTTTTCTTGATTTATTAAGTAATCAAAGATAATATGGCCATAGTTGGAACATTGTTGACATAAGAGAGAAACATTCTCATAGTACATGGGTTGTTTCCATATTCTTTGTTTAGATTTAAAGACCACCACACTAGGGAGGGTTTTGTTAATAGACATATTAAGATAGAATCTAGCAAAAACAAGTTTGAATTTTCTCAAGGTAATGCTATCTGTTCTAATGAAATAGCCAAAAGAGTCACCAATCAATCTAAACATCTTCTCATTTGAAAAATCCAATGGGAGCATGTGAAATCTTAAATAAACTGGTGTCATAAGGAGTAAATCTATTACCAGATTAAAAGTAGGCATCTATTTAGCTAGGATCAGTGTATGCTTACCTAGCATTCAAGATCCCACAACTATGGTCCACCTATCCTCTTTAGATGCCAAATTGAAAAGAAAAATGCCACTCGACATTGTTGAGATGTTGATCAAGCCCTTGAATCTCCATATTGAAAAGAATTTATTTCTAACCATCTTAATGGATGGTTGAAATATTGAAAATCGAACCACCAAGGTTTG
>CM053789.1:139813488-139850988 GCA_028749045.1 Cupressus sempervirens | reverse complement strand
TTCATGGTTTTAAGCAACTCTTCCAAACTCTTTGCGCAGCTACTTCTTTGAGCTGATATTTTGTTAAACAATCTGAAAGTTATAGAATATATATATATATATATATATTAATAGAAATTTGAAAATATTGTATATTGCATGATTAATATGTTATTAATAATAGAAATTTGAAAGTATTGTATATTGCATGTTTAGTATGTTAATGAATAATAGTATTTTTAACATTTTGAATCATATATACAAATCTGATATGATATGCAAATCTAATTGATTTTTAGAGTTCCAATTTCAAATGTACATAAAACATTTACTTCTTTTTTTTCACTTTAAAAGTTTCATTCAAATCTAATCTAAAAAACAATTTTGCGTATTTGTTATTCTATATACTATCCTTAATATAAATAATTAGTTGCATTTTGTGTCTGAATAACCAAATAGCTAGCCACCAAAGTTAGAAAATTGATTTGTTGAGTCATTTAAGATTTGTGTCTAGTAGGAAACCAAACCGTAGTAGCTCTAACCAATGGTTTTGTTCATATCATGAGAGCTCAATTTGATATTTGAAAATAAAACTTATGAATAACAAAGCATAATACTATTTTCAAGCATTGTCATGAACATAAGAAAGAGATGTGATTTTCAATAAAAGACAAGGTTAAAAGGGAGCCAGATCTACCACCATTCTCATTCATGTTCAAAGACACTTTGAATTCCCATCACACAATCTCTATTCATTCAGTATTCCACTCTTTATAATCCTTATCTTTCACTCACAATCTTGCAAACCCATTACTACACTGCTGACTTTAAACTTTGTGAAGCGAATCTTACTCTACTTAAAGAGCTTATTATCTTTTCAATTGCAGGCCTAGTAGAAAGTTGTCAACATTTTCTTTTAGTTACGGTGCTAGTAATATTGGAAATCCTTGTATTAATAGCACGAAATGTAGTCTACAATCTTGATCACTAAATTTTTTATCAATATTCTAACATGGACCTAAGTATATTGTGCAATGCATAGAAGTCATTCAACTTGACTTTCTCTTATTTGTGGAGTCCTCTTAAATGATCACCATTTCATGAAACCTTATCTTGGTCTTCACATTCACATGATCGTCATTGTTCACTGCCTCAAATATATTTTCATAATTTATGGTTGACATTGATTATAGTTGTGTTTTCTATAAAGAGAATACATTGTTTCGGTAACTGCAATTTTGGGGATTTGGAATCCCTATTTGTTGATATAGTGTTAGATTTAAAGTCTTATTTATACAACCAATTGTTACAATAATTTATTGGTATTTTCTTTCTTGCTCTATTTATCAATCATGTTTTTTGTTTCTTTTCTATGCTCTATTTTTAACTCTAAAAACACAACATGTTGTATCAAAGTTGGAAAATTGGTCTATCTAGTAGGCATGAGGCTTCTCAGAAGGAAACAAAAAAATAAGGGACAAGAAAAATTTAGAGGAAGAGGATTTGCACGTAGAGGAGGAAGTAGCTGAAAATGCAGCCAAAAAAATAATAATAAAGGAGAACAAAGTAGTGACATTGAAAGCACTAATCAAATCATGATAAGTTACAAGTTTAGTACATTTCATTATGAAAATGAATGTCAGAAATATTGTAATGTTGTTCAATACAACTCGATATTTGTTAGTAAAAACCATATACATTGTGTAATGTTTTTTTAACAATATTTGAAAATGTACCGAAGAGCTATGGTAAAATAACACTAGGGTAATAAAATATCTTTGTCTAAATAGATGAATCTCTCAAAATTTAAGTATTAGTCAAAGACAATTAGGAAGTAAATATTTTTGGTGGAAAGACATCATTTGAGTTTAAACAAATTAACATCGGAAAAAAAATCTTGTAACTTGTCTAGATTAAATCATAATTTCTCATGTATAGGATAATGTAATTTGTTGATTGTAGGACAATTTATTGAAAATAGATATTATGTTGCTTTTGAAAATAATTGATGTATTTCTATTATTAAATGATAACAATAAGAGTACAATAAATTATATCCTAAAGAATATAAGTTTTGTACATTTGTATAAGAAACATGTTAAAAAATGAAATTAACATAGGGTATATTCTTGCTCTCACTATTATGGTTGTTGACCAAGGTTTGTCAAATCTCTTCTTGTCTCAACTCTTGTTGTAAACCCTTTGCTACCTCCTATCCAATTCAATTACTTTTCCTCCTTAATATATGTGTTATATGGATGAACGACCAACTTTACTATAAGGCTCTCAAATGTGGCTATAGTTTCCATAAGTAGGATTTCCACCATTCCATTCTTTGATTCTCTAACAAGGTGAAGTTCTTCCATTTGGAAACTTTAGTCATCATGTTTTGTAGTAAATCTTTGGTCTTCTTCCAAGATAGCTTCACAGTGCCTATGACCTGCAAACCAACAACATGGAAGATGGTCCTCCTAAGAGACTCAATAAGGGATCTCATATTGTCATGCAGGAGCATTTGAGATTGTCTTTCTATCCTGTAAATCTTATTTTATTTGTCACCGAGTGCCAAATTGTAGTATTTGTTGACTTTAAGTATTGGTTGAGTTCCAATATTGGTTGAATTTTATTCTAGTGTTGGTCGAGTTCCTACATGTGTCGAACATTAGTATTTGTTGAGTACTTTATTGAGCGAGTCTATTTGGTGGTCATTATGCTTGATGCTTGGTTGTGTCTAAGTTTTCCTTTTGTTGAGTTTCTCTATGCATTTGCTTTTTTAAAGATTTAACCTTTTCATTTATCTTAGGTTGTGCATTTAATGTAAGGATCAATTATTAGTATGTGTGCAAACCGTTATGAGGTCGGCCTTCTCTAATGTGAAGATCTAAAATATTTTGTAAGTCATTTTGAAAACTATAAATAAAGATATATAGGCTTAGGTTAAGTGCTTATAGAGTATAGAAGGGAATGTGAATGATCTTAGAGGATCGAGTTAAGATTCAAAATTCACAATGAGATTGCAGATCTTGAATTTATAACTTGTAATCATTTTGTTAACCACAACCCAAAAGGCCTTACAGTCGAGCATGTTAGAAATCATTTGATGAATCAGTAAAGATATATCTATTTCTTATATCCTTGGTGCTATTCTATGTATTTTTTCTTCTATTGTGTTTACTCAACAAGGTGGTTGGATAGTTAAGTATTCCTTTACCCTTATTTTTTTATACCTTTCCTTGCATCATCTTCCTACTAAACACATCACCATTTATTCATTTCAAGATATGTCATGTAATGTAAACTGAAATACGAGATCAAAAATCACTAAAACCCCTACTAATACCCAGGATAAGAGAAATCACAACTTACATTTAGACAGAAATAAAGGCCAACAATACTACTAACATCCTTCATGAAGAAATAATCAAAAAAAAGGTGTGTAAGAATTTGCCTACATGTAAGATTCACCCAAGATCAAAGGAGCACAATCACAAGCACTCAGTAGACCAAAGAGTATGATCAATATGATAATGCTTACTATTCAGAAGCATGTAATGCATAAGCATGTGATGTACAAACACACTAGGAGTGCTTGTATATATAGGCCTCTCAAGAAGCACCTAGAATATCTCTAGAAATAACTAGGAGATAAGATAAGGATTGACAACTAAGCACCTTATCCAACATTCTAGATGAATGGATAAGAATGACAAAGTGTCATATGTGTGTAGAATCATCTATCTCCTGAGTTGTAGACAACATGTGCTTTAAAGAGGTGTGGTCCCTTGTGATGTCATCATGACAACTCAAAAGAGTGCACAAAATCCTAGGTGAGTAATAAATAAATAAATATTAATATAATGCATTAACCTAAGTAAACTTAAGCAAGTGTAAAGAGTAAATACTTATTTACACCAACAGCCCCCCTTAATTGCAACTTAGGGGAATGCACTTAAGCTTACAACTACTAGGATGAATGCAAGATGGGTCCCGGCTACTAGGCCATTTTAGGTACCTATGTACATAACAAATGCAAATGTAAATCTCCCATAAAGTGGGGAAAGAGAGAAAAACCACATGGGAAAAAACCCTCCCCCAAAAAGAGAGATGAAAGAGGATGCATGAATGGATGGAGTAATCAAGACCCCCCCCCCATTACGACATACATCTAGTATATACAATAGAGAAAGATGAGAAGAGGAAGAGAGACAGAATGGGCTCCCCCCCCCCACAAAGAAGAGTGCTAAACAATGACTATTCCAATGAAGAAGTTGATCCATGAAAGCATAATGGTGTTCCTCCCATTAGCAAGAAACAATGCCCAAGTTACAGATGAGATGCTTCTGCTATGCATGGAAAGAATCTATCTCAAAGAGTTGTCTATCTTTGCAAGTGATGAAGAACTCTTCTGCAACTACCAGTCAAAGGTACTACACATCTTTGTGGGTAATAATACCAAAATGGAAGTTGGAGGAAAAGGAAATGTGCAGATGGAAAATGGAGAATTCTAGAATGTTCTCTATGTTCCAAACCTAAGCTATAATCTCCTTTCAATATACCAAATTACTCACCTCATGCCTGTATATATAGGCCTCTTAGGAAGCATCTAGAATATCTCTAGAAACAACCAGGAGATAAGATAAGGATTGACAACTAAGCAGCATATCCAACATTCTAGATGAATGGATAAGAATGACAAAGCATCATATGTGTGTAGAATCATCTATCTCCTGAGTTGTAGACAACATGTGCTTAAAAGAGGTGTGGTCCCTTGTTATATCCCTATTTTAGTATATAAATTAATTATACATAAAGGGTATAATATTAATAATAGATAATTTATATAGAATAAATTATAATTATTCTAAGTTACAAATATAAAATGTTATATATTATACAATTATAAATATTAATTATATATATGAATATGTGAATGTTATTATCTATATATATAATTAATATATACATATATATCAACTATTTTATGTGCTATAATATATGACATTATGCCTATATTAAAATAATATTATTATAAATAATTAAAGTGATTCATATATAATATACAATAATAAATAATTAATCTAATAACATATAATCATATTTAATTAATATTTATGAATAGACACACCTCTATACATTATATATATATATATATGGTATATCACAGGTTGAGGGGATCATCATAAGAAATATTATCAAATTGATATAAATAAATGTCAAATCTGAAGATGCCCCAAAAATGGGACATTACATCCCTTGTGATGTCATCATGACAACTCACAAGAATGCACAAACTCCTAGGTGACTAATAAATAAATAAATATTAATATAATGCATTAACCTAAGTAAACTTAAGTAAGTGTAAATAGTAAATAATTATTTACACCAACAAGGTAAACAACAGTTTTAGGAAGTTTTTAGATATTGCACATCTTCATCTACCCATTCAAATCCTTAAGAGGGAATCTAGGAATCAAAATCCTGCAAGGGAAACATTTCATTTCAGGTTCAACATATGTCCCCCACAAGTTATAAAAGACATTTTTCCATGAATTTGAGTCCCAACTAACAACTAAAAAAGAAATGGCATGCTCAACATTAGAGTCATGCTCAAACATTAAGGAGTACATGTACTTGGCTTTAATGTTGGGAAAATATGTGACAACAAGCCAAACCATAATAAAGGATGTTTGTCCAACCACATGCCAGTATATTGAGAGGGAGGGAAAGGTGTGATTTTGTATACTCACTATTTTCTACTTTTCACTCTTTATCACACTTTTCACTTATCTAGACATGTTTGTGCTAGCTATAAATTAACTAGTTAGGATCAATTAAAAACAAGGAACGTGAACATAGAAACATATAGTACATTTTGATCTTATGGAACACTACCTACTATAAAAACCACAATGTTTGATTTGATCCACAAAAATATTACACTCTCTTGAAGTGCACTCAATCAAGAGCTTATGTATGTTAATAGATTACAAAGACATTGTTAGATGCTACCCATTTAAGGGATTTTGAGAAGACCTATTAGAGTCTTTCCCTATTAGTAGAATCCTAGTTAAAGAACTCCTGAACACAAGTTAACATGTTACTGTGTTAGGGGATTTAGTACAAAAACCTTATAAGGATCCACCCTTAATGAGATTTACTATTACAAAGATTAGTAAAGAATAGGGAATAATTTAACAAATTTTCTAGCACACTTAGCTTGAAATAGATCATTCTTCAACTCTTTTGACATGTTTGGAGTTAAGCCCTACCTTCTCTTGTCTCTGTAACTTGGACTAAATCAATCATGTGCATGGCACTCCTTGCTCTTGTAAATGATCATACTTGTACTATTTGGGATTACTAGCTTCTTCTCTACACATTCATTAACACTTCAACAATGACTTCTCTTTATTTTTCTTCTTTACACCTAGAGGTTACACATAACTTGTCTCTCTTGGCTCTTCGGCTAAGCACTTAGTAATATAAACTTTTCTCTTTTGACTCTATCTCCTTTTATAGATCATTTTTACTTCACTTATAATTCCTAATTTGCGAATTCAAAATTTAAATTTTCACCCCTACTTCTACCTTGATGTCCCATTGTAGCAATACGTCGATTTTGTTTGTTGTAACATGTATGTACAAGAGTCACATATTCCATTTTTACTCAATGACTTTCTATTGTTTGAAAGAATTCACATTGAATTATTTTGATTGTTCCCTAGTGTGTTAACCCATCACCATTAAGTGAAATGATGGGTTTGTAGGAAAAAAAGCTTTCCTTTCCTCTTCAACAAGGGGAACAACTCCCATCTCCTCCATCCTCATGGAGTAAATTACTAAGAGAAACTTCAACAATATCATCTTTGAGAAATTCATCCCAATCTCACCTCTCTCTCCTTAGGAATTTCACCTTCCTCTAGGTTCTCCTCAGGCTCCTCATACCCTTGTTTCTCAAGTGAAGAGACAAGATTAACTTTTCCTTTGGTGAAGGGGTAATCCCCCATCCCTATTTTCTCCTCACCATAACCTTGGTTCTTTTGGGGGGAATTATTTGAATACATCCTAGGAGAGCCCCTCAATTCATTTTTTCCCACCATTGTCGCCTCTTTATTTTTCTTGTCCTTCAACTTTTCTTGATTTATTAAGTAATCAAAGATAATATATTACCATAGTTGGAGCATTGATAATAGAAGAGAGAAACATTCTCATAGTATATGGGTTGTTTCCACATTCTTTTTTTAGATTTAAAGACCACCACACTAGGGAGGGTTTTGTTAATAAACACATTAAGATAGAATCTGGCAAGAAAAAGTTTGAATTTTCTCAAGATAACACTATCTGTTCTAATGAAATAACCAAAAGTGTCACCAATCCATCTAAATATCTTCTCATCTAAGAAATCCACTGGGAGCATGTGAATTCTTAACTAAACTAGTGCTGTAAGGAGTAAATCTGTTGCTAGATCAAAACTAGGCATCTACTTAGCCATGGTCAGGGTATGCTTACCTAACATCTAGAATCCCACCACTATGGTGCATCTATCCTCTTCAGACACAAACTAAAAATAAAAATGCCACTCAACATTTTCAAGATGTTGATCAAGCCCTTGAGTCTCCATATTGAAGAGAATTTATTCCTAACCATCATAATGGATGGTTGAAAGATTGAAAATCAAACCACTAAGGCTTGAGAAAATCTTAGGGAAATATTATTGACCACCAATTTTGGAAAATAGATCTTGGGGTCATCTTTTCCATGAGATAACCCAAGTGCCTCTTTTGAAGAAATGGTAGCCTTGTGACAAAGAAGTGCACTTTTCCACCCAAGTTTAGGGATCTCCAATATTCATAGGTCAACATTATTTTGTGTCTACTTGGGAGAAGATATTCCAAGGGAGGCCTAGGTGGGCAAGGAAACTAGAGAAGAAAACCTAAGCCTGAGAGCCTAGAGGGATTACAATAATCTCAGATTGAGAAGAAAGGACAAGGAACAGATCTAGGCATACCTGCACTAGGTTTAGAGGAGGCCGGGGGGACCCTCAGCAAAAGAGTACAACATGGGTGGGAGTTTTAGAGCTCATTTGAATTTCTAATAGAAAATATTAATTTTATGAAATTGTAAAAAATAGTAAATTAAAATAATTTGGTTCTATTTTTATTAATTAGCAACTAATAACTATTGTCTATTCTATGTGCATTCATGTTAAAATGGATATATATGGTATTAATTGTTATCTGGTGTCATTTTACAATAACTTTTGTCATTAATACATATGGATTATATATATCATGTATATTAATTCATTTTACAAATTGTAATTTATAATTTCTCTTTGAAATTTTCTTTCTTTCTTACCTTCATATTCTCATTCAAGTCTACAATGCTATGCTTGTTAGTCTATCTTAAACCATTATATGAATAATTACTCATTTATTTTAATACATGTATAAATACCAACACAAGAACTAAATACAAAATCAAGGATAAAACTCAAACATGGGTGAAACCCTACAAAGTAGCCATAATTCCACTTTAAAGAAATTTGCTTATCTTAGTTAGAGACAATATTTTCCTTTTCCATTATTTTCTATTTTAATAAAGTGAAGGCCCACTTATATGAAGATTTTCTTTTTACCTTTTATGGATATAAGGAGGTGCAAGTGATGGAGGGCCCATTGAAGAAGCTAGAACCATGTGACTGTAAAGAACCTACTCAAGATGGGGAGCAATGTGACATATTTTAGAAAAGATAAGATTGATCAAGTAAATTAAGGCTTTATGTGGGTTTGATAAAAACCTTTCCATGAGTTCTATTAATTCTTGGCATTGAGGGTATGTTCCCATTGGTATTTCAAGTTTTAGGTTACACTAGACTTGGTTGCCAAAGCCACAAGGTTGGAATATAGTGGTAAAAGAGTTGAAGATAAGAGTGGAGGAGACTACAAGAAATTTCAAAGAAAGTTCATCAAAATGGGTGAGAAATTGGTTATGGTAGTATCTAGAAATGGGTATGAAATGTCTTCTCTTGTAGCCTACTTTTCTATGGTTTTCTTATACATTATGAAGTATTTCACTTTAGAGGGTAGGTTCTCCAACTATCATGAGCTTACCATTTTTTTCTACTAAATCATATCCATAATGGTGAGAAAATAAATGTGTCTTTCTTTCTCCTTTCATCCATTGCCAATACCATTAGCGAAAGGGATTCCCCTTCTATCCACTTGGGGCTTATGTATGACTTGTGCCAATATGTTTCTAGTAACTATGCTTCTATGATAATATACCTTAATTACCTCTAATCAGAAAAAGAAGTATGCTAGCTCAGTGGGATTTAAATTAATTGGTCCTCAAATTCCCTTTGACAACTCAAAGAAGAACCCTAAGCCTAACATACTCGAAAAAACTCCCCTTCTATCACTAAGGAGAAAACATTATCCTATATTTCCTTTGAGAAAACCCTTCTTGATACCACCTCTCCTAAGATAAAACCCCCTTCAAAGAAGCCCACTACTTCTACATTTCATAAGACTAACCAAGAATGGAAAAATACTTGCATTGACGTTGATAAGAATGAGTCTAGGGGAGAAAATAATTTTGATTCTCAAGGAGGGGAAAAGTTGGTTCCTTTAAGAAGAATGAGTTGAGCTCTAGGAACAAAGGTTTGTGAGCAATAGAAATCAAGATCCTCCTTATCCTTCTATTATAATTATTTTAACACTATTATCAACTTTTACTTTGTATATTGGGGACTCTCACATTAATTATTGCACGTGTGGCCCCATTTCACATTTGAACGTGTGTCACCTTTCAGGCTAAATTATTAAGATGACTAAATGTGGGTATAGTTTCCATAGGTAGGATTTCCACTACTCCATTCTTCATTTCTCTAACTAGGTGAAGTTCTTCCATTTGGAAAATCTAGTCATCATGTTCTGTAGTAAATCTTTGGTCTTCTTCCAAGATAGCTTCATGATGCTTATGACCTGCAAACCAACAAAATGGAAGATGGTCCTCCTAAGAGACTCAATAAGGGATCTCATATTGTGATGCAAGAGCATTCTAGATTTCCTTTATATCCTATACATCTTATTTTATTTGTCACTGAGTGCCAAATTGTAGTAGTTGTTGACTTCCAATATTGGTTGAGTTCCAGTATTGGTTGAATTTGATTCTAGTGTTGGTCGAGTTACTACATGTGCTAAATGTTAGTTTTTGTCGAGTACTTTATTGATTGAGTCTATTAGGTGGTCATTATGCTTGATGCTTGGTTGTGTCTATGTATTTCTTTGGTCAATTTTCTCTATGCATTTAGTCTTTTTAAGAGTCAACTTGTTCATTTATCTTAGGTTGTGCATTTAATGTAAGGATCAATTATTATTATGTGTTCAGACTATTATGAGGTTGACTTCTCTAATGTGAAGATCTAAAATATTTTGTAACTCATTTTGGAAACTATAAATAAAGATGTATAGGCTTAGGTTAAGTGCTTATAGAGTCTATAAGGTAATGTGAATGATCATAGAAGATCCAGTTAAGAGTGAATATTCACAATGAGGTTTCGGTACTTGAATTTATAATGTGTAATCGATTTGTTGGCTGCAACCCAGAAGGTCTCATGGTTGGGCATATTGCAAAAAATTTGATGAATCAGTAAAGATGTATCTATTTTATATGTCCTTGGTGCTATTCTATGTATTTTTCTTCCATTTTGTTTACTCAACAAGGTGGCTAGACAATTAAGTGTGCATTTGCTCTTAGTTGTTTATACCTTTCCTTGCATCATCTTGCCACTAAACACATCATCATTTCTTCATTTCTAGATATGCCATGTAATTTAAACTATAATATGAGACCAAAAGGCACTAAAACCCCTACTAATACCCATGAAAAGAGCAATCACAACTTACATTTAGACATAACGAAAAGCCAAAGTTACTACTAACATCCTTTGTGAACAAATAATCAAAGAAAAGGTGAACAACTATTTTAGCAAGTTATATTTCACATCTTCATCTGCCCATTAGGATCCTTAAGAGGGAATATCAGAATCAACATCCTCCAAAGAAAACATTTCATTTTAGGTTCAACATATCTCCTCCACAAGTTGTAAAAGACATTTGCCCATGAATTTGAGTCCCAACTAATAGCTAAACAAGAAATGGCATGCTCAATAATAGAGTCATGCTCAAACATTAAAGAATATAGGTACTTGGCTATAATGTTGGGAAAATATGTGCCAACAAGCCAAACCGAAATAAAGGATGTTTTTCTAACCACATGCTAGTATACTAAGAGAGGGGATGGGGTGTGATTTTGTAAACTCACTATTTTCTACTTCTCATTCTTTATTACACTTCACAATTATCCACATGTTTGTGCTAGCTACATATTAACTAGTTAGGATTGATTAAAAACAAGCAACATGAACATAGAAACACATAACACATTTTGATCTTGTGGAAAACTACCAATGGTAAAAACCACAATGTTTGATTTGATCCTCAAAAATATTAAACTCTCCTGAAGTGCACTCGATCAAGAGCTTATGCATGTTAATAGATTACAAAGACATTGTTATATGCTACCCATTTAAGGGATTTTGAGAAGACTTGTTAAAGTCTTTCCCTATTAGGAGAATCTTGGTTTAAAAACTCTTGAACACAAGTTAACATGTTACCATGTTGGGGATTTAGTACAAAAACCTTATTAGGATACACCCTCAATGAGATTTACTATTGCAAAATAATTTAACAAATTCTCTAGTACACTTAGCTTGAAATAGATCATTCTTCAACTCTTTTGACCTATTTAGAACTAAGCCTTGCCTTCTATTAACTCTGCAACTTTGGACTCAATCAGTCATGTGCTTGGTGCTCCTTTCTCTTGCAAATGATCATACTTGTACTATTTGAGCTTACTAGCTTCTACTCAACACATTCATTAACACTTCAACAATGACCTATCTTTCTGACTCTCCTTTACACCTAGAGGTTACACATAGATCGTCTCTTTTGGCTCTTTGGATAAGCACTCAATAATATAACCTTTCTCATTTGACTATATATCCTTTTATACTTCCTTCTTACTTCACTTATAATTCCTAATACATGAATTCAAAATTTAAATTTTCACCCCTACTTCTAGCTCGACTTCCCATTGCAGTACTGTGTCAATCTTGTCTGTTGTAGCATGTATGTACAAGAGACAAATGTCATTTTTCCTCAATAACTTTCTCTTGTTTGAAATAATTCACATTTGAATTATTTTGATCATTCCCTAGTGTGTTAACCCATCACCATTAAGTGCAATGATGTGTTTGCAGAAAAAGAAGCTTTTCTTTCCTCTTTAACAAGGGGAACAACTCCCATCTCCTCCATCCTCATGGAGTAACTTACTAAGGGAAACTTAAAAAATATCATCTCCAAGGAATTCATCCCAATCTCACCTCTCTCTCCTTATTAATTTCACCTTCCTCTAGGTTCTTATTAGGCTCCTCATACCCTTGTTTCTCAAGTGAAGAGACTAGATTAACTTTTCCTTCGGTGAAGGGGTAATCCTCCATCCCTGTTTTCTCCTTAGCGTCACCTTGGTTCTCAAGGGGGGGTGGGGTGTTTGAATACTCCCCAAAAGAGCCCCTCAATTCATCTATTCTAACCATTGTCACCTTCTCTTTATTTTTCTTTCCCTTCTAATTTTCTTGATTTATTAAGAAATCAGATATAATATGGCCATAGTTGAAGCATTGCTGACAGAATACAACAACATTCTCATTGTATATAGGTTGTTTCCACATTATTTTCTTAGATTTAAAGGCCACCACACTAGGGAGGGTTTTGTTAATAGACATATTTAGATAGAATCTAGAAAAAATAATTTTAAATTTACTCAAGCTAATGCTATATGTTCTAATGAAATAACCAACTAAACATCATCTCATCTAAGAAATCTAGTGGAAGCATGTGAAGTCTTAATTAAACTGGTTCCATAAGAAGTAAATCTTCTGCCAGATCAAAAGTAGGCATCTATTTAGCTAGGGTTAGAGTATGCTTATCTAGCATCCAAGATCCCACCGCTATGGTGCACCTATCCTCTTTAGATGCCAAACTGAAAAGAAAAATGCCACTCAAGATTGTCGAGATGTTGATCGAGCCCTTGAATCTCCATATCGAAGAGAATTTATTTCTAACCATCTCAATCAATAGCTGAAATATTCAAAATTGAACCACCAAGGCTTGAGAAAATCCTAGGGAAATATTATTGACCACCAAGTTTGGAAAATAGATCTTAGGGCCATCTTTTCCATGAGATATCCTAAGTGCCTCTTTTGAAGAAATGGTAGCCTTGTGACCAAGAAGTGCACTTTTCCACCCAAGTTTAGGGATCTCCAATATTCCTAGGTCAACATTATTTTGTGTCTACTTGGGAAAATATATTCCAAGGGAAGCCTAGGTGGGTAGGGGAACTAGAGGAGGACATCTAAGCCTAAGAGCCTAGAGAGATTATAATAATAGCAGATTGAGAAGAAACAACAAGGCACAGATCTGGACATACCTCCACCAGCTTCAGAGGAGGCCGAGGGGACTCTCAGTAGAGGAGTACACCATGGGTGGAAGTTGCAGAGCTCATTTGAATTTCTAATAGAAAATATTAATTTTTTGAAAATGTAAAATTTAGTAAATTAAAATAATTTGATGTTGAGGTAATGGGTGTTGCATACATTGCATAATATTGTTATATTGTATCTTTTTATTTTATTATGTAATGTTGCACCTAGGTAGACATGTGACATGTAAAGATTCTCAAGGAATATACTAGATGAGTTGCATTGTAACATTGTGATAATATTTCATGTAATTATTTAATATTGGGGGAAAGAATTAAATTTATAATATTAAATGTGGGTTCAAGTGGTTAGGTAGCACATGGTTTATGTAATACCACTTGGTGGTTTTGTGGGACTTGCTATTATATAAGTAGCCGCAAGGGTAGTTGTTGTGTGAGAGTGAGAAGACAAAGGGAAAAAGGGTAAGAGTAGAGTGGGATAAGGCTTGACACATTAGCCAAATGAGCATTTGTGAAGGTTAGAAGCATGGCATTAGATGTGTGGATTTATGCTTGTTCACATAGATTATTGAATTTTGTCTATGGCATTGAAGGCTTCCGTGGTTGTATTGCAATGGCATTTTTTGCTGAATAATATATGGTGATGGATGCTTTTGGAGGCTAAGTTTTTCCCTCAATGAGGGTTTCCCAAGGTATATTTCACATCACAATTTTTGTGGGTATGTTGTTTGTTTCTTGCATGTGGATTTTAAGTATATATTTATTACAAATCTATTATGGGTTATGTGGAAACAGTTATATTCTTTGTTGCAAGTTGCCTTACAAGTCATATTAGAGCCAAGTTTTATTATTGAAACCCTATATTGAATCCATGGGAATGCCTGAGAGGACAAAAGAAAGGGCAAGATATATGAGTTGTTTATTACAGATCTGGGGTTTTCTGATTTGTTTTTATGATGGGATGTTGGTAGATTTTGGAAATGTGAAATTGTTGGAAAATAGGGCTTTTTGGATGTTTCATTTAAATAAAGGTTTTAGAGGGAGCTTACAGAAATGACCTCTTGGGAAAAAAAAACCCTAACATTGGATCTGGGTCAATGTTTCCATAAATTTTGATATATAATATGCCCTAAGTTAGCCATGTTCAAAGGAAATGAAAGATTTTTTCAGTTTTAGACCGTGATGGCTGTCAAATTTAATATCGTCAAAATTTTCATCACAAAAAAAATAATTGCTGTGAAAATGGTAAAAATATTATCTCAGTACAATGTTTCTCTTAGGATATTAGATTTTAGGCTTGTTATATGCATTGGAAAGCTAACTCAAAGCACTACAACTTGGTGTAAATTTTGTTCTATGATTTTGACATTTTTTAAAGTTTTAAGAGCCTGAAATTCAAATGTTGTTTATTTTGAGCACAAATTAAGGCATGACTTGGGCATACAAAATTAGATTTTGGACTTTGAGTAGTCAACAGAAAGCTCTTGGAGAGCTCTACACATTGGTTCAGATTTGGTGTAGGTTTGGCATGATTTATTTGGTGATATATTGATTTAAACAATTTATGGTATATATTGACTATGGTAACATTGTGAGTTTATGACATTGTTTATTTTTGGAGATTTAAGATTTGATATCATTTTATACTTAGTTAATATTTCAAGGTGGTCTCATCATGATATGGTTATCAGTGTTTGGTTTGGATATGTATGATAAATTATTGGGTCTACAAGTTGTGTAATGTTGTAAGCAGTCTATACTTTAGGTTGCATTTATAGCTTGGTTATGGTTGTCTTTGCCCACTGATCTTTTCTTATTGGTGCATATTCAGATCAGTGGCTTGGATTTGGGTTTTCTATGCCCTATGTCACATGATTTGCTGATTTTTTCTTCATATAGAAGAAATGATATGTTGTTACTAGGTACAGTCATGGTGGAGGATTGTGGTTGACTATTTTATGCTAAAAGGTTGGACACATAGAGAGTTAATTTCTATGTTCATGGATGTGATCATGGTGCCATAGATTTTGATATGACATGATTGGATATATAGGTACATCTTTGATGTTCATTGGTTTGGATTTTTGATTTGGTTATGGTGGTATATCTTCTTGATTGAGGATCATGGCTATTTGGTTTCTTTTGAGGAGCTCATGATGTGCATTTTAATTTCTTTGATGGTTTGATGCCTTGGTTGATTCTCATGATTAGAGAATGGTTTTTTATAATGATATCATGGATAGATTGGATACACAATTTAGTGGGAGCTTGTGAGAGCAATAAAGTGATAGTGAAGGATTAGTTCCTGGTTTGGTTTGTATCTTCTTGGGTTTGGGGATCTTGGTTTCACTTCTTACTGACACTTTAGTTGTGTGAGTGTAGACCTGGAGGATCTTTATGTAGGAGATGGATTTTATGATGCCATTAGGTGACTTGGTACCACGGTTGAGTGGGAGTTGTTGGCATTGATATATTTATTAAGTGTTTGCAAATGTTGGAGATTTGTCTTAGATCCTATTGTTGGAGAAGAATCTTTGACATTTGCATGGTGCACTTGTTATCTTCATGATTTGTGAAGATGGTTAGATCTTAAGGACTTATGGGGTTCTTTTTTATCTTCATGGTGTGTGGAGATGGTTCTTCATGGTATGTGGAGATGGTTTTCTTCATGGTGTATAGAGATGGTTACATCTTTAGGAGTTATGGAAGTTGTTGGTAAAGGTGTGGTTTATGCTTTCATTTGACATGATATCCTTGGTGTTAGGATAGTTTGATTTTTATGTCATGGTATACTCTTGATATGTGTTTAGAGTTTTGACATGTTATGATATGTTCATATGGAGCCTATTATCTCTTTAGTTGATATGGTCAGATCATGTTGTCATGTTTATGTTCCTAGCCATAGTTGGAACTTTGACATTGATCTTGGGTTACTTTCTTGGTATTGAGTACATTGATCATATGCTGAATAATTCATGGTATTTCTATTTTTCATTTAGAGTTGGCATGGATTGATTGTTTATAGTTGCTCATGGATACTTAGGGATGGTGGTGATGCTAGTTTCTATTAGATTAGAGAAGTATTTGTTGGGATGGTTGATGGTTTCAATAGGAAGTCTGAGGGGTATTCACCTAATATGGACTTGAAAGGAGATTGTTCTTAGATGATTCTTTGTTGGAGACTTGGATATCTTTATGAGCTCATTCTCATTTGCCACTCTTGGTCTACTTGACAATTTTCTACTTGAGAGGTATAGCCCATTTTTTTCTCTCAAGTGCATTATGTTTATGCTTATCTTTCATGGATATGGATCTTGAGCTACAGTACATAAGTTAGTCCTAGAGGGTTCATTTGAGATATGCTTTAGCATTGGTTATCTCCATTTTGCATATGTTGTTGTGTTGGTTGAGTTTGGGAGATAGTTTTATATTGGGCATATTCCTTAGATTAGGAATGGTTTATGAGTTTGTTCTTCTTTTCAAAGGCTTACATCCATGATTAGTTATATGGTATAGTTTTGGTGTTGTCGAGGCTTCTTGTTTGGGGTTTTATGGAGGAGATCATACTTGCATAGTTTACATCTAGAGGTGTGTGTAGGACATGATACAAGTTATGATCTGCATGGTTTCTCATTGGTCTTGGTTATCTTCCTGGATGTTTGGTTTTGCTTACATTGGATTTGAAATTGGTTAGAGATTGTGATCACTGGTTTGTATTCATGTATTTCATGTGAGAGATAACATGGTTATTCCTTTATCTATTTTCTTTGTTATTTGTTGAGAACTTAAGAGAGCATTCAAGATTTTTTATAAGAATTGTAATGGTATGTTATTGGTTTATGTGTTGTGGATATCCTTGATACTGCATGGATTCATGTCTTTGAGATGTTGTCAGTGAATTGATTATAGATTTGACATTATCTTTTACATGGGAACTTCTTGCTATATATGTGGCAAGTATTGTTGTTAAGGCTCGTGATTGTAGGTTACAGATTGGATATGTTAGTTACGCGAGATTCATTTGATATAGCTTGGAGGTTTGGATAGTTGGATGAGTATAGCTTTCACTGAGGGTGTTATTTCAGCTATAGACATTTTGACAACTACAGATACATGTGATTACCTTTGGATCAGGTTTCTATGCTTGGCATTTTAGTTGGTACAGGATTTTACGATCTTTTAATGGATTAAGTTGAGTGGCTTTCTCTTTGGATGGCTTCTATGTATGTTATGTAGTAGTGGCATAGTAGGATGTGAGATCAATCATGTTTGAGAAGCTGGATATTTTTATTTTATTATGGGTACCAAGATGGAGCACATGGTGTACTTTGGTCCATGATGGTGGATGTGATGGGAGGGAATGTTCCCTTGTTCATTTATGTGGCTACAGATTGACCCTATGCAATGTATACAACAAGTGAGAGATTGTTGAGATAATGGGCATTGCACACATTGCATAATATTTTTATATTGTATTATTTTTTTTTATTATGTAATGTTGCACCTAGTTGGATGTGCAACATGTAAAGATTCCCATGGGATATACTTGATGAGTTGTATTTTAACATTGTGATAATATTTCATGTAATTATTAATATTGGGGAAAAGAATTAAATTTCTAATATCAAATGTGGGGTCAAGGGGTTGGATAGAACATGGTTTATATAATACCACTTAGTGGTTTTGTGCGACTTACTACTATATAAGCAACCACAAAAGTAGTTTTGTGTGAGAGTAAGAAGACAAAAGGAAAAAGGGCATGACTCAAGTAGGATAAAGCTTGACAAGTTAGCCAAGGGAGAATTTGTGAAGGTTGGAAGCATGGCATGGGATGTGTGGATTCATGCTTATTCACATAGATTGCTCAGTTGTGGCTATGGCATTGAAGGCCTCCATGGTTTTATTGCAATGGTATTTTTCATTGAATAATACATGGTGATAGATGCTTTTGAAGGTTGAGTTTTTCCCTCAATGAGGGTTTCGCAGGGTATATCTTGTGTCACAATTTTTGTGGGTATGTTGTTTATTCTCTTTCATGTGGATTTTAATTATATATTTATTAAAGATCTAGTATGGGTTATACGAAAACATTTATATTCTTTTTTGCAAGTTTCCTTACATTCATTTCTATTTTTATTAATTAGCAATTAATAACTGTTGTCTATTATATGTGCATTCATGTTAAAATGGATGTAGATGGTATTAATTATTATATGGTGTTGTTTTACAATAATTTTTGTCATAAATACATATGGATTATATGTATCATGTCAGTTAATTCATTTTACAAATTGTAATTTATATTTCTCTTTGAATTTTTCTTTCTTTCTTACCTTCATATTCTCATTCAAGTCTACCATACCATGCATGTTAGTCTATCTTAAATTTCTCATATGAATAATTACTCATTTATTTTAATACATGTATAAATACCAATACAAGAACTAGATACAAAATTGCGAATAAAATTCAAGCATGGGTGACACCCTAAAAAGTAGTCATAATTCCAACTTTAAGAAAATTTTGTATCTTAATTAGAGATAATATTTTCCTTTTCCATTATTTTCTATTTTAATAAAGTGAGGGCCCACTTTTATGAAGGTTTTTTTTTTTATACCTACGATAGATATAAGGAGGTGAAAGTGATGGAGGGCCCATTGAAGAAGCTAGAACCATGTGACTATAAAGAACTTACTCAAGATGGGGAGGAATGTGACAAATTTAGAAAGACAAGACTAATCAAGTAAATTAAGGCTTTATGTGGGTTTAATAAACACCTTTCCATGAATTCTATTAATTCCTAGTACTGAGGGTATGCGCCCATTGGTAGTGTCAAGTTTTAGGTTACACTAGAGTTGTTTGCTAGAGCCACAAGGCTAGAATATAGTGATAAAAGAGTTGAAGAAAAGAGTGGAGGAGACTATAAGAAATTTCAGAGAAAGTTCTTCAAAGTGGGTAGTTCTTCAAAGTGGGTGACAATCTGGTTATGGTAATATCTAGAAATTGGTATAGAATGTCTTCTATTGTCACCCCCTTTTCTATGGTTTTCTTATACATTATGAAGTATTTTGACTTTAGAGGGTAGATTCTCCACCTATCATGACCTTACCATTTTTTCTACTAAATCATATCCATAATGGTGAGAAAATAAATGTGTCATTCTTTCTCCTTTCATCCATTTCACATACCATTAGTGAAAGGGATTCTCCTTTGATGCACTAGGGGCTTATGTATGTCAATATCAATATGCTTCTAGTAACTATCCATCTATGATAATAGGCCTTAGTTACCTCGAATCAAAAAAAGGAAGTGTGCTAGCTCAATGGGAGTTAAATTACTTGGTCCTCAAATTCCCTTTGACAACTCAAAGAAGAACCCTAAGCCTAACATACCCAAAAAGAATCCCCTTCTTTGGCTAAGGAGAAACCATTATCCTTTATTTCCTTTGATAAAACCCTTCTTGATACCACCTCTCCTAAGATAAAACCCACCTCAAAGAAGCCCACTACTTTTGCATTGTATAAAACTAACAAAGAAGGGGAAAATTACTTGCATTGGCATTGATAAGAATGAGTCTAGGGGAGAAAATAATATTGATTCTCAAGGGGGGGGGGGGAGTTGATTCCTTTAAGAAGAATGAGTTGAGCTCTGGGAACATAGGTTTGTGAGAAATAGAAATCAAGATCTTCCTCATCCTTCTATTATAATACCAAATTTTACTTTGTATATGGTGGACTATCACATTAAATGTTGCACGTGCGACCCCATTTCACATTTGAACTAGTGTCACCTTTTAGGCTGACTTATCAAGATGACTAAACTTGGGTATTTCTATATAAAAATTATTACTTTTCAAACATATGATATAGTTGGATTTATTCTAGCTAAGATATATATGGTCTCACACTTTTCCAATTGAAAATGGCTATTAGAAGCATGTTATATACTAGGTTGTATATAATTACTAAAGAAAAATAATTAGAAAATTGACATTTCAATAACTCTTACTAATCTTTAGGATATTTTTAAATAAAATATAAACATCATTTTATAGATCTCAAAGTCAAGAATATTCTCATATAGAGTTTTATAGTGTTTTAATCAGATATAGTATATTGTGATTAAAAAATTCTACAAGTACGTATTTTAACACTCAAGAAGATGTTGATTTTGAGAAAGAAACAAAATTTTTAATCATATAAAAAAATTAAAAATTATATGAAGTTCTAGAGGAGAGATTCCTCTTCTAGAATGCACAATTTTTCTTTTGGTTAGAATAGATTTATTTTGAAAAATGTGGTGGGAGATGAAAACTATCAATTTCAGGTACGTTAAAATTTGAATCGTTATAAAAGATAAAATAAAGGTCTAAAGGCAATTTTTATTTTTGACTATTCTAGTTATATATGTTATCTATAAGATTATCTAAGGTCAAAGAGAAATATGTTTATTTCCATGTAGTTTTGTGGTGGAAACTAAACCCCTAATTTTTAATATTTTTTAGCAACTAAAATATTAACTTTAGTAATTAGGAAAATATATCAATTCTTATTCCAAATAATTATTAAAAATTATAATCTTAAACTTCATCTATTTCTAAACATTTGATTAGTTAATTAATTTTCAAATTTTGAATAATAATACCATTTTTATGTCATTGAAGGTGAATAGTTATATACTTTTGTTAGCCTTATCCTTTGTAAAAGGGTGACATAGGTGTTTGCTTTTATCTTTGTACTATTTTTTTAATCTAATACCAAAAGACACTATTCATTACTATAAAATATTAATGAAAATGTTCCCCTCCTCATAGACATCAATATGGATGCAACATAACTAATTAAAGAGATCAAGGTTCTTGTGACATGGTTCCTAGCCACCCACCTTCCAAAGAGAATGGGACTACTTTACTCATAGGTTCTTATGGGGAGCTAGTGGATGCTAAAATTTCCAATTCATGTATTAAACTACTTCTCATATTTGTTCAACTCAGTCTTTAGAATAAGAGAATAAAAAATAAGATATAATTATTTGCTTGTTAAGAGCCTATAATTATTAACTCATCTTTCTAATGTTTATAACAAACTACCCAAATTAATATGACCAATGCATCATAATGTTGTTTAGAGATTATATATTATCAATTTGCCTCGTATAAACCTTGAAGGTTTAGTTACGACCACCTATGGTTCTATAAAATAATATAATCAAGCATTCACTAACATTAAAGATAATGGCCCTACTTCAATGAAAAGAACACGAAAATCTGAAGGCAAGCTTTCACCATCAATTTGTTTGATGTGTTAAAAGTATACCCTGCATGAGTGTCCATACTTTTCATGGTAGTAGCGTCTAAGAACTGTTATATGGCCCACTGGCCTTTGCGTTGTAAGCTACCAATATACGATCAGAGGAAAGTACAAATGATAAGGAACAACGAGTTTGGTCTAATTTCGTTCAGAAGTCGTTAAAAGTATGCCAGCGCTTTAATGTGTTGGCATCATCAAGACCCACACAAATTGAAACGGATTCTCAGTGTCAATCTGCATTTCCTCCATTCGAAATAGGTAGAAAGTTGGAGAGTTGGTGAACTAAAACTAGATACTTTATTCCCACCTTTCTTTTACGTGTACAATTGGCTTTCGACTTCGCACACGCAATCGATAGTCATTTTGCACATTCGCTTTATAAATTAACTACACTTGTGCTCAAGAATGTCACTCACTCATCACTAGTAATATCTCTGTAAGAAGTGAATTTGTCTTCCAATGGCAGGCGTAATGGAATTCCCTCGAGCATTTCTTTCTGCACTAGGGCCCCGTTTGGTTACGGGAATACCGGGCGCAGAATAGGGTTTTCAGCGCCAAAATCGGGTTATGGAAGAAAACAGTGACGTTTGGTTCATCAAACGCATAACCCGGTTTCGGGTTTCGTCTGCCAATTTCGCTCGAAAATTGGAAGAAATTTCTTCCAAGAAATAGGTGGAAGTTGAAATGAAAACCAAGTTTTGGGTTTTTATGAATGCGTTTGAATAAATCGTCGGGTCCGCCGAATCCGCCTTAGGTTTTTGGAAGAACAAATTGGGTTTTTTGGAAGACGACGGTTGTATTGTTTTCGTGCTCTGTTGTGCGAAGGCGAGGGTTTTTGGTTTGCTGCGTTTGTTGGGCTTGTGGGTTTTCTGTGGCCGTGGTTTGCGAGGGTTTCCGGTTTGTGGGTTTTCTGTGGCCGTGGTTTCCTGTGGCCGTGGCGTGTGGCTGTGGCATTTTTTGCGATTTCTCTTCTCCACTTTGAACAGCGGCAGCGGTAAACGGTTCTCCTCTCACACCCACCTTTGCATACTGGATTTTTTTAAGTTTTTTTGGTTCATTCAAACGTAACTGTTTGCTTCAAATTTGTTTTTAAAATAGTCAATATATGTGGTAACTGTTTGTTTCAAATCTGTTTTTAAAATAGTCAATATGTGCTCACTAATAAATTCGAGTATAGTGCTGTGAGAGATCAATACCAGTGAAATGAAAAATTAAACTTTGTACCAATTTCTGGGTGTTTGTTTTAAATCTGTTTAGCAAAATAGTCAATATGTGCTCACTAATAAATTCCACTATAGTGCTGTGAGAGATCAATACCAGTGAAATGAACAACCAAACTTTGTAACAATTTCTTGCCAGTAATGAGTTCTAGTATGTTGTTGTGAGAGATGAATGAAATACCATTAAATAGAGCCAAGTCATAAACTTGTGCTCACTAATAAATTCTAGTATAGTGCTGTGAGAAATCAATACCAGTGAAATGAATAACTAAACTTTCTAACTGTTTCTTGCCAGTAATGAGTTCTAGTATACTGTTGTGAGAGATGAATGCAATACCATTAAATAGAGTCAAGTCATAAACTATGTATGAATCAACTATGTATAGATCAATGTCAATCATGGCTTTTATCTATACATAATCAATATGTGCTCAATATGTGCTTAATAATGAATTCTAGTGTGTGCTCATGTGATTACCTGTATATATCATAGTGCCAATCAAGCAAAACATGGCAATCATGGCTTTTATCTATACATAGTTGACCTATACGTAGTTTATCATGGTTCAAATCTGTTTAGCAAAACAGTCCAATATATGCTGTAACAGTTTGTTTAGAATCTGTTTGACAAAATAGTCAATATATGCTCACTAATGACTTTCAGTATAGTGTTGTGAGAGATCAATACCAGTGAAATGAACAACTAAACTTTGTAACAGTTTCTTGCCAGTAATGAGTTCTAGTGTACTGCTGTGAGAGATGAATGCAATACCATTAAATAGAGCCAAATCATAAACTATGTATAGATCAATGGCAATCATGGCTTTTATCTATACATAATCAATATATGCTCAATATGTGCTCAATAATGAATTCCAGTATGTGATCATGTGATTACCTGTATATATTATAGTGCCAATCATAATAGCAAAACATGGCAATCATGCTTTTATCTATACATAGTTGACCTATACATAGTTTATCATGGTTCAAATCTGTTTAGCAAAATAGTCCAATGAGTTCCAGTATAGTGATGTGAGAGATCAATGCAATACCATTAATCAAAGTGAATCATGCCAATGAAATGAATAACTAAACTATGGATATATCAAGTATGTATTAATCCATGCAAAATCATTCAACATACTTATGAGGTCATAAACTATGTATAGATAAAAGCCATGATTTCAAACTATGTATAGATCAATGCAGAAAGAAACTCTATTCCTATTGCCAACTATGTTACTTTTCATCTTCTAAAAGACGAGCCTCAATTTCAGCGGACCCGACGATTTATTAAAACACATTCATAAAAGCCCAAATTCAAGTTATAGTTTGTACATGTGTATGTGTACATACATACCTGTGTGTGTATGTACGTACACACATACATACTTGTGTGTGTACGTACATGCATGCATACATACATGTGTGTGTCTACGTACATGCATGCATACATGTGTGTGTGTGTACGTACATACATGCATACATACATACATACATTCATGTGTGTGTGTGTACATACACACATACATACATGTGTGTGTACGTACGTACATGCATACATACATGTGTGTGTGTGTACGTACATACATGCATACATACATGTGTGTGCACATACATATATACATACATGTGTGTATACATATAGACAAATGGAATCAATATTATGCTTTCATTGGTATAGATAGATTACATGGAGCATAATGACACATTGTAATTTGTTCTTTATGGGCTTATGATCCTCGGTAGTTGGTACTCCTTGTTGTATTTGAATAAATAATTGACTTCTTAATGCAATGAGGCTAGCAAATAATCATGTTGTATCTCGATAGGTGATAGTTGATATTTCATAACTGATAGTGTTTAAATTGTCCACATTTCAAGTCACTAATGGATCCTATGGAGAGTATAGAGGTCCAAGGAAGCATAGTTAGGAAGACCACATACACCCGCATTCTCACAATTCTTTTTGCTTTTGTTGGCATAGCCAAAGTACTGGTAGCCCGAGAAGGTAGTCAAATGGGTAAATGAATAAGAAAAGGAAATTTCTTTTTTAGAGACATTATTCATTCGAATGAGGTGGATTGTCATGATCAGATTCGGATGAGTAGGGCAGCCTTCTTTTCTCTAGCTTGTATTCTGAGGCTGAAAGGAAGCTTGAGAGATACGATCCACTTGAAGTTAGAGGAACAACTAGTGATGTTCCTCCACACCCTTGGGCACAATCTAAGGAACCGCAAGATTGCCCATAACTTTGGGCACTCAGGAGAGACAGTCAGTCGGTACTTCCACAAGGTTTTGATGGTTATCTTAGCCCTTCATAGAGATTACTTCATACCACCTAGTCCAGGCACTCCTCCTGAAATTAGTGGGAAGGATCGTTTTGAACCATTCTTCAAGGTAAATCACACATTATTACAAGTTTATTGTCTAGAATGTTGTCCTTATCTTATTATTACTTGAGCATACATTTGATCAGTGTATCATATCCCACAGGATTGCATTGGAGCCATCGACGGTACCCATATTCCAGTGCGAGTTGATGTCGACATACAGGGTAAATATCGTGATAGAAAAGGGAACCTATCGCAAAATGTTATGGGTGTCTGCTCCTTTGATTGTAAGTTTCAGTATTGCCTTGCTGGTTGGGAAGGCTCTGCTGCAGATAGCCGTGTTCTAGCCTCAGCTTTATCCAGATCAGATCCACTTGTAGTTCCCCCTGGTAAGCCAAATCACATTTTAATATACTCAAGGTTATGCTAAATGGTTCAAGTATTGACAATATACTTTCTTTATATAGGAAAATATTATCTCGTGGATGCTGGATATCCAAATGCACCTGGATTTCTCGCTCCTTATCGGTGTACACGCTACCACTTGAAAGAGTGGTCAAGAGAAAACCCAATAAACTCTGCACATGAGTTGTTCAACCATCGACACTCCTCTCTTAGAAATGCAGTAGAACATACATTTGGTATTCTGAAGCAGCGTTTTCCAATCTTAAGACATGCAACGTCTTATGATATCATGACACAATCCTATATTGTTTTAGCATGTTGCATACTTCACAATTTCATTACGATAGAGGATGGCCTTCCATCAGAAGAAGCTATTGAAGAGGAAGATGATCGTGATGGGATAGAGGTGCCACTACTTGAGACATATGGGTTGTCTCAGGAGGATAGAAATGAGTGGGCCCAATTTCGAGAAGATATAGCAAATAGGATGTGGGAAGATTATAGATCTCGAGAATAAATGATTTATTAGAAGGCAATGTGCTTTATATGATTAAATTGATGTATGCATATACAATGATGGTGTTTGATTTCGTTATTCTGATATCAGTCTTTGCTACATTCTAATTAAATAAAAAGAACATTAACTTTCAATTTCACACCTACATTATGTACAAAAATTGTTGATCATATCTGCAATACACAATTCAACTTGAAATATAGATTACATTGATTTAAATGCAAGAAAGCACAATTATTATACATCTTTGCATTGAGAAAGTACAATAACATGCTTCATAATGGGGCTCATGAATATTTACTTGCCATTGATATCACCATTTTGTCTTACTGGTAGTTTTTTTGATGTTGATGTGTTATCATCAATTATTGCTTAAAATGTGTATCATCTTCAGTTAAATTCTTTCAAGTTTATTAAATGTTAGCCTCATTGCATTAGGATGTATTAAAAAATGATATTTAAAGTTTATCATCTTCAATTTTAAATGAAATACAGCAAGGAGTACCAAATGATGAAGATCATAAGCCCACTAGTAAGAAGAGAACAACGAATTCGTTGAAAATCCTATTTTTCTGATGTTACTGCTTGCTGCATTCTATTTAAATTTAAAGAGCAATAACTTTCAATTTCAGTCGTATGATTACTTTAAATCATAATACGTTTACCTATTCAATATGTTAGCCTTGTTCCATTATGACGTATTACAAATTGATAGTTAAAGATTTTCTATTTCAAATTTAAATGAAATACAGGAAGGAGTACACAATGGCATATACCGAGCTCATGATGAGCATGGATGGATCTGATCATGTGAAACAGATGTGTTCTCCCATTACTTTGAGTGATATAGATGGATCCCTCGCTGTGAGCAACAAATCTTCTTCAAAGAAGAAGAAAATGTGGACAAAATCGATGGAACGCAAGCTTTTAGACTTGCTCCTTGAACAAGTCCATCTCGGACGGAAAGGTGAAGGTGGGTTTAAAAAAGAGGCATGGACTGCGATAGAGAGGACATTCAATTCAGCGATGAACTCGAATCTGTCACGAGATCATTTTAAGAATAAGCTAAAAACATGGAAAGTAGGATATAAAGTAATGAAGGACTTGAAAAATACAAGTGGGTTAGCTTGGAATGAAGAAACTCAAACTGTGGATGCTGAAGATTCAGTGTGGGATGACCTTTTGAAGGTAGGATCATCTTTGTACTCTTTTCATTGAAGAAATTTTTCCTTCTTATTTTAATAATGAAAAACTTACAACCTAATCCATCTATTAATGCTTATATGTAGAGGAGAGAATTCAAAAATGCAAAAATGTATAAGAGGTCACCTTTCCAATATTTCAATGAGTTGGCTGTAATTGTTGGTAATGACATTGCTGAAGGGTTCGCATCTACAACACCCCTTGATGCTGAAGAAGGGCACCCTATGAACGATGCATTTAATGTGCTTGATGAGGATGATACCAATTGTGGTACACCTCTTGACAGCCAACCAGATATTGATGAAGAGTTATATCATTCCAATCAGTCGAGTGCAAGTGCTAGAGGGACTCCTCCACCATCATCATCAAGGAGGGGAAAGAGGAAGAAGACATCTTTGGCTGCATCATTGGATGTGATATGCGAAACTATGAAGGAACTGAAAGATGGCCTCATTAAGCCTCAGATTGTAAAAGTGGATAAATCTAAAGATGATAATATTTTGACTGCTGCATATATTGCTCTCAAAGCTGTCCCTGAACTGAGTCGAGCAATTTTCGTGAAAGCACATGATACCTTCGTGCTTCAACGTGAAAGAGCCAAAGGGTTCTTGATGATGGATGAGGTGGAGAGAGTGGAGTAGATTGCAATGACATTTGGTACCATTTAGCTATTTCAGCTACTGACTGGATTGCAATGACGTATGCTGCATGATTACTCTATTCAATGGTTATGCATTAATCTCTAATAGCACTAAACTAAAACTATATTAATCTCACATCACTATATTGGAACTCATTATTGAGCACATTTTGACTATTTAATTAGTGATCTCTCACAGCACTATACTAGAAGTCATTAGTGAGCATATATTTACTATTTTGTTAAACAGATTCTAAACAAATTGTTACAGCATGTATTGGACTGTTTTGCTAAACAGATTTGAACCATGATAAATTATGTATAGATAAAACCTATGATTGTCATTGATCTTCCATGTATCCATACATAGTTTATGTGTTGGCTGTGTTTAATGGTATTGCATTGATTTGTACATAGTTTATGACGTCATAAGTATGTTGAATGATTTTGCATGGATCTATACATACTTGATATATCCATAGTTTAGTTGTTCATTTCATTGGCATGATTCACTTTGATTAATGGTATTGCATTGATCTCTCACAGCACTATACTGGAAGTCATTAGTGAGCATATATTTACTATTTTGTTAAACAAATTCTAAACAAACTGTTACAGCATGTATTGGACTGTTTTGCTAAACAGATTTGAACCATGATAAATTATGTATATGTCAACTATGTATAGATAAAAGCCATGATTGTCATTGATCTTCCATGTATCCATACATAGTTTATGAGTTGGCTGCGTTTAATGGTATTGCATTGATTTGTACATAGTTTATGACGTCATAAGTATGTTGAGTGATTTTGCATGGATCTATACATACTTGATATATCCATAGTTTAGTTGTTCATTTCATTGGCATGATTCACTTTGATTAATGGTATTGCATTGATCTCTCACAGCACTATACTGGAAGTCATTAGTCAGCATATATTTACTATTTTGTTAAACAAATTCTAAACAAACTGTTATAGCATGTATTGGACTGTTTTGCTAAACAGATTTGAACCATGACAAATTATGTATATGTCAACTATGTATAGATAAAAGCCATGATTGTCATTGATCTTCCATGTATCCATACATAGTTTATGAGTTGGCTGCGTTTAATGGTATTGCATTGATTTGTACATAGTTTATGACGTCATAAGTATGTTGAGTGATTTTGCATGGATCTATACATACTTGATATATCCATAGTTTAGTTGTTCATTTCATTGGCATGATTCACTTTGATTAATGGTATTGCATTGATCTCTCACAGCACTATACTGGAAGTCATTAGTGAGCATATATTTACTATTTTGTTAAACAAATTCTAAACAAACTGTTACAGCATGTATTGGACTGTTTTGCTAAACAGATTTGAACCATGATAAATTATGTATATGTCAACTATGTATAGATAAAAGCCATGACTGTAATTGATCTTCCATGTATCCATACATAGTTTATGAGTTGGCTGCGTTTAATGGTATTGCATTGATTTGTACATAGTTTATGACGTCATAAGTATGTTGAGTGATTTTGCATGGATCTATACATACTTGATATATCCATAGTTTAGTTGTTCATTTCATTGGCATGATTCACTTTGATTAATGGTATTGCATTGATCTCTCACAATACTATACTGGGAGTCATTAGTGAGCATATATTTACTATTTTGTTAAATAGATTCTAAACAAACTGTTACAACATGTATTGGATTGTTTTGCTAAACAGATTTGAACCATGATAAACTATGTATATGTCAACTATGTATAGATAAAAGCCATGATTTCCATTGATCTTCCATGTATCCATACATAGTTTATGAGTTGATTGCGTTTAATGGTATTGCATTGATCTGTACATAGTTTATGACATCATAAGTATGTTGAATGATTTTACATGGATCTATACATACTTGATATATTCATAGTTTAGTTGTTCATTTCATTGGCATGATTCACTTTGATTAATGGTATTGCATTGATCTCTCACAACACTATACTGGAAGTCATTAGTGAGCATATATTTACTATTTTGTTAAACAGATTCTAAACAAACTGTTACAGCATATATTAGACTGTTTTGCTAAATAGATTTGAACCATGATAAACTATGTATAGGTCAACTATGTATAGATAAAAGCATAATTGCCATATTTTGCTATTATGATTGGCATTATGATATATACAAGTAATCACGTGAGCACATACTAGAATTCATTATTGAGTACATATTGACTATTTTGCTAAACAGATTTGACACAAACAGCCAGACACTATTACAAAGTTTAATTGTTCATTTCACTGGTATTGATCTCTCATAGCACCATACTAGAATTTATTAGTGAGCACATATTGACTATTTTGCTAAATAGATTTGAAACAAATAGTTACCACATCTATTGACTATGCTAAGCAAATAGCAGATAGAAATAGAACTATGATAAACTATGTATAGGTCAGCTATGTATAGATAAAAGCTAGTGATATACTTGTAAATTTCATTATTGAGCACATATTGAGCACATATTGATTATGTCTAGATAAAAGCCATGATTGCCATTGATCTATACATAGCTTATGAATTGGCTCTATTTATATGGTATTGCATTCATCTCTCACAGCACTATACTAGAACTCATTACTGGCAAGAAACTGTTACAAAGTTTAGTTGTCCATTTCAGTGGTATTGATCTATCACAGCACTATATTGGCATTCATTAGTGAGCACATATTGACTATTTTGCTAAACAGATTTGAAACAAACAATATGTATGTACACACATGTATGTATGTACGTACATATGTATGTATTATGTGCATATGTATGTACACACATGTATGTACACATGTATACATACTTGATCTATGCATTGCATTGATCTCTCACAACACTATACTGGAACTCATTACTGAGCACATTTTTACTATTTTGCTAAGCATGTATGTATGTATATGCGTATGTATGTATGTAAACACATGTATGTACATATGCATGTATGTATGTGCATATGTATGTACACACATGTATGTACGTATGTATACAAACTTGATCTATGCATAGTTTAGTCATCCATTTTATTGACATGATTTGCATTGGTCAATATGCAGGATAGTTGTTCATTTCATTGGCATTCGCACGATTGGCATGTGAAGTCATTCCAGATGGTTAATTGGCTTTGTGTAATGGTATTGCATTGATCTGTCACAACACTATATTGGAAATCATTACTGAGCACTTTTTTTCTATTTTGCTAAGCATGTATGTATGTATGTCTGTATGTATGTGCGTATGTATGTATGTAGGTGCGTATGTATGTACACATGTATGTACATGTGTATGTATGTATGTATGTGCGTATATATGTATGTCTGTGCATATGTATGTTCACGCATGTATGTACGTATGTATACATACTTGATATATGCATAGTTTAGTCATTCATTTCATTGACATGATTGGCATTGGTCAGTACATAGTTTAGTTGTTCATTTCATTGACATTCACACGATTGGCATGTGAAATAATTCCAGAGGGTTAGTTGGCTTTGTTTAATGGTATTGCATTGATCTCTCACAACACGTAGTTTATGATCTCGTAAACGTTTGGTATAGTTGTTCATTGCATTGTTAATTAGAGTTATATTTGAACCATACATACGTGGAATACACAAGGAGTGGAAAATGATGAATGCTCAATTGTAGAACTTGAAAGCATATAGAAATGTGATTTGCTAGATGATTGTATAGTTCATGATTCTGTCCTATGTTATATCTATAGTCCTAATTTTCTTGCATATGTTTTTATTTTTTTGTCTTTTTGTCCCTATTTGATTTCCTATGTATGTTTTCGTTGATAAGATTATCAAAAGTATTGAGGATTTTTGGTAGATGATTGTACAGTCATGATTATGTCCCATGTTATATGTATATTCCTAATTTGCTTGGATATTTTTTAAATTTCTTATTTTTTTTTCCACAGTTTGGTTTCCTATGTACGTGCTTCTTGACAAGATTGTCAATGGTATTGATAAAGTGTCTTTCTCTTGTATTTTTTTATTGCTCTTGATTTGCTAATATTGCAAGACCACACATGCTGATAAAAAATGAGCTATCAGATGATTGTTTACTGTGTTTGTAAATGATCAATATTTCTGATGCCACTCCTTGGTGTATTCCATTAAAAAAATAATCAGGTTTTAATTTTTCAAGCATGTTTAGTTCATATATGCAGGATTGACCATCTAACAACACAAACAGTAATGGGAAGATTGAGCAGCATGAGAGGGTTGCCGTCGAATGTGGGGCATAAAGGCATACATCGTGGATTTATCAGTTTTTTCGTATGTAACGGTGTGTCGTCGAATGTGGGGCATAAAGGCATACATCGTGGATTTCTCAGTGTTTTTGTGTTTAACGGTGTGTTTTCACACCACCATCAAATCATGGATATTGTTCTATCAAGTTAGCAAGTTTTCATATTGTAGTAATTATGTGAAATTCATTATTAGAATTTCATGATGTTAAAATATGATTTATATGATTAATGATTTTCATGATCTTTTTTTTTAAATTGCATGTAAAATCTATGTTGCCAAAATTTCACATTTTTTAAGAGCAATTATTAACAAAGCATCATTTTTCTTGTTAAAGTTCTCATCAAATGTTTAATGTATGTGAATGTAAAATGGTATATTTTTTCCTATATAATATTTCACGTAAAATTTAGTTGCATATTTTGTTGAATAATTAACTAACTTAATAAATTTATTAAAAGGGAGAGATACATAGAGGGGCAGAGAGTGCGGGATAAGAAGGGGGGACGGAGTGACAGAGGGAGAGAGTGAGAGAGAGAGAGAGGAGCTTGTGTGTTCCTGCATCTGTAGAAAGGTGTCTGTTGATGTGTGTTTTATGACTCACCAAACAGTAGAACGAAATACTGAAATATCTTATCCTCTCTTGAATATATATCTGTCTATGACCTCATCAAGATCTTCAAATGTCTCCTCCCCAATTGAAAGTATTTTCCAAGTCGAAGATAGCTAGCAAAATCCTTTTGGTCTTTTCCTCCCTCCACAATATCCTTGTGTGCATAAACTCCATTGAAAATGTTCAGTGTTAGAATCAAGTGAGTAGGCCCTTTCAAGCATGGACGGATAATACTCTCCCCTGGCTCTTTATCTGTTAGGAACTTAATGGTTTCATTCTCTTGTTCACTTCGTGAAATGGAATCCTCTTCCGCAAAATATGGATCCTTAACCTCCTTATCCTTATCCTATGCACCCTGATAGTTATCATTCTTTAGTGAACTCTCTTTGCAAGTTAACTCAACTAGGTACTTCACTTTTGTCATAGTTTTCACCCAACAGGTAAGGATGCTGCCTTCTGCAATTTTTTCTAAAGGATTTATATCTAGATCATCAGAAAGCTCCTCTTTCAATATTATTCATGTCAAGCTTGATTCCAGATCACAAATTATACGATGATTTTGGACTCTGCGAGGACAATTTTTTCCATTAACAGGGTCTCTTCATTTTCTCCAGTCAGCAGATAAAATTCCTCATCCTGGGATGGCTCTTTATATGGCGATCTCAAATCCTGAAATCCATGTAACAATTCACTCTTTATGTCAGCAAGGGTTTCCTGCTTTTTATTGGATGTCCATTGCTCCACACTTCTAGCATATTCATCAATATCAAGGGCATTTAACAGATCAGGATATTTTTGACATGCTCAACAACCATTTCTTGTGTTTCCTCATCCATATCATCTATATCATGTCCAGCTTCTTCACAATATATGTCCTTAGCCATTTTCTTGGCAAATTCATATGACTTTGGATGAATTCTAGTATCATCCAATGGATCCATAACATGGTTTTTGGATGTTGCTTGTCCATTCCCTCTAACCCATAAAAAAACCAATAGCATTTATAAAGACAAGTGGCTTCATAACCTCTACAGTTGGTTGTTGTAACTATTACCTGCTCAACAGCTTCATACTTTTCATCTGGAGTAAGGAAATGTTCCAGTGAATGAAGCTTCAATGATAATATTTCTTTGCCAAGACTATATAATGTTGCAACCATGGCCAATGGATTCTGAAGATACCGACCAAGAGCCACAACACGCCTCACAATCCCTCTCTGTGTCGGCAACTAGTCTTAAGAGATGCGAGAATTCTCATATAGTGTAGGCAATAATTCATCTGCATAAACAACATTTATTATGTCCAATCCTTCTGCCAAATCACGTGGATGAACACAAACATAGGGAGGGATAGAGAGAGGACACAAACACACATATTTAGCGGCTAAGTCACAAGGTTCAAGTTTCAATTCGAGTTCGACAATTATGAAGTTCGGATGAACTTGACAATAAATTCAATTCGACGATAAATTTGTCTTACACAATTTTTCAAAAATATATAATATATATGATCACAATTTCCAACAATGGGACAAAAAATAACTTCGTAGAAATGATTGCATGTATGATTATTTTTTACTTTTCTTTGCTAATAAATAGAATTAAAATAAAAAATAATAATCATTTTATTTATTATTGACTAACAAAATAAAACTGTGAATATTCAAGAATAAATAATAATAATAATGTAGTCTAATTATAAATAAATTAAATCATAAATATTAATACTTTACTCATTCTAATCCTTGTGTTTCACTAATTAAATAAGATTAAAAAAATTTACATCAAATTCCAATTCCAATTAGAAAATGAACAACCAAACGCAACAAAAAGATATTCCTAGTCATATTCTGTTCCAATTCCAATTTTTAAATTGGCAACCAAACGCAGAATATGGATTTGAAAATTCATCTTCCGTGTCAACCAAACGGTCCAACTATCTTCCTAAAATACATAACCAGGTTTTCGAAAACCTGGTTATCAGATAACCTGGTTATGAGGAAAATTCATCTTCCCCAACCAAACGGGGCCTAGCTGTATTCATAACAGCAGGTGCTGCAAATTTTGGTGACGTGGCGGCTCAGAGCTCAGGATGTGCCACTTCACTGGCAACACTTTCTCCATGCATGGCTTACATTACAAGCAATGTCACGGCCTCACCTCCACCACAGGGCTGCTGCACTGCATTATCCTCAGTTGTGCAAAGCAACGCAGTTTGTCTGTGCCAGCTGTTAACCGCCAGCAGTCCAGTTGGTTTCCCCATCAATCAAACACGGGCTCTCGCTCTCCCCGGTGCTTGCAAAATCACCACTCCACCGCTCACCCAATGCAAAGGTAATTAACTACTTATCTTGTTATTTTTATTCTCCTTGACTGTATACAAACATGCAAATTCATTAGTTCGTATGGTTTTGGAGGGAAAGTTTTTGTCTCTGATGAAAAACTTTCACTATTTAGTCCAAAAGTTTAATGCACTCTATCGTTAAAATATTTATTCTGTTTTTGTGGTTTGTGAGCAGTTGTAGGTGCTCCAGCTCCAGCTCTTTCTCCTGCTACAGGTGCGTATGTGTTTATTATTTTAAGTGGGGTTCTTGTTTGTAAATATCTTCTGGGGCAGAATGAATAATTTTAAGGATGGGATTGCAGGTTTTAGCAATGGTGCATCGCCAGCAACAGAAACATCTCCTTCATCTTCCCCTTCAACTCCAAATGTTGTCTCTCCCTCATCTAATTCACCATCTTTACTTCCTCCCACAACGTCTGTTGGAGGGATTTCTCCAACAGATAGCGAGAGGCCAACATCAAAGGCAGAAGCACTTTTCGCACCATCCATGATTATCAGTTCCTTGGCTGTGGCAATGGTAGCGAGCAGTATGTGGCGAACCTTTCTTCTTTTATGGTAGAGAGTATATTTGTCAAGGACAGTATTTGGTCTCTGCTTGTTCGGGGAGTTACCTGCTTCAGTGTATAGCATTTCTTTGGAGTTTTCTTACCTCTGGTTATTTATGTTTCGGTGTTCTTTTATTATAACCATTCTTTCTTCTGAATGAACAAGGATGTACTCCTCCACTGTAAGAGGATCTTGTGTTCATCCTAGAGGATGATAATATGTATTATGCTTGGTTTATCGATATACCAATGATTTATTAGTAAGAAAATGGCAATTTCACGTATTTGTGAGAGAAATTTTCTATATTTTGATGGACATTCTTAAACATTATACATTAAAGGAAGAAGAAATTAAGTTTAAAAAAATAAGTCAATTTTCACTAGTTAGCACTTTTAGTCTAGGAATGAAACTTAATGTGTGATTTTTAAGCCCCAGCATTTTCACATGTATTTATTACTTTTATTTAATTTTAATTCAGTTAAAATATAAAATCTTAAAATAATTGTTTAATATTATCTTATAACTGTAATATTAAATAAAATATTTTGAATTCATAAAGTATACCATAATAACTTCTATATCAATCCACTTTCTTTGTTATCATGTAAAAACATGTAATTTTCAAATTATTTTGAAAGGAATATATTAATACAGAAAATTAATAAGGAAACTATAAGTTCTATTTCTCGAATCAACCTTCTAATTATTAACGTTGTTGAATATAATTATAAAGACGATTTTATTCTATATTATTTGGTTTGTACCTTGTACAATTGCCAATTTAATAATAGTTATTTTTTTTAATAAGAGATAAAAATAATTAAACAAATAATGATAATTTTATCTTTACATAGATTTTTATTCTTCACAAATAAATAAATTAATATTGTTTCTCTAAAAGAGTCATTCAAGAAAATAAACCAAAAACTAAGGTAAAAAAAATGTATCCATTTTTATAACTCTCCCTATCTAATTTAATAGAGTAGATCATTCAAAAAAAATGGATATAAGAAATATATTTAAATGGTGAAGAGTGATCCAAAGTCAACTATAGAATATTCATTAGGATTATAATTATGATTTAAAAATTAATATGCATAAATTTCATAATCGATATACATTGAAAGAATTGAGAGAACAGTGAATCTTAGAAGATCCTTATTAGAAACAATATTGCTAAGTCCTCTATTGTTAAGGGGAAGCATTTGAAGAATGTTCCTTTTTGTGATCTTATGTAAGGCAATCTTTAGATTAACGTATGCTTAAATCTAATGTTTGTGTGACATTATGGAAGGCATGGTCTCACATATGGTGTTTTCTTCTTAACAGAGGGTCCATACAATCTTGTTCCTCACATAATGTGCTTGACAACTCTAATTTTTGGGGATTGACCTTAAGTAATAAGCCCTTGACATTGACTTAGCCTTGTTCTGCTAAATATTGGAATAATCTTGACATTTCTCTTATTAAGGACTTATTTGTTGATAATCAGTTTGGGTCAGGGAAGG